>JARKHS020001011.1:0-370000 GCA_030143305.2 Amblyomma americanum
GCCTGTCACTTCTGACAGCGGTTCGCATTTCAGTTAAAGCTGCCATAGAGGGAAAAAAATACAGAAGCAAAGATAGACACATCTTATTCCCACTGTTGCCTTTTAGCCAAGAACCCGCTGTCGGCGCTGACTCGCATCAAGGCTTACAACGGGAAGAGCTCGTGCTTGCTAAATCTTTCGGCTAATTATATCGCTTTGGTTTTTAACTGAGAAAACGTTGTTATTCATCATGGAGTAGTAGCAGGCAAGCGTTTGCTTCTGAAGCAGTCAAAATATTTTGCTTTCTATGTGCTTACTGCCTCACCTTCTCTCTGTTGGTAAACTAAATGCTTTACCTAAAAAAGGATTAGCAGTCGGTCTTGGTTGGAAGGCAGATTTGGCGCACTTAAAGTTTCCTTTTGGATAAAACGATACATCCCGATGTATTCAGCAAAATTTACTATGAGAGATTTGTCAGTGCTTTATTCTTGGAAGTTTATACGCATAACGCGTCATTTATACTTCATTGATGAGGCTGGTACCAAAGTATTCTGTCCAATTTGTCTTTGTGAATAAATGTTTTGTATCCATAATGTCGCAGGTTGTTGAGCCTCAAGAAAACGGAGGACCGGGTCCAGAGGTGTAGCAGGAACCTGTGCCAGGCGATGCGGTCGCGCCGCAGTTCCTGAACGATTGGTCCGGAACCTCTTGCTCTTTTCCATCGATCTGCACCAAGCAAGAAGCAGGAAGTCGAGCAAGCGCAAATGATTCATACGACACTGCTCTCCTCCAAAAACGCGCATGGTCCCGATGCGTAGCACGGCATAACTAAAAAACCAGAACAAGTGCTGAGTGAAAAGATATTGAAAATATGCTCCTAACGGTCACAGTACGATTTGAGGCGAACTACGGTAAAGGCTTCTGAGTGAGGCGTTCGGCGGGACGGTCACGTTGCAATAGACAGCAGCACATAATTTAAATCGCCAATATGGCGAACCTCCTCGTACGGTCCGAAGTAGCGTTTCAAAAGCATCTGGCTACGACCGCGGAGTTGAACTGCAGTCCACACCCGCAGTCAATCACCTGGATGGAAATGAACATCACGGTGGCCGAGGTTGTACCTGCGTGCATCGACGCGCTGTTGGGCTTGGAAGCGAAGTCGTGCCAGCTGTCAAGCGTCTTCCGCGTGCCAGGAGACGAGTTGGACATCGGCGTAAGTGTAGACGTCTGGCTTATGGTGGATGTCCGTCGAGCATGGTAATCACGTCCGGGCCATGCACCAGTTGAAATGGTGAAAATCTGGTGGTTTCCTTAATTGCGGTGTTGTACGTAAAAGTAACGTACGCTAGCACTTCATCCCAGGTTTTGTGCTAGATATTGGCGTTCATAGAGTATGTCAGCCACTGGTGGCTAAGGCACTGTTAAGGCACTGGTGGTGTTAAGGCATGGGTGGCTTGGCATACGCTCTGAATCTCTGACATAAGTTGTGCCGTGAATGCCGCACCACGATCAGTGATAAGGATAAGGATACCTGGGGAACCGTGTCGGAGAACGGTTCTGTGCTTAGCGATGGTATGCCCTGCGCTCGAATGTCTTGACCGACGTGTGCTGACGAAGGTGAAGATTCTCGGACAGTGGCCGCTGCGATCGTCGGCGGTGAAGGCTTGCAAGGCAGTGTCCTATTTCATGAGAGCGCCCGTCTTCCGCGATAGGCTATGACTATGTCGCACGCTAATTACTTTCAAACTTCAAAGCATTTTTTTCTTAGCAGCCTGTTCTACTTTACCCTTGCATTCCTCATACCCTTTTTTCAGCACAGGGCAACAAACCAGTTTATGGTCCCGCTTAACTTTCGTGCCTAATTTTGTCCTCCTCGCGCTCCATTCATTTCACACTTGTATGGCATTTCGGCGTTTATGATTCGTAGGTAATTTTCATGGCCTAATCTTAAAACGAATGAACTACTCTGCAATCTTAGTGCATCGTGGAGCTGCAAATCTCGGTATTTAAGCACTTCAAGGAGGTTAAAAGGCAAGCTGCTATGATAGATAGATAGATAAAGAGGAGGAGGGAAAGGCAGGGATGTTAGCCAGAAAGAGGTTTCGGTTGGCTACCCTGCACTGGGGAAGAGGAATTAGGGGACTAAAAGGAGGAAGAGAGAAGGGGAAAAAGGCATACCACACACACAGGCACAACGCTGTCACAATTTGTCACTCAATCCAGTCGCTCTCAAGTAGCCAAAGAGTGCCTTGTATGCCTTCAGGGCAGTCGACTGCTGTGGCCACGGACCGAGGATCTCTTTCTCTGTTAATGGGCGAGGATCGAGGCGGTCCAGGGCACAACACAGTGTATGTCTTGCACTCGCAAATGCAGGGCACTCACAGAGAAGATGAGCGATGGTCTCCTCACAACCACAGCTTTCACAGGTAGGGCTGTCGGCCATCCCCATCCGGAAAGCATAGTGGTTGGTAAAAGCAACACCGATTCATAAACGGCATAACAATGTTGCTTCGCGACGTGCTAAGTTACTTGGAAGACGAAGGCGGAGTCCAGGGTCCAGTGCCTTGAGGCGGAGGTTGCAAAACTCTCCCGTGTTCCACGCTGAAAGTGTGAGCTCCAGCGCCAAAGGGCGAAGCCCACACGCAGCGTCCGGTCTTGATATTGGGATCCTCACTGGAAGTCCGTCGTTGTGAGCAGAACGCGCAGCCGCATCGGCCTGGTGATTACCGTTAATACCACAGTGTCCTGGCAGCCATTGAAAAATGATGTCATGACCTTTGGATACGGTGCCGTGGTACAGTAGACGGATCTCAGCAACAAGTTGTTCCTGCGACCCGCGGCGTAGCGCAGCTTGCAGGGCTTGAATACTAAGCTGCTAAATAAAGAAAGAAAGCCACCACCAGGAAAGTGAAGAAGTACAGAAGATAACACTAACAGAAAAAGCGAACCTTCGCCTGAAGCCTTTTGTCTGATGATGAGGACTGCAGCACTCTCTGCGAGAAGATCAAACGGCTGTGTGTGCGAGGAAGAAGAGCTCCCAGAACGAAAGATTCTCTGGGAGAGTCGTAATCTCATTAGAGCTTAGGTTTGAGCGGTAACCGGGTGGAAGACTTGCGTGTTTAATTCAGCGAACGTCGCCGCTTGTTACTTCATCCGGCTTGGTCTCTCTACGGTGACCTAGAAAAGCGCTAGAGAACAAGTAAGCATATAGGGCACAGAGAGTGCCGCTGAGGGCTTGGATGATTCTGTCTTTCCGATGTTGTTGTATTTTATTGATACGCATCTCATTTGTTAATTCAGTTATTGTTTTTATAATCTCAGTGCTACCAATCATCCGAGTTAAGTCCTCAGTTGAATAGTAGACATGATTTTTATTAACTTGAGTTTCAGGCATCAAAAAGAACCGAGCCATCACTGGGAACCAGTGGAGTCCTTGCATTTCTTAGCACAAGTGGCGATCTTCCTTTGCATTTTTTCTGCCAACCTTTTCAGGTACTGGGATTATTATAAGCTGCAACCGTGTATAGATGCCAATTTTTTCTTGAATTTAAGGAATAAAAAAACAGCCAGAGAAGAAGTATTTGCTCCCAATCAAAACGAGCACTGAAAATTCTTCACTTGTCGATTTTTCTTTGACGCCCTGCCACGTGCTTAAAGCGCCGGCGTTGTCTCTTTTGTTTGCTGGCCTCTGCTCCCGTTTCTACATTTCGTTAATAATTGTTTGGCTGAAATTCTTTACTAGCGCATATTTCGCCCCACAAACATTTCATCGGGATAAGTTCAACGAACTACATTACATCTATTACTTTTTGTGACGTTAATATTCGTTTTGCATCAGTCCATATCAGCTACAAACTACTGCCCAAATATTAATATAGGAAGGTACTCTAATTAAAAAAGTGGTCAGATGACCAACGTATATGTGCTCCTTCTTTTCTTAAGGGGTTGGAGTAACCCAAATGACCGTCGCGTTCTTTTCTGTACATTAAAATCTTTAAGAAAATGGTTCAGTCGGTAAAAATATGGCTCGCCTAAATCTAGGGTAAATTTTGCGGGCAAAGACACCTTTGAATACAAAGAAGCGATTTATGACCCCTGGCCAAAAAAAAAGTAAAGCAACTGCGGCTCTCAACCCCGTCTTCCAAAAATAAATACCAACTTCGAAGTCATTGAGCGAAGGTAATGCAACACATGACCGGGCTTGAAGTCACATAACATGCTGGCTAATGGGCAGTTTAGTGCTGCTTGTTACGAGCATTTAACCATCACGGCTATAAGTAGTGAAACCTGAGTAGTAAAGAAATGATATGTACAGCTTTTTCACCAATTCTTCGACTTTAACATTCGGTGTCAGCTTCCAAAGATGCATAGAGCCTGCTGACATAAATTCATGCAAGAGCTAGCTCCCCCGCAGAAACAATCTAATCTTTTATCGGCTCTTGATGTATGGTCGCGAGTAAAAAAGATTAGTAGAATGACGTCACCGCAGCGGCGAAAATCGCAATGTCAAACTTGGCCGGCGCCCTGCTTTGCGACCACACCTCGCACTTTTTTTTTATTATCGGCGTGTTCCTAACCGCAGCGCCCAGCGTTGCTATCTGCCGATACGGTGGCACGTCACTTGTGCTAATATTATTTACTCGTAACTGTACACTAGGTCCTAGGGTATATGCGCCCAGTTTAGGCGCTTCTTGTTGTCCAAAAATTGCCAAAATTACTAGAAAATGCCTCTAGAGTATTCAGCTTTTTCGTAATATTTTTCTCAATTCTGCTACTCCTGCAATAAAGGGACCATTTGCGATTAAATAATAGAAGCTAATCAATGTTATCTGGCGTTTTTCTATGCCCGGGCAGTACGGGGTTAAAGAAGCATTTATCGGAAAAGCCTATTCTTCATGATTAGCGGTTTATTTACTGTGGAATCTTCCAAAGAGATGACACGAAAATTTCGTGAAGTCAGTAACATGTCACAAATTTCTTTTGGAACACGAAAGAAAGAGGGGTGATTAAATATCCGCGCATTAAGTTTTTTCATTCAATAAAAGGCGGCTAATGCCAGTAGAAAGTGGATTCTTGTTAATTGCAACGTTGTTTTTTTGTAGCAAAATCTTTGTCCAGGCTGTTAGTAATAATACAATATCTTGTTTTCAAAGTTGATAGAGATATCAAAAATTATGAAAATAACAGACTAATTAAAAGCAGGAGCAAGCACTTCGCATACGCATGTCCTTTCCTCGCGTTGCAGTGATACACCTGCAGAAAAAATGGAGTCATTACTGGAAAAACTGAAGTTACTTACGGCCTTTTCTGCGCTTTCATAGAAAAACGCATTAAGCGGCTTTCACTGAAGGCAATGAATAGAAATTTTATACTTCATCCATCGCGTGACTGAAAAACAGGACAGCGCTGTGCCAGCAGCTTCAAAAAGGAAGTTGAGACTGCTAGTAACAGGAAGATGACAAAATAACTAACTCGAATTCTGCCTTTTTTTACTTTACTATAGGTAAAAGCTCCAAGCTCAACAAACGTTACGCAGCAAATCTAGGTTTCCTACAGCTCCCTGCTCAGACAAAAGCTTTTATTTTGTAGCGAAGCAAAAGCATTGTAACGCCGACATAAGTTGAGCTCTTGCTATCACCTCCGTTTTCCTTATTTTGCCTATTTTTTTGCTCTCTCTTGGTATAAGACGACGTTCTGAAAAGAACTGCGCTTGAAAGAGGCATTACATACAATCCTTGAAAGCAGGGCCCCGCTAAAAATAGTAGGATGTTAAATCAGAGAAGAGGTACTTTTTCCACGAAACAACACAGTGACACACAAAAAAGTGCTGTTTCATGGAAAAGGAGTTCTCCATTTAATGTGCACAAAAGCTCCAACCAAGCTTTAAAAGATACGGAGACGAAGAGTAGGCTTCCATGAGGGGAATTCTGAGGACTGAAAATGTCAACGACAGGCATATATATATATATATATATATATATATATATATATATATATATATATATATATATATATATATATATATATATATATATATATATATATATATAACTCTCTAAGAATGCGTAATATTAGCTTATTTAGATAAATTTACCGTGATGAAAGTGATTTCAACCTCTGGTTGCTTGATGCCAATTTTTGTTACTTTGTTAATTTCTTACTTTCTGTTGTTTTTCATCTTCGTGGTTCCCACTGTTTCGCCATGTTGTTGGATGTTGGGCATGCAATTATTGTTTTTCTTCTGCTTGGCTTATCTAATGTGACTTTGTACTACTCTGCCCCGAAGACCTTAGGTGCAATTTTCACGCTTTGGAAGCAAACTTTTTTGGCTCGGTAAGCTTTGCATTGGGCAAATAATTTTTGCAGGAAAAACAACTTCCTATGAACACAAAACTGGAAACACAAATTACAACACCCTAGAAAGCTCCACTGATGTGTCCATGGACACTTTTCTCAGCTCTGAGAGGAAAGAGGACCGCAGGTGCAAAATTGCTTGAGGTGATACGAGAAGCCACTTTCACGAAGGGCTGAAAAGAGAAGTAAACACTTTCGAACAGAGGAAAGGAAGATGACTTCGTCGCACTAGGTGGACACCTGGATCTAAACGTTGTTGCACAAACACGACGTCAGGGTGAGAGCACGTAAGTGGGTAGGAGGGGATAAAAAATGAACGCATGAAACTGCACTGATATGAAGCAGACCGCTAGAAGAGGCCTGTATGCACCACGAGCACTTGCGAGCTTTGGCGCTGAGAAGCACAAAAGCATATTACATAAGCGAATTAGTGGTGGTTCTTCGGGAAGGGAAATGGCTAGAGCAGAAAGTTGGGCGACTTGATTTAAACGCATGGTGAAAAATAACGCGCGAAGACAACAGGACAAAGAACCACAACGACGAGTGCTAACTCTCAACTGAAAATGAATTCCTGAAAGTACAGGTATTCATAGAAAACCATGAAAAGGCTGAAGAAAGAAAAAAATTAACAAAGCAGCAATCGTCATCAGAAAAACTCGCCGACCGCTCCTTCTTGTGGTTGTTTGTCCTCTCATCGTCTTCGGGCACTTTTTTCTCAGCACTCAAAGAAAATGACGCACTAACTATCTCACTTTCCGGTGGTCCCCTCAACTCGCCGTGACGGAAGGGAGGATGGTGCAAGTGAAAGCAGAGAGAGAGGAAAGTGCCGTAGTGGAGAGCTCCGGAATAATTCCGACCACCTGAGGACTTTTAATGGAGCGCCGACTTCGAACACAGTGCACGTAAAAGATCCCCAGGTGATCAAGAAAAAAAAACACCGATGCAGGCCTACCCTAGAGGATATTAAGAAGACACTACTGCGCTTCCCGTGTGTCACCATGATTGAATATTGTAAACACCCAAAATGCATAGCTCTGTACCAAGACATGCTGCCATGCGTGTTTCTCTGTGGCTCACTTTTTCCAATACCACTTCTTGCCGAGAAGAGGGACGGCAGTAATAATAATAATTGGTTTTTTGGGGGGGAAAGGAAATGGCGCAGTATCTGTCTCATATATCGTTTTACACCTGAACCAGTAATAATAATAATAATTGGTTTTTGGGGAAAGGAAATGGCGCAGTATCTGTCTCATATAACGTTGGACACCTGAACCACGCCGTAAGGGAAGGGATAAAGGAGGGAGTGAAAGAAGAAAGGAAGAAGGAGGTGCCGTAGTGGAGGGCTCCGGAATAATTTCCGCCACCTAGGGATCTTTAACGTGCACTGACATCGCACAGCACACGGGCGCCTTAGCGTTTTTCCTCCATAAAAACGCAGCCGCCGCGGTCGGGTTCGAACCCGGGAACTCCGGATCAGTAGCCGAGCGCGCTAACCACTGAGCCACCACGGCGGTAGTAGATATCTTTTCTTTCGGTTTCTTATTGCGTCACACGGCATTTCTCTTTTGCATTATTTAACAGTTAAGTTTCATTTCAGGACGTTGATGCACACCTTGGCCGTCTTAAGGACGAGCTTGATGCATATAACAAAATGGTTGCACGTCGAATCGGCACCGAACCTCGAATAGCCATTTAATCTATATATCGATGAATGTGACAAGCAAACTTTTTATCGTTCCACTCTGCTCCGCATCCCAAGGAACGACGCCGTAAGCGACTATGCATATTTCTAGAAACTTCCACCAGCAGGACTCACCGGCGTTTGTCCTAGCTCTACTTAAGTTTTGTCTGCGAACTAAAAAGCCGTAGGCCGCCGCGGTGGCTCAGTGATTATGGCGTTCGGCTGCTGACACGAAGGACGAGGGCTCGATCCCAGCCGCGGCGGTAGAATTTCGATGGAGGCGAAATTCTTGACGCCCGTCCACTGTGCAATGTCAGTGGACGTTAAAGAACCCCAGGTGGTCGATATTTCCGGAGCCTTTCACTACGGCGTGCCTCATAAACTGAGTCGCTTTGGGACGTTGAAACTCCATGAACCAAATCTGAAAACGGCATAGGATAGTTACGGGTAGTGGCAGGAATGTTTGAACATCAGTTATGGTATGAAGGCAAATATTGTTTCAGAGACGTGTTCTGTTTTTTCTCGCAGAGCCAGACAGCCGGAGGTGAATTCGGACATGCCCAGGACTGCAGTTATACTCAGCATTCGGTTTCCGTGGAGAGTTTCAGTAGGTTTCGAACCGACAGCCACCCACAGCAGAGGCAGACGGCCACAGCGGGCAGGTGACGCTGCGGACGACGATGATGACGCCGCCGACTATGGTGATGACGACGGCACGAAACTGAGGAAAGACTTAGTGAGAACTAGCGCTCTAAAACACGCAGTACAAGAAGTAAAGAAAGCAGCTTCCTAGAGTAAAGAAACGTTTTTTTTTTGGCATCGCATCTACTATCTGCGTGCATTACTGATCCAGTTTTTGATAGCGTATATTCTGAGGTGAAAAATTCGCCTTTTATGTTTCTAGTTTTGTTCAATAGCGGCTACCAAACACTTATTTGCAGTTGTGCAATACCTAGGATTGCAGATAGCATTTACGCATGTATTTCTTGGAGAGGGAAAGCAATTGAAAGATGGAAAGCGCACACATATGTCTTATGGGCTGACAAGCTCTGACGATGCTTCCAAACAGTAGCATAAGCTGGGAATATGGGCCATAGCGTCAATCGAAGAGCTCTAGACTGAGAACACTCTTCATAAGGGAGCAAAAAATAAACATTTTGTTCCCTTGTCAAGGCATGTTGCCTTACTGAAATATTGATGCGATGAGTGGTTCTTCCGAATGTCAACGAGTTGCTTAGACGTTCGTGCAGCAATGCGAATAGTTGTTTAGAAGGAAAGATACTTCAGCTTGAGCAGGCATCTGCTCAGTGTGAAATTTTTCGATAATATATTTAATTAGAAAACTGGTAATGACCATAACCACTATACGTTTCAACATGAATTGACATCCGGGATAAGAAATTACTCGATGTAATTGAATGAAATGAAATCGTAGGCGGTACCATTCCGGGCAGACTTGGCCGAGGCACACATCGGTAACACTATTCTCTGTGGCCAAAATTTCAACAAAGTTGTTGTTTTTTTCAGTTACGACAGCTAACAGGGTGACGTCGAGAACGTAAAAAGTGTCTCCTGTCTGGCAATCGTAGCAAAAATTAATTAGTGCCGCATGGAAAAGAATTCTAGAAAGAGCTCGAAGCAGTGAGGTCTGCATCAAGCCTTCTACCAATAAAGCTACGCTATAATGAAAATAATCCAGACGGAGGTGTCGAGCGGACAGTTTGAAAATTCCGAGTACTAAAATCAGATCCCGCTGGTGGATTGCAGGGACTACATCCGATCCTCCTGCTATGATGGAGCAAATGGCCTCAGCTTTTGACCATTTCTCCTTACTAATTTCTCTATCATTTCTCTTTCTGCCTTCGTGCGCAACTGCGCTTGTTCTCCTTTCACTGCGCTTGCAGCGATTGGGTCTTGGGAGCCAGGGTCTTACCGCAGGATGTACTTGGGCAGTTGCGTGGGCTTTGCTACGAACCGCTCCAGTAATCCTTTATCCCGTCCGGAGCGCACTGGCGGAAATCCGTGACAGAGAACAGGCAAAGGAGGCTTAGTACTGTTGCAATTAGGCTTCTATTCTGAATGGAACAAACCTTGCAGTGCTGCAGACGAGATAGGTTTTCTTTCTAGTTGTCAGACAATCAAGAAATAAAAGCAGTTCTTTCACCCGAGATGCGTTATCCCATTTGTCCTAGATTTCAGACCACAATGTCGTCTGCGGCAGCGAGCCCTCGTGGTGTCCTTCATTGTTTCTTATGTCTCTGCGGGGCCAAAGTCGCAAAAATAAAAATAAATATTTTTTGTAAACATTATAATTCCTTAACACTAACAATTCTTTCCGCGAATAACCTGCATATTATGCCAAAGCGCTAAAAACCTGACATTACACTCACTATATAAGGTAGTCGTTGTCTGTGTAGAAAAATATGCTATAGCAAAGTACGCATACATAAAATACGCTGATATAGGAAAATGCGCATAAGAAAAACTAGTGCTCCAAAAATTCAGCTTAACCTTCGGCTTTTTACTCGCAGCGAGCAGTGTCGCCTTTCTGGACCGCGGAACACTGCTTATGGAAAGTCGAGTCTAAAAATCCAGGTCGACATTTAATTTTTCTTTTGCATCAAAGCGCGCACCACTCTAACTAGTGCTGGTCTATACGAGGGTCTTTGTAGAGCATTACATGCATCGCTGGGGCGTTGTGACGTTTAGCTGCCTGTCGTTGTGCCCCAGTTTGGCCTGCACTTCGCTATCTCCTCCTCTCGGACGCTTCTACAGGCGACGGCTAGCTTCAGCCAGCCAGAATTTGCGAGCGACTTTTGCGTTGGCACCCAACACTCGTTTCGTTCGCATGGGAGCTGCACTGAGACTACGGCTTACTATTCTGTGCAGACTGAAGACACACGTGCATGCTACGAGAAACGCTGCTACAGCCCGCCTCCTAACGAGTGATGTTCCACGCTGTTCCCGAAAATTTGCTCCCCTTATTTCATGCCCTTTTTCCCTACAGGAGACTGAAACCTCCGTCAATTAGGAGGAATCTGGATACTTTCGGTTCTTAGTTTCGTAAAACTCTGTCAAATTCTCCTTTTCGCCAAATTCTACCTGTTGAATTCCCTGAAAAAGGGGAACACTGCTGGAATGAAACATTAGAGATCATAACCGCAGAGTTTAGAGCTGATGAAAGGCAATCGAGCTTAGCATATGCGTGCAACCTTCACCACTCCGCGTTGCTATCGTCGATTTCAACGCGGTTTTTTTTCCTGCTTTTTTTTCCACATGCACGCCTCGTCTACAAATTTCCCGGAGTCCAGAGATACTGCAGCCACCCTACCCGATCTTTCTTTTATGCCTTCTCATCATCTTCGTTGTAACTTGCTCATCTTGTTTTTTCTTCCTTTTCAGACCCTCCCCCCCCCCCCCCCCCCCGCTTTTTCGCAGCCCCCCTGACGACGACTTTCTGCTCTTCACGCCTCTTCCTCTCAAATACACCGATGTGATCACACGAACACACGACAACAAACTAGAGTGCACCGATTTTACCGCCAATAATGGCTCTCGATGTATTGTTCTTGCAATTTATATTGCGGGAATGCGTATGTTGTTTAACTGGCTTCCGAACCTAGAGGAGAGCCCGACGCTCAAGTCTACAGACACCTCAGTGCTTTCACGCTTTATGCACAATTGTGTACAAAACGAACTCGCAGCTTTTTCTGCGCATCTGCAGACCTATCGGTGATTTCTTTCGTTCACGTTGATTTAGCGCCCTTCAGGTCACAAACGGGCTTGTGTTCTTTGTATATAGGAAACGCAGTAAATAATATTTCGTCAAATACTAGAGCAGGGTAGCACCTCATCCGCCATTTTTATGCAGACAAATTTTGCTGTCAGTATTACACCGAAGTTTTGTTTGGTGATTTCAAGAGGACTGTGCCTCTTTTAAATACAAATTGTTTCGATGAACGTTCTAATGATTACTTGACAATCCTAAACTTTCGATGTTTTAATTCCCATCAGTTATAGCACTCAGCACGAAATTTCGCACATACCTTAATATATTGCCCGGTGGTATTCTTTGGCCCGAAAACTGACAAGTTTTCTCTACTGGGCCATTTACATACTATTTAGGTAGATAAATATTCGTTTTCTTCGGAAACAAAAAAAAATTGCGCGCGAAGGGTTAAGCGAAGTAAACAGCTGCGGACGAGAGTTCAGCAGCATGTTATAAGCGCTGGTGGTACGTGTGGTTTCAGTGGTTTGCTCGATCAAAGAAACTCGTTTCTTGGTAAATATGAGGATCACGTATGCCTTATTCTGATGTTATTTGAGGTGGTTCTCCAAGGAAGGTACAAATGCATTGTTTGGGAAGGTCTAAGTAAAGTACGCCGCGAAACGTAAGCGGCCATTTCCCACCCGATGACATTGGAGCGGCGATGTCAGTGCGGCCGTTGCCGAGTTTCTTTCATTGCGAACAGAGCTTGGCTCAATGAGTCTATTGTACCTGTAAACAAACCTGCAGCCGTTGTTGTAGTTTGGAAGGCCTGGTTGTTGCGTCGCTTGGCAGAGAGAGTTGTGTTTAGGACATATCTTATATTTCATTAGCCCGGTAGAGAAGCCGAAGATTAGGAACGAGGATTACAGGAGGTATGCCAGGACTCACTATGTGCACAGGGATCGGAACCCTCAGAGAAGCGACTTCACAGCGCAACTTACAGGCTCTGGGCTTCTGATCGCCTTCATAACAAATAATAAGATACGTATACTCAGCAGAGTTTAAGCCAGTTGGGCTTACAAAGTTTCAGGTGAGCCTTTTTTCTGAGTCAAGCCGCAATGCACCCAACCCTTAAAAGGAAAGCCTTCGTTCGCTTTTGCTGCTGGGATTCACTAGTTTCTGGGCATCGGTATTGCTCGACACCTGTGACGGCGTCTGGCGGTGGCAATAAGAACGCGGTCTGGGAGCCCGCTGCTTCATGACGCCCAAATATCGACCTCTAAGAATGATGGAGAACCGGGCCCTCGCCCTCACTATACAGCTGTCGCAAGTGGCATTGACTTCGGTATTTCTGGTCGGATTTTTCGACACTCCTCCAACTCTAATGCAGTGCTGAAGTGTTTTTCAAAATTGAAGGCAGAGAGAGTTGATCTAGTGGAAGTGGTTGCCTCAAAAAGAAAGAAACTACTAAGACAGAACAAGATGTCGTGTTTTCAATAAAACGGTTAGCTTAGCGTATTACTTCCAACGAAATAGTCTCGCTCAGGCAACTTCGTGTAGATTGTTGCCATCTCTGAACTACATATTCAAGGCATGCCCTGGTGGATTTTTTATTTATTTTATTTACATGAAGAGTAAAGGAGAGGTTCATGCTGCATAGCGGCTCCGGCTACTCCTTTTCACCAAGTGGCTTTTAAATGATTAGGATCTCCACGGTATCCCATCAGCACTTTCCTAATTCACAGAGGAACGATAGCAGTTTATCTAGAACAATACGCATCGCATATCTCTAAATGAATGTCCACTGTCTGGTGAAGCCTGGGCGGAAGTCTCCAGAAAAAGTAACATGGCATCTGAGAGCGACATTTAGGCAACACTACATTTTGTTCGAAGCCAGATGCGTTTACTTTCGACAGCTACTAAAATATTCTTGTCCTTGGTGCAAAGCAATACACAAAGAAAAATACCTAGTTCCGTTGGTTGACTTTCAGTCTTTCGTAAGTAAGAAATGCAGTATTGCATTCGACATCCACTACTGTGCTTCGACTGCGTTCTTCAAAGTTACAGCATGAACGCACACATATTTAGGAGACCCAGCTTTTATAGAAGTTGTATACGAGAGTGTTTTACTAATGCTGGAATACTGGCACCTTGAATTGTACGCAGTGTTTCTACGTGGTTGCTGCACTTGCAGCTCATGTCCTAGTTCACACTGCACTCTAGGCCTAATGTCGAATCAGATGGAAAATATTTTTCTTCGTCCTCAAAAGACCGTAGTAGCTTTCTTAGTAACAATATGCGCTTCTTGCGGCTCTACTTTCTCTTTAGTAGCTCTGAAAGAGATTCAAAATGTTAAGAATTTGGAATGCTGATTTCTAACATTTACACTGTTCCTTAAGAAGCTTGTCCATGATAGTGAACAGCAAAATCACAGTTCCTTTTAAGCGCATGTTAGCATGAAATTGCGAGAGGAGAAAAAAATTGGAGGGGACACTTATTCTCTGCCTTAAGGGCACGACGCGATAGCTGACGGGTTAATGCTCATATGAGCAGATTTTCTCATTTTCGACTTTACATTCATAGGCCCCTGGAAGTCATTATTCCACTACTGGCGCAGTGGTGCAGCGGTTAAGCGATGCGCCTCTTCCGAGCGATGGCAGGTGCTGCCACTGATGGGGCTTGCGCGACTAAGGTTGCTCTTCCCCAGCGACCAGTCATTAATTTAACTACCATCTGACACTGCAATCAGTTTGCTCACAATGTGGTGGGCAGGTTGTGATGACGCCACAAGGTCACGTGATATAGGCAGCCCACCTCGTTGTTTCTCCAGGATTTTTCGCACACAAGGCCGATGACGCCGATGACGCCGACGCCGGATTCTCTGCACAACGGGAGCGTTAACGCTGTCGTATTAAAAGAATGACCATGTGGCGAGTCTAACTCTCATTTTACATCAAAGATTGCGTGCTAGCGTAAGGAAAATGAAAGCAACATTATCAGAGGAACTGAGATGGTGCTTCAATTCAGCAGTGCAATGTAATCTGAAACTTTCATAAATGTGAAAAAGGTTTCTAGCAGGTTTGGCCCCGAATTTAGAGGAATTGTGAACGCCTGGTGTGTGTAGCAAATCCTCTGGTCAACCAAGCATCTTGTGAATGCATGAGCAGCTGTAAGAATTTTACCCAGCATTAAATAGCACTTGGTGTATAGCTTCCTCTTCAGTATCAGCAATTGTGCCAACGAGTGCCAACGAGTGAGACGAAGCAAAAATATATCAGATATCGCAGGTTTATTTTATTCAACCAAACAAACTATATATTTAAGAGCCGCGCAAAAATGCCTAGGAAAACTATAAAGTAGACTACAGATCGCAAAATGGAGTGTCATTTCATTTCATCCAAAAAATAATGTTTCTGAAACATGGCAGGACGTCGAAGACAAAAGGCCCCCTGTTGGTACGAAATCGTCCAGTCTCGAAAAGGAAAATTATGGTTGACGCCGCGTTGTGTCGGGCCGTGGCGTCGTTAGTGCTGGAACCTACCAGTTTCGCAGAGGTAATCTTTATAAATTTGCGTTCTAGAAAAAAGCTTTAGACGGGAAGGATACAACACTCGATTGAGCAAAAAATGCACAGGCTTCTGTCCAGAGATCCACACGAAACCACGGTTTGAGAACCGACAGCAGTATTATCTTTTGATAAAAGATGTTGCGTAAGGTGAGTGCAGAACTTTAATTACATATTGTACTTCATTCGGCTATGCGCTGCTAGTAATAAAAATGTAATTTGAGATCACTTCCAACGCGTCTATGCAGAGCCCAACCATAGCTTTTTGTGTTGGCTGTATTTATGTGTATTTCTTAGAGTCCACTTTCATACGCACTGTTATTCTCTCCTGAAGCTTCGCTCATGCCTTTCTATCTCCATTATTACCACTCGCGCAGTGCAGTTTAGACATCTTCAAAAAACTGCAGTGATTTTAATTCAGCCTCTTTCCTTTCCTTCCATATTAATTAAGAACAGCAAACGGCATGAGAAAGAAACGCCAAAGTTTTTAAGCTGAATCTAGGATTCAACTATATATCTACATATATTAGGAACTTTTCCGCTTTCAGACAAATCTTTTTACGCAATAAGTAAGTATAAAAACTGCTTACGCTTGGCTGCCGCTATTGAAGAAAAGAAACGCGGTTGTTTTTTTTCCGGTCATTTTGCAGTGAACTAGTAGGCATCCCATTAACACTTAAAATAATTTCTGTGGACGAGGGCTAGAAGGATTTCCAAAGGCCAGTGATACCAATGAAATGTTTTGGAGGTGGAGGCCCTAAAGTACAATGTGCCTCGCTGTCATGTCTCACTTCTTGTGACCCCCTGTGCTTTCTAAAAACCGCCACTTCTAACTTTTCCGCTCTCTATATGTAAGAAATAACGTTATTTCCGCCAAAGCAGACAAATGCATTCAAAACACGTGGATTTTATACCGTAGAGAAGAAGTCGCAAGGGCTATCCTTCTTACGCAGTGAGGTGAGGACATCATTGTCGTCTCCTCACATCAAGGAATAGGCATCCCATGATCCTGTCATAAACAACTAGAAAGCGAAAGGTTTAGTCATAATGTGATTCCGGCTGTCACATATGAAACAGAAAATCGCAAGACAATGTAAAGCCGGGCGCTCTCGCAACAACGCCGCTAGTTGAAAACCCACCTAGAAGCTCGCCAGAAAAAAAAATCCCTCTTAACGCAAGTAATGCAAACCTGCACCACAAACAGATGCATCCTGCAACACAAGTACTCCAAATGTTATGTGGTGTCTCAATCTTTCAGAACTTCATTTTATAATGCTCCCGGTAATTGAAAACTGGGTGTTCAGGGGCTGCTTTTGTAAAGCCTGCATGCATTACCACTATTGAGGAATACGTCGAGACGGAACAACACGTGCAAAGATAAGCCGAACACCCGGTCGCGCCGTCAGTAGCAGGAACGAATGCAAAAATGGCGCTCTAATTATTCTTGGCCAAACAAAAGATCGTAGAGTCGAAGACCATTGCATACTAAGCCATCTTGAGTGAGAAAACAAAAGGCAGCTTGCCCACACACAGGCAGGTTATTCGACAACGCACGTAAAGATATGGACTCAGTCCAGACAAAGAGGTCTATCAGTCATTATCTAAAGCATGTCTTTCACTGGCCTTAGGAATTGAAACTTCTGTATTGAGTTTTTTTCCTTGAAGCAAATTTATTCTTTCTGGAAGAGCAAGATTGCAAAGGTTAAAGGTTGTGTTCGTGGATAGAGAAGTGAAAGCTAAAATAACTTTTGCAAGCCAACTTTGCGTCTCAATACAAATAATGTCTAATATAGCGTAGTAAGCAAACCCCGGCGGTTGTTTGATTGCAGGGAGCTAAGCTGCTTGCTCAAACTATATCAACAAGTCCTGTTTCGGCGACAGTAAGTACAGAGCCGAATAAGCTTTTACTTCTGAGATTGGTTTTCGTCAAGTGCTCCTCCTCCAATTAGGAGCATTTCCCCGGAGCATGAATCTCGCTCCGGTCCCGGCTTCGAGCCCAGGACCAGGTAAAATTTTTATTTAACTACGAAGTTTTTGAGAAAGCTGTATAGCTTTACTCTCTAGCCGTATGGCTCCGCTCGGGCGGATGCCAATGAGTAATTACTCCCTTATTAGAAATCTACTTCACCCTGGGCGATTCCCCTAAACATTTGACCAACACTGTTCCCACATCGAGTTAGTGATCAATTCGCTCTCACCGTATACCATCAGCTTGCCATCCCGATTAGCTCAGTTGGTAGGGCGACTGCTCCGGTGAAGCGGTGGTGCCGTGTTCGAAACCCGGGCCAGGGCGAGTTTCTCTTTAACTGCGAAGTTTGTGAGGAAGCTGTAGTAGCTTTCTTTTGTAGCCTTATGACTGCGCTTGAGTGAATGCCAATGAGTAATTACTCCCTTATTACAAATCAACTTCTGGGGGATTTCCCTAAACAGTTGACCGACTAGGTCAAATCTAAGAGCCAGATGACCTTGAGGCTCAATATGGGAAGAGTAGAGTTTTTCGGTCTAAAACTAACTTGGACGACGATTAACCTACCCTTAAGGTTAAAATGCGTTACCATTAGAGGTCCCTCCCGTGCAAGTACTCCAGCTTTTTCGAAAAATCATTGGCCGTGGGGAGTCCGTATACAACAACTCGCGCAGTGGTGGATGGGTAAACCGATGAGCCACAGCCCCGGCAGGTGGCCGTTTCTACCACAGCCAGCTGTGGGTCTTGCAGGTTGCTCTTCCTTAGCTCCCGCAGCGCTCATAACTCTCAGATATAGTTTATAGAGGCTTTCTGACTTTCGACCAATGAGCTGGTGCGCAGTGCCACAGTCTGTAGGTGGCAACTGCACTGACTTTATTTGCAGTAATTTCATTATTTTCATTTCAATCTGCAATGGTGCGTACATTGGTCCACAATCCCGCGCGCAGCTTACCACCTGCTCATCATGGCAGGTAGGCCACATACTTTTTCATGACAAGGACAGATGCCGGCTACTCTCGATAACGGGACCTCCAACGCTGTCCCATTAAAAAAAACTAATGCGATTTTTGTCCCCTGGAGAGAGTGCATGATATGCACGTGCTCTTTATTTTTTTGCGGTAAAAGGAGTCGGCAGTTGCTCCTGTGAAGTGTTTCTTTTTTGCGGGGCTGAATTGGCATAGAATGTTTTCAGGTGCGCGTTTCAATTTAGTGTGAAGCAGAATTTTCCTTTTTGGAGGCATTGTTTTTCCTATACCGCTCATTGTACATGTTATAATGAGCGGTTTGAAAGCACATTGAATGTAAGAACTCCGAACTTATTCATTCGCTCCAGTTTGTGCAGAACACTGGGACATTCCTAGTCCGGCATCAATGGGCAGCATGGACGCGGCCTTCAGTCATATTTGGGTAGCGTTTAAATCTGCGCAATTAAAACGTCAATAGCAATCATACCTAGCCGTTCCTGCGGCTTTGCCGGCAGTGAGTCAGAAATTCAATTTTATCGAGCGCAGTTGTGTATTCAAAGCGCTGCATTTTTTTTGAACATGTTAGTCCGAGCATGTTTATCAATTAAACGCTAATGCAACTGTCCTGTCCATGATTAATTTCAATCGCCGTAGACTGCTGTTTGCTTCTGTCTTGTTTGCAGAAACATTTGTTGCTCAAGGTTATATTTCTATAGATCCGAACATTTTGTGCTTGCAGTTATTACTGCTTACCTTACACTATTTGCTTTTGCACGAATAATGAAGGCTGCCCCACAGTGTCAGCGTTTAGCAGTGAATTATTCAGTAAATCTTAGTGTTTAGCAGCAACAGTAATGTACAGTTCTTTACGTGAGCTCATTTTTGGTATGCTCCTACTCATTCTTGGGTGTAAGTTCTTCGGAATTTGGTTTATTAGACAGTTAGGCTACAAGAAAGTGAAAGACACTTTTTGAAATGTAGCTCCCAAAGTACACGTGTATGGTTTAGAACTACGTGAAATAAATGAATACATGGCACTCCGTAGCAATTTTCAATGTTCTTCCAGTGTCTTCTTGCGAAAAGATAAAGAAGTGTGTACTCTAACTTTTTGCGAAATTTACAAGCTTTTCTTTACGACATCCAAGATTGTCGCATTAAACCCGAGACATTTTGTTACATGCCAGAATGAGGTGCGGTACATCAAGACAAATATACCAGCGGCTAATGAATGACCGCCATCAGATAATGCATCATGGGATTTACTTTAGATCCATAACCAATGTTCCATTCATCAAGACAAGCAGCAATGTGAACAAAAGCTTTAGTAAATTGTTTCAGAGGTCTAGCAGCAAAAAACCCTTATTGCAACTTCAGTAGGCTTCCAATTAGGAAGAAGTTTTGTAACTTTATAGCACTGTGTTTTACTCCGAAGAGGACGTGATTCGGGTGTTTCTGCACGCCAGCTTAGCTATTTCTTTTTTTTTTCACAAGAAGAAAAGTGTTGCAGACCCGTTCTGCGCACTTGGCAAATTTGTTTCCGATAAGTGCTCGGTACGTTGCGACACCATGAAACTGACCGCATGTCCGACACGGACCCAGCAGCCGGGGGGAAATCAGCCTCCACATTCCCATCAGTTCTTTACCCCCTCTTCTCCGAACCTCTCTAGTGTGCCTAGAGACAGTGCTAGAGACAGTGATAAAGATAAAGAAAATCGTTACTGGACTGCATATAAAGCTTTCAAACCCCAAAGGCCAGTCGTGAAGACAGCCAGTTTGTCTTCCCGTTCAGGTACCGGCAGTAAGGAACTCCAACCCGGGAAAGAGTGGAAGAAGGGCGCTGAACATGTACGGTACACACTGTCGATTCGAAATTGTAATGCGGCGGAGCTTCAAATAAGATGATGCAGATCCTATCATTTCGCACTCGGTCGTAAGACGGAGGATACATAAACCGCGCGACGTTACAGAATTACCACAAAGATGAATGTGCGAATCAGGACCTAAATTTGTTGTACCAACCCGCGCGACAACAGGCTCGCCGCGGTAATAATAAACTGCATATCGTAATCGTTTAGCTGCCGTTTGGCTTTAACAACGTGTTTCGGTGCCCTATCTCACCTGGTAGGCTGCGGAAACTACTGAGGAAAAAGCTGCAGAAGAAAACATTTACCCCACCGAGTCAAGCCTTTCCGTTCTATTTTAGCTTTGGAGGCACCGTGCATTGGCAAAGTTAATTCACATCAAACACCCAGCAATAAAAAGTAATGCGAGGGAGAAAAAGAAATCTCAATGCAATGTACAAAACGTTCGCAACAAAGAGCTTACCGGTAATGTCGATGCCAGAAGACGCCAGCCGTTCATGGCGCAGCCGCTACACGAAGAGAAGGCAAACATAGCGGGACACGTCGGTCACTGGAGAATAGCGGAAGTCACAAATGAACGCCGCTCGACGATGCCAATTTCGCGCGTTCCTGATGCTCCATTTAGTTGCTGTGGGACCATTAGCGCTCGGTCCGGGCAGACAAATGCTCCACTGCTTTTCTTCTAGCTTGTAAAAGTCGTTCGAGACAGCTGTTCGGCCCTCAGCAGCATCGCAGGAATCGGGGGATTCGCTCGACGAAGCCCTTACCCAGTGGTGGAGCGGGGAACGTACTATGTGGGCACCGGCTGTCGTCAAACTGTGCTCAGGTGACGACTGATAACACGCAGCAGAACAAAAGAACGCCAATGCACAGTGGTGCCGTTGATGTGTCTTTGTTTGCTTTGTTCGTCAATCACACAAGGTATAGTTTATACAACGTTCTCAAAGTACGCGCTCTATCAACAGCACAGGTGTGGACAGACTCCCAGGACATGGTCACTTTCTTCGGAAGAAATAGCGAGTGTCTAATAATGCACTATTTGCTTTCTGCCGGCTCCATCTACTTCAGAACAAATGCTACCCACCTTCTTTAAACAATAGCCGTACAGAGTGAGCTTACCGCCCCATTGCGCTTCTAAGCTGCGTCGGAAAACAGATGGAGAAAATGGTACACTCCCGCCTTACCTGGGACCTGACGAACAGAGGAACTTACCCTTCAGCCATGTCTGGTTTCCGAAAAGGACGCAGTAGCATTGACAACGTTATAGCCCTCACAAATTGTGTCAAACGCAGCAAAACAGAGCGGTCTCTGATGATCGCTGTGTTTCTTGACGTGAAGGGAGCCTTTGACAACGTCACATATTGAAGCAATTCACTCAGCCTTGCAATCAATTGGCATTGGTGGACGGATGTATAACTGGCTGTGCGATTATCTGCACGAAAGGTCGATTTTAGGGTCAACAAGTGAAGGTGACACCGCTATGCATGAAATATCTCGCGGAGTGCCTCGGGGGGGGGGGGGGGGGGATTTTAAGTCCCACCTTTTCAATATCTCATTTGTTGGCTTGGAAAAATGCTTGCCTCCTACAGTTGAAATCTCCCTTCATACGCCGATGACATCTGTATATGGTGTTCCAGACGCAACAGGCGCATTGTGCATGCCCGATGTTACGTTTCGGCTACGACGCGCGGTATAGCCGGCGCGGATGCAACGGCCGCCGGGGTACGTTCAAAGCGGCGGTCATTTGGACCCGTTCAGCGCTGCCGTAACGCCTCCCGCCAAGCGCGTCCAGGCAGGTTTCAATGCCACGTGTCGTCGTGTGTGTGCGTGTGTGTGTGTGTGCATGTTGGTGCCCACGCTTGTCAAAGCGCGGCAGCCGGGGAGAGGAGCTCCCCAACTGGGAGGCGAGGAGGTCTGACCGTGGCCGGCCCGGCGGACGCGCACGTCACGTCTGAACATGTCTGAGCGTCACCGTATCGGGCGCCTCGTCCCAAGCCGTTCCTTCTTGCCCTCGACTCCGTGGGTATAAAGGGAGCTGCCCCGGACGCCAAGGAGAGAATTCGATTTCTTCCTTCGAGTAACGTGGTCGCCTGACCGGCTGCTCTTTTGCGATGCCAGAATAAACAAGTTGTTCTGTTGCCAGTCGACTCATCCTTTGCCGGGACCTTCGGATGTTTCCAGCTTTGCCCCAGGCCGCCAGGCAAACGCTACCCTTGGGGCTTGCAACCAAATGCAACAACTGGTTGCCAGCGGTGAGATCCCGACAACGGAGGCCAGCAGCGAAGATATACGGTCAACTGTATGCTGAGCAGCACAACGACCATCCGGGAGCAGTGCAACGAGCCCTGTGTGATGACTGGTTGCCTGCAGCGGAACGACTGCGCTGAATTCTTGGCTGCGAGGTTTGGTGAGTGCGGACTTTCTTCTTCCTAGTTTTGCCAGGCTTTTGTTAGTGTCAGAAACAGAGCTGGTAATTGTGTTGTCGTTGCTGCCGGGTTAGTTTGCGGCAAGACAATAGTAGGCAGTAGAGAAAGCAGCATTCGGAGCAGCCATGGATTTGAAGTCGTTGCGCAAACCGAAATTGCTGCAGCTTGCAAGAGAGTTGGGTCTGGATGTCTCAGACAAACTCAGAAAACCAGAACTGCTAAGGGCTATTCTTGAGTTGGAGGCTGACGATGACGAGCTGTCGGAATGCCTTGAGACAATTGAGGAGAGGGAGCAAAAAGAGGAGCGCGAACGTAAAGAACAAAAAGAGAAAGACGAGCGCGAACGTAAAGAACAAAAGAGAAAAGAGAAAGACGAGCGCGAACGTAAAGAACAAAAAGAGAAAGAGGAGCGCGAACGTAAAGAGCAAAAAGAGAAAGAAAAGCGCGACCGTCAACACGCTTTGGAAATGAAGCGTCTCGAGGTAGAGATGGAACGCGCTCGTAATGGAAGTCAGGCACACGGTGCAGGAGAACGGGTATCGTTCAAAATGACTGACCTGATGCGGCCGTTTAAGCTTGGAGAGGACATTGGTTTGTACCTGGTTAACTTTGAGCGAACGTGCGAGAAGCAGGGGTTCTCTCGGGAAACGTGGCCACAGCGCTTGCTCACTTTGTTACCCGGCGAGGCGGCCGACGTAGTCGCTCGCTTGAAGAGAGAGGAGGCAGAGGATTTCGACCAAGTGAAATCGAGTCTGCTAAAAAAGTACAGGCTGTCAGCGGAGGCGTTCCGTCGGAAGTTTCGGGAAAATGAAAAAGGCAGAAGTGAGTCATATACAGAGTTTGCCTACAGGCTTATGTCAAACATGCAGGAGTGGCTCAAAGAAGAGAAAGCATTTGGTGACCACGAGAAAATTCTGCAGTGTTTCGGGCTAGAACAGTTTTATAGTCGGTTACCTGAGAACGTGCGGTACTGGGTCTTGGATAGGCCAGACGTTAGTACAGTGGCTAAAGCCGCCGAGATAGCCGAGGAGTTTGTGACGCGTCGGGCTCGCGGAGCTAAGGACGGTCAAAAGGGTGAATTTGGCTCCAAGTCTGAGAGGCCGAAGTTCACACCCATGAGAGCAAGGGGGGACACACGTAGTGCGGATGCGAGTGAAAGCAGTCCGACCGAACGTAAGGAGACGGCGGCAGCCGAAGCCGAACGCAGAAAGCGGTTCGAGAGGAGGCAAGCGCGCGTGTGTTATACGTGCCAGAAGCCGGGTCACTTTTCGGCGCAGTGTCCAGAAACAAAACGAGAAGTCGTGTGTTTGTCATTATGTAGCACTGACGAGAACATGAAGCTTCTCGAGCCTTACATGCGAGACTTCCTCGTGAACGGGAAAGAGTGCCGAGTGCTTCGTGATTCCGCAGCTACAATGGATGTAGTTCACCCCTCTTACGTAGAACCCGATATGTTCACGGGCGAGTGCGCATGGATCAAGCAAGCCGTGGAAGCTCATAGCGTGTGTCTACCCGTAGCAAAAGTGCTTATTGAAGGACCTTTCGGAGCACTTGAGACGGAGGCCGTAGTGTCATCTATGCTGCCCCCCCCCAGTACCCGTACCTATTTTCGAACAGGTCCGATCACCTCCTGCGCGAGAAGGGGCTTTTGTTTGGTGAGGCTAGCGTTCAGGCCTTAACCAGATCGAGAGTTCGGGAGCTCGCTGCAAAGGCGGTAGTTGCGGGGCCGACGTTGTCGAACAATGAGAAAGGGTCGGAGACGCAGCAAGCTGATATTCAGAGCACGTCAGAACTGGATAAAATTGAGCCTGTAGCGTTGAAGGCACCAGGTACTGGAGAGGAAATGCCCGACACGGGAAAGTTAGAAGAGCTTCCGGTCAAGCTTCCGGGACTAGGCTCAGTGACGAACAGGGAAGACACTGATCAGGTCATTAGTGACTTAATCATTAAAGCACCGCTGTCGGCTGAGCAGAAAACCGAACTACACCAACTCTTACAAGAGTTTCAAGGTCAGTTCTCTGAGAGGCCTGGTAGGACTTCTGTCCTTACTCATGATATAGAACTTACCTCCCCAGAGCCAGTACGATCCAAGGCGTGCCGGGTGTCACCCCGCCAGCGCGATATTATGGAGGCTGAGGTAAAGAAAATGCTACAGCTCGGTGTTATTGAGGCGGGTGAGAGTGATTATACCTCCCCTTTGATTTTAGTTGAGGTACCGGGCAAGGAACCTCGTCCTTGCGTCGACTACCGCAGGCTTAATTCCATCACTAAGGATCAAATTTATCCGATCCCTAACATCGAGGAGCGCCTTGAGAAAGTTAGTAGCGCTCAATTTATTTCAACCCTAGATCTTGTCAGGTGTTATTGGCAGGTTCCACTTACAGAAGAGGCTAGTAGGTATGCGGCGTTCATTTCACCAATGGGAACATTCCGTCCGAAAGTCTTGAGTTTTGGTTTGAAGAACGCGCCATACTGCTTTTCAAGCCTCATGGACAAAGTGTTGCGGGGACAGGAAGAATTCGCTTTACCGTATTTAGACGACGTAGCGATATTCTCCGCATCCTGGTCTGAGCATATGGCACACTTGCGGGCAGTGCTAACCCGCCTGCGCGAAGCGGGCTTGACAGTCAAGGCTCCCAAGTGCCAATTAGCACAGGCCGAGGTTGTCTACCTCGGTCACGTGATTGGACAGGGTCGTCGCCGCCCCTCTGAAATAAAGGTGGCCGCTGTGCGAGACTTCCCGCAACCGCGCACGAAGACCGATATTCGGTCGTTCTTAGGTGTCGCCGGCTACTATCAGAGGTACATCCCCAGGTACTCCGATATCGCGGCTCCCCTGACGGATGCTCTAAGAAAAACAGAGCCCCAAACAGTCGTCTGGGGCGAGACAAAGGAAAGAGCTTTTAGCGCCCTAAAGAGCGCCCTAACAAGCCAGCCTGTGCTACGATCGCCAGACTACACAAAAGGGTTCGTTGTTCAGTGCGATGCTAGTGAGCGAGGCATGGGCGTTGTACTGTGCCAAAGGGACAATGGAGAAGTGGAACACCCCGTCCTGTATGCTAGTCGTAAGCTGACCTGTCGTGAGCAGGCGTACAGCGCCACCGAGAAAGAGTGTGCGTGTCTCGTGTGGGCCGTTCAGAAATTGTCATGCTACCTAGCCGGCTCGAGGTTTATCATTGAGACGGATCACTGCCCTCTCCAATGGCTGCAGACCATCTCTCCCAAAAATGGCCGCCTCCTGCGCTGGAGCCTCGCTTTGCAACAATATTCCTTTGAGGTGCGTTACAAAAAGGGGAGTCTCAACGGTAACGCCGATGGCTTAAGTCGAAGCCCCTAACGTAGGAATCCGCCTCAAAGTTGTTTGTTAGTGATGTTTTCTTCCTGAGGCAGGATTTTTAACATATTGCTTTTGTTTAGTGTTTCAAAGTGATTATGTGCTTTCTAGTGCAATTTTCCAATTTGTGGACGCGTTCTGAGTGCTGCTTGACTACTGTAAGGAACTAGGCAGTAGTATAAAAGGGGAAAGAGCCTGGCAGAGCTTAGTGAGGGTTGTCTCGTGCTTGCTGACTGAGCGGTTGCGTTTCGGCGTAGTTCTAACGCTTGCTGGGAACGAGCACCAAAAATGGCAACTCTCCCGAAGTCACTTTGCAGTGTCCTGTGTGATCCTGAACATGAGAACGAGGCCTTCTCTGTGCGCTGCGCTCAAGCAACGTCGAGGGACGACCGGTTTCGATTACGAGCATCATCGAGCGACATCCCTCCGGACAGCGGATGCAGTCCCCTGACCATCGGGATCTCCTTCTCCCGGCGGGGCGGTCTGTTACGTTTCGGCTACGACGCGCGGTATAGCCGGCGCGGATGCAACGGACGCCGGGGCTTCGTTCAAAGCGGCGGTCATTTGGACCCGTTCAGTGCTGCCGTAACGCCTCCCGCCAAGCGCGTCCAGGCAGGTTTCAATGCCACGTGTCGTCGTGTGTGCGTGTGTGTGTGTGTGCATGTTGGTGCCCACGCTTGTCAAAGCGCGGCAGCCGGGGAGAGGAGCTCCCCAACTGGGAGGCGAGGAGGTCTGACCGGCGCCGGCCCGGCGGACGCGCACGTCACGTCTGAACATGTCTGAGCGTCGCCGTATCGGGCGCCTCGTCCCAAGCCGTTCCTTCTTGCCCTCGACTCCGTGGGTATAAAGGGAGCTGCCCCGGACGCCAAGGAGAGACTTCGATTTCTTCCTTCGAGTAACGTGGTCGCCCTGACCGGCTGCTCTTTTGCGATGCCAGAATAAACAAGTTGTTCTGTTGCCAGTCGACTCATCCTTTGCCGGGACCTTCGGATGTTTCCAGCTTTGCCCCAGGCCGCCAGGCCAACGCTACCCTTGGGGCTTGCAACCCATTTGCAACACCGAGTACAGAGGGCAATAGGCTTCATCGAATCGTTTTTAAGTAAGCGCGGTCTCGTCATGTCGCCAGATAAAAGCTCAGGAATTGCATTTTCGAGGCGCGATCTTTCACGCTACGTGCTGAAAGTTGCTGGTACTCCAATACCGTACGTAACAAGCCATAAATTTATAGGGGTGACATTTGACGGGTCACTGTCATGGTCGCCACATGTACAACAGCTTAAAATCAAGCTCTGCCCTTACGCCTCTATTTTTCGTATGCTCTCCACCACCATAAAAGGCTGCTCTACACCTTTTTTAATACGGCTGTATGGTGCGCTCTGTGAAGGCCTCCTACGCTACAGTCTCCCAGCTCTTCAGGGTATCTCACAAACAAATATCAAACTCCTTGAAGCTATGCGAACTAAGGAGTTGAGAATCTTCCTCGGCCTTCCCAAGAACACCTCCACAGTGGGTACTCTAGAAGAGAGCAGACGTCTATCTGCATCAGAACTGCTAACCCAGGAGTTGCTTCGTGCCCAGATGCGGTTCGTGACTCGTGTACCTCACCATCCACTTAGAGCGCACTGCATAGAGGAAGTTTCTGACCTCCCACCACACTACGAGCGCCCTGTCACGACTTTCTCCCCAGCTAGGAGGTGCACAGCATGGCAAATCTAGGCAACAGTTCCTGCCATGAAAAGAAAAACAAACAGTCCCGGTCCTGCACTTAAATATTTTGCTCTTGAACACATTTACGGATGCTACAGTGCGTACAGTAACATCTACACTGATGGTTCTGTCACATCCGTCTAATCAACGATTGGCGTCTGGGTTCCGTCAACGCGCACCACGGTTTTACACATACAATGCTGTGCCCGGCAGTATTGAAACACTTCAATTCAGAATTTGATGGTGGCTGCAGGCTGTGCGGAGCGACGTTCTCGAACGTTTTCCATATGGTCTGGGCCTGCCTTTCCAATCCCCACCCTTCCCAATCCTTCCTCTCCCACCCTTCTAGGGAGGCCTGGGAGGCGGCGCTGCTCAGCTGCCATGACCTGCAGTCCCAACGGACCTTGGTCGCCAGGGCGCGAGCGGCGCTAGACGCCATTGGGGCTCCGGAATAGGGGCTCCACCTAGATTTGTGAGGACCTGAGCTATAGGGCCTGGGCCCAAACACCTCCTTGTAAATAATAAATGTTTACCACCACCACAGTTTCGGCGTTACTCAGTCACCGCACCTCGACTACTGCTACCGAGCTGGCTGCTCTGCGAGCAGCATTCACTTACATTCTCCAACAACCGCCGACAGCGTGGGTTATTTTCAGTGACTCTCGGGCTGCATTCCAATCTATAAAGTCACCAGGAAGCCTTCAGGAGCTGATCATCGGTGACAAACAGATTCCACTCCGAGGCCTGTGGGCTTGGCCGCCGTGTTGTGTTACAGTGGTTACCCGCTCACTGTGACCTTGCAGGCAACGCTCACGCTGACAGTGCAGTGAGGTTGGCGCATGGCGACACTACCTTGCACATGCCTATACCATTTTCTTACAGTGATGGCGCGAGGCTTCTAACTGCAAATTCCTGGCAGACGGAACGCTCTTTGTGGTGGGATCCGCAGCATCAATATACACCCCTTCTTCATATCGTCCCAAATTGTGACTTCCGAATGCCCCGCAATATAGCAGACGTGGTCAACATTGCCTCCTCCGAGTTCGCCTGGGCGTTGCCTACACTAAATCCTCTTTACATAAAAATGGTGCATCAAGTAGCCCTCACTGCCCAACATGTGGTGTGCCCGAGGATCTGCCACATTTGATCTCCCGCTGCAAACTCTTCAACAATCATCGCAAGACTTTTAGGTGCTTTAGGACTCCGACACGATAGCCCCGTGCACCTGGGCATATTCTTGGACACTGGAGGGACGCGGCTTCGGGGGTGCGCGGGACAAACGAATGTGTAGGGTTTTTAAGAGACACAGGTTTGGTGGACATTCTTTGACAATTATGTGTGTTTGTGTGAGTTTTTGAGTTCGTGAGTGTGCTTGATTTCACCATTCACCCTTTATTTTTCTCTTTCCCTTTTCTTTTCACCATCCTCTTCTCTACTCTTCTCTTCTTTCACCCTCACCTGAAGTAGCATGCGAGGCCGACAACCAGGCAGACCTCTCCGGTTTCAATAAAGTTCTCCTCCTCCTACTCCTCCGTTCAGAGACATTTTAATTTGTACGCAGCTGGATAGATAGCCGGCAATTAAAGGTACTACATTCGTTAGAAGTAGCATTCAAAACTCAAGTTGGCCCCGGTAATTGCTTTTTCTCAACATGCGTTACATCCGTCTATTCATGAGAAGTTTACGGGCAAACAAGAAATAAAACGCTTTATTTCTTTTGTACCTTTTCTCTTCACCTTTTCCAAGCAAAAAAAAATTAACCTGATTAGGGTAAGCATCCATCCTTCTCTTCCATGCACTCTATATCTTCTCTTTATGCGCAGAAATCCTTGTCATCTTAGAGCAGTTTCTAGCCTTGTGGGACTTCAGAGCTTGCGTATGCGCGCCATATCGCAATCAATAGCGGTAATTGCAGAACTGGGGAGGGCATTCCATTCTCTTGACGTCAGGTATAAAAACGAAAATACGACTGCGCCGGTTCGCGCAAATGGAGGTTCGATTTTTTTTATTGAGGTTAAGTCGATGAAATTTACGTTTGGCTCGCCTAACTAGGTATGCGCAGTAGGGTATGGGGTGAAAGTATATTTATGAAAAAAACCAAGTCGTCATATCCTGCCTTCGCTTTGCAACGCTGGGAGGTTAAGTTTCTAATTCATTACAGTGGTGCTTCAGTAACGCGAGTACTGACGTGTGTTGAATCGACTCTTCATTTTTTAGTGTTTTTAATTGGTAATAAGGTACAGTTGTTGAAGACGCCATGAAGACGTACATTCAAACTACGGTGTGACTGACGTGGTATAAGCAGTTAGTCACGTATCTTTGTGAGCTTTACAGAGTGACTGCGAATAAAACCTAGTGTTATACACGTCAGACAGAAGGTGACTTATATGAGTACTCCATGACAGATTACAGTTTAACTATACTGCTAAGTATTTCAAAGATTCAACATACTCTTTTTAAATGTTGCTGATTGTGTGGATATTTGGGAAAACGTCAGAGTGGGTACTGAAACGCATTAATTTAGTTTTTTTAGTGTAAATAGTAATTTGTCATTCATAGCACCATTTGTCTAATTTAAGCCAATCATACATGCAACATAACACATTGACTAAGGTAAAAGATTGGACGGCAAATGACTTCTTCGTCGGCGAATAATCCGATTGATGATGTAATGCTGGATGCAATAACATTAATGTATAATAAATAATGGTGGTCCAAGGACAGATCCTTGCTGGACACCAGATTTTATAGCCTGAGAAGATTTAGAGTCGTTAGTATGGACTGACTGGAATATGTTGTGGAGGCATTCTACCCGTGCAATATCTTTATTGTTTATGTTAATGCTGTTCATTTTAAATATAAGACTATTATGTGGCATGCGATCAAAAGATTTTCCAAAATAGATCAGAATGACATCAGTTTGCGTTAACTCTTCTAAACTGCAGTGGAGGTCTTTAGTTCGAACAGAGGAAATTCAAAGAACACACGCGTTGAAATCAGTGCATGATCGGGAACGGGATATCATTATCATCGATTTATTTCATTACATGAGATGATGTAACAAGTTCTAATAATTTACAAACAACTGACATCAATGATACATGCCCGTAGTTAGTCATGTTATCTATATCCCCTATTTTCAATATGCATGGGTAAAATATGAGCAACCTTCCAGCTATCAGGAATCTCAGCTGTACAACGCGATTGCTCAAAGATGAGTGCCAGGATGCGTTATATGTAGGTTTTTGTGATCTTTAGGAGCTTTGTACTAATTTCATTTGGGCCTGTGCTCGAGAAAGTAGGCAGACGTTCAATAGCCCACTCTATACTGTAGAAATTATTTTTATACAAGGCATTGTGCATTCAGTGCTAGATACGTGTCCAACAATAGACAAAGATTTTTCTTCAAAAATGCTGCACAAAAACGAGTTAAAATCTTCGCATATATATACTGGGTATATTGTGGTACCATCTGCAGAAACCAAAAGCACGGGTTCCCGCTTTGGGGCAGGAGAAATCACTTTCCGCGTCTTTCAGTTCCGCAGCAGAGCACCATGACCACTGAGGCACCGTGGCAGCTAGACATCGATTGATATCTGTTGTGCACCATTCATTATTCCCTGCCATTGAAAGACACCTTTAAGGAACGTATTTCTCCCCCAAATTTTTCAGCACATCACCGAAAAGTATCCCGTTTTCAGAAACACTGCGATTAGAATATTTAGACTCAAAGAAATTAGAGTAGCTCTCAAGGCCGTTATTAGCATTGTTTATGCCTGCTTTAGCAAAATCATAAATTATTTTTTAGATACAGCTACCTTCAGAGTGGCTGACTGGAACATGCATTAAACAACGCAGTGGTCACTGATGCATTCAAGTACAGTCACAGGGGCCCATTAGGGGAGTGGTTGTGAAAACTAAATCAAGAATGGCATCAGCCCTCGTCGGGGAACAAGCAAGCAGCGTCAGTTGAAATAAATGCAACTAGTCAAGAAAATAAGCAGACTCACGGGGCCGAGAAGAATCGGCAAGTGAAATCGATCACCAAATCATGCATGGGAAGTTAGTCTCCTGCCAGGATAATAACGGAGTTCACGTACTAGTTCTGAATAAGTGTTAAAACTTCGTTGAGCTCTGTAACAAAGCCAGTGGAACAATCCGGCGGCCTGTGACATGCGGCTATAACTATTGTAAAGTTTAGCCAAGAGCAAGAAACCCATAAAATATCAAGGGGACTATCTACAGCGATAAGACTGGTACGTATGTCTTTCCGCATAGCAATAATGATACCACCACGTCTTTTATCTTCTCTGTCTTCCAGAAACATTGAAAACAAGTTCAAACTCTGAAATTCTTAATTGTCAATTTCTGAAGTTAACCCCATTTCTGTTCTGACGATGACGTCAGCAGCACTAGTTTAGATGAAAGAGGCAAGCTGGTATTATTTATTGCTAAAGCTTCCAGAATTTGCCGAGATTAAAAAAAAAAGATGTTGTGTTGGTAGGGTGTTGCTGAGCTGTAGCTTGTTACGTTTGGTGGCTTTGCGGAGCGCATAAGCAGACCTATTCGCTCAGAGCATGATATTTGTGCTGCTTCTTCGAGAGAATATCTTTGTCAAAAGAGTATCTGGGACTTTTGTTTCCTTCGCGGTTTTTAGGTGCAACATCTTGATTTTTTTCAGGGCAAATTCGATCTGAATTCAAAAGTGTTCTTAAGTATAAACCTTGGGGCCCGCAACGTCTTTGAGCTTAGATGAATTATCAAGAATTATTCGTTTAGTTTTAAACTAAAGACATGATTTTTACTGTTAGTGTCCTTATTTATTTCAGGGGCGTGTAGCGCACTGTAGGTAATATCCATATCAGTGTTTAGAACTTTGAAAACGTAGTTACCCTCGGTGCTCTGGCCCTACAAATGACAACATCACGCCAAAATGCATGCGCTTTCGACAAGCGTCGATATAGCCAAAATTTGTTGGGCTAAAAAGTGGAGCGTAACTGCGTTTTCAGAATTCTAAAACTGATATGGATATTACTTACGGTGGTCAACACGCCACCCAATAAATAGGGAGACTACCAGTAATTGTGAAAACTTAACTACTAAATATTACGTAACCAGCCTACTATTTGCCTTGTCCTAGCAGCATTGGGAGGCGCTACACCGCTGACAATGCTATGCTGAAATGTGTTCTAAATGGAAATGCTTATTTTTAAGAATAACAAAACCTTTAGGTTGGAACACCCAGAATGAGGATGTCTAGTTTGAAATTGGTGACGTTTTCTAATCGCAGGTAAGAAAGAAAACGCTCGATAAAATGGATTCCTCCTCAGTAGTTTCTAGTCTCTCCAAAGCTTCTTAAAGTTCAGCGCTGTCAAATGGAGAGAATTTAAGGTAAATAAGTTGTTACGTGCGCATGTGTTATACGCGCCATTGGTGCCATATATCGCAAAGGAAAGCAGAACACAATAGCTTTATAAAATATAGCTTGTAATCTACAGCCGGACTACAGCATGAGCAGAAACATGATGAGATGTAAATTGCAATTCAGGTTGAACAGAATCCCTGGTAATAGATCCTTTAGCTGGATAACGAACAAAAAATGAGTTTTCTTTTTGTTTGCCATTGGTAATGCAATGTCTTACGGCGTACTCCTGCGTTAGCACACACGCCAGAGATTTTAGACAGGTGTCAGTACCGAAGATTCTTTTAATGAAACATCGAACGACTGAAAGCAAGCAAAATGCAGCTGGAGACTGATGAGGAGGAATGATGGTGTCTTCTTCATTTGTCGATGAAGATGAAGAACTTCTAATTGTGTCAGTATTTGCATATGTCTCTTAAACTTGTGGTTTGCATTGCCAAAAATTAAACATTATCAATGCACACCAATAAAAATTCGCTGCTTTTCTTTATGTGTTTTTAATAAAATCGAAAATCAGATCCGAAATTCGAATTCTTTCAGCCGTGTCTGCGAATGAATTTACCGTAGTGCACTGTGTAAGTAACGCACCACGAGCACTGGACATTCAATTACCCCAGAGTAGTTTTCACCTGACTTTATTTCCAACGTTTCCCGCATTATTTTTTTATGCTCCACGAGTGAACGCTGTGAATTCATTAAGATCGACGTGCCGCGAGTTATGAAATTCTATCTATTCCTTTAAAAATGCATTCTCACATCTTCTCGCAAGCCACTGCTGTTCTGTTCTAAAACAAAGAAAAGTATTGTTGCGAATCTAATCCTTTGGAGTGTTTTTCACATAGCAGCGTAACACTTTATTATGTGCTCATGATGGATTTTACTAAGGAAACACAGCGTTACTGGAAGCACAAAATGCCGTGGAAGAAAGTTCAGCGAATAACTTCTTTCAGCGGCGCAAGAAAGCACCTAGATACTGTTGTTGTAATAGCATAATTCATACAGCGGTCCGTGGTTCTCATGTCAAGTAAATATTCAAGGTTGCGGTGGCACCTTTACGATTACACAATAAAATGTGTCAATTATTATACCCAATGCATTCATTATGTTTCCTCCAACGATGAATTATTCGCACGTTAGAGGAAACACAAATAAAAGAAAACTCTTCCTCAAACTCCTCGAACGGACCTCTGAAAACCTTTCAATAAAATGGGAATGCAGCGAAAGGTTATGATTGTAGTGTTTGGCGGGCTCCATCCTTTAGTGATTCATAGAACAGTTTTGTTTGCTTTTCGCCGGGTTTATGTGCGTGCGACTTCATCACTGAATACACAACTCTTGCGTTTACTGGAATATTATGTGAGCAAACATAATTCAGATGCAATGGCATGATAGCATTGTCCAAGTTCACTTTCCTCAATGGTTTATTTCTCGCAAACATGCTTCCAATACGAAGACACGTATGTTGCAAGAAAGCGAGGAATGAAGATCACGGAAAAAACATGCGGTTGAACATTCGGCTGGAGTTGAAAGCGCCTGACTTGTATGTGGTAAGGAGCACTCCAAACAAAGTAATAGAAACCGCAGAAAGCTGGCAACGTTAATAACGTAAGACAGTGCAGCAAGGATTGCTCCCGTAATGCGAAACAAAGGAATTGAGGCACTAGGAGAAAAAGCGCAATCACTGCTCAGTGCAATCAGTGGCATGAATAATGAATTGCCTACGAAAAACAAACGTTGTCATTTACGGTGGTTGAACCTCAGACTTTTCTGCAGTCAGTGTGCCTCAGAGAAGGGAAAACACATTGAACTTTTCAATTTCTCACCACCAAGAGAACAGTCTACGATACCAGCTCAGCCTGCCCACCAGTCACTACGGCAGTCGTAAAGACAAAACAGCGTGGTGCAGAGCAAAGGTGCAATAATGGGAGTGACCAGTACTGGAGAGAAAACACTGACATCCATGAAAGGGAAAGGATACCGCAGATGGTGAAACAGAAACTTTCCAGAAAAAAAAACCCCTCTAAGTGGTGGCATTAGAAGAACCGTAGCCAGCCTAGGATCTCCTCGAAGATTCAACCGAGTGAGTGCCGCAAGACATCATTTGTTCTGCTACCGCTTCTTGCTTTTCTCCTATGCTAGAGGGCGGGAACAGTCGAGAAAACGTTTCTCCTGGGGCGAAGAGCCTGCACCATTAATTTTTTTTTTGTTTGCTCCTTCCCGCTTACGGCTCAACCACGATATTTGCGTTGCTCACGTTATCTTTCCTGGACGAGGCTTTACGGGTGGACAGTCTCATTAACACGACGCTTCTGCTATCCGCGCCGATTTCCGGTGCTGGCATCTCCCTCACATCTGCGGAATTACGATAGCAGCGCAGAGTGATTAGGATAATTTCCGCACGTATAGCGATTATCGTACACCGAGTTCACACCACGCTTTGTTGGTTGCAGTGCTTGACGTGCTTCGCAGCGAAGAGTTCATTGGTAACCGTAATTTGGGATCAGGTAATCAGTGAGCAAAGTATCGAGGTAAGCGAAAAGGAGTCCGGCAATATTGAAGCACAATCTGTCTTTTGTTAAACTAGATATAATGTAATTTGCGGAATGTGGAAAGGTGCAGTGGTACTGGGCATGAAGTTCCCATTCGTAGGTGTATGCCTGGGAGCGTACACCTCCTGTACATTCAACGTAAAACAGATTATTTCTGTGATGTTATATTTAGCCGCTGGTAATGAAGTGCAACATGATGTCGGGTGGTTAGCATTAGAAGCATAGGTTGCAAAAAGTAAACTCTAGTATGAAGAGTGGTCTGCTGAAATGAAAGAAAAGACATGTGCGACAATCCTTACGTTCGTGTACCGATGTAGAGTCGATCAATGACATTTTTCGGGGGCGAAGTGTGATACAAGTGGTATTTTTTTGGGGGGGAGGGGGGGTGGGGAAGGTGACGGAACTTCTGGACGGGGCGGGTGGTGGGGTTGATGGGTGGTGGTGGGCGAAGTTTAGGGACAGCGGACGTGGGTGGGGAGTAGGTGGGAGATACATAGTTGCCGGCGGTCAGTGCACAAAGGGGCACCCAGATGAGGGTGCTTCCGGAGAGGACACACACACACACACACACACACACACACACACACACACACACACACCACACACACACACACACACACACACACACACACACACACACACACACACACACACACACACACACACACACACACACACACACACACACACACACACACACACACACACACACACACACACACACACACACGCACACGCACACGCACACACGCACGCACACACACACACACACACACACACACACACACACACACACACACACACACACACACACACACACACACACACACACACGCACACACACACACACACGCACACACACACACACACACACACACACACACACACACACACACACACACACACACACACACACACACACACACACACACACACACACACACACACATTTATTGAGAGGCGGAAGTCAGCCTCTCAATAAATTTATCTATGATGCGATACTAATTGATTTACGTTTCATCGTTGATATCACAACAGCTAATGACAGATTGCTGTTTTTCGCGCAGCTTTGAATCACAGGTATTCAGAATGTATGAACGGTACGACGGAACAGCGCTGACGGACGGGACGGAAGAAGAGACAGACAGATGCGCTGAACTAACAACCAAATGGTTTATTACAAAAGAGGTGGGCGATATAGTTCGCGCGCCCGCGCCACTCCCAGCGTCGTCGTTATCGTGACAATATAAAGCAGCAAGGCAAGCCAAAGCACATAAGGAAAGCAAATGCGACACGAACATGACATGACATACATAAGGGAGCTATCAAATTATCGCTTATTAAGAAAGACGAGCTCCTGTGGAAATAGAGCCACGGATGGTTGGCTTACACATGAGTCACCAAATTCGTGAAAGTGAAAAGCCTCTGATATCAGGCGCGAGGCATGATCTTTATAATTGGCAATGATAGTGGTTCGGTTCAGAAACGCCTCATAGTCTTTGTAGTCTGGGGAATGAGTGACAATGTTATTTCGGCGTGGCTGGTTTTCAATATCCTTCGCGTGTTCGCGTAGTGTTTCACTGACGCACCGTCAGGTCTCCCCGATGTAAAAACGGCCGCATGACAGTGGGATCTTGTAGGCTACACCACAGCGACAGTTGACAGATTTATTTCGGTTTTTCTTCTGACACGCTTTCTTTCCACTTTCCTTGTTCACTCTCTTGCACTCAGCGCATGTGTCTGTCTCTTCTTCTGTCTCGTCCGTCAGCCCTGTTACTTCGTACTGTTCAACATGAACCAACCAGCCCGACTCAGTCCTCTCATTGGATTCAGAATGTATGACAGACGCTATATTCTTTGTTACCAGACATTATTTGCATGTACAGAGAGGAGGGTGAGGAGAAGTTGTAAAGTGTGAAGTTCTATGCGATTGCATTTCAGCGCTTCGGAACAATCCCAGGGCTTTGTTCGACGGATGACTTAAGGTCAACAGAGCTGAAGTTCACGAAACAAGCTTCATTTTTTCAAATAATGCATCGCGCTTTGTCCATGTTAATTATTCTCTCATCAGCCTCCTTTCTTTCTCTCTGGCGAAAAAGAAGTTCCTAGCATGTCGTCGGTGCTGTATGCAGATAATTTCGGCAAAGAAAACAATACTCTGTTGAGCGCATCGCATTTTATGGAAATAAGCAGACATCAAAGGCGAACAAAACCTGCATCGAGACGATAGAAGATAATTTAATATCAAAGGCGAAAAGAAGCCAGCGAAAACAGATGTTAAAGAATTGAACTTGAATCACGTTTTTCTTTCGTTGCTGCCAGTCGGCAGATATTCGGTTGCACTCGGAGATGAATAGCGGATAAAAATAGGCGTCTGGCTGGCAACTACCTAGGCGCATATTTGCCCCTCTGTCGGCTGATATTTTCCCGCCGTGGATATTCTTCTCTGTCGCTTTAATGTACTGTAGGTAGACTTTTTGTATAGTGCAGACTGCACATGCTGCTTTCCAGAAAGGAAACAACGATACATGCTTTTATCACTCCTTGCTGCTCTCAGGCAAGGACGTAACCGATTCGATTGAAAGCAGCAGCTTTGTCTGCCTTTTCCGAGTGCCGTGTTCGGAGAACGGTTTCAGTCCGTTCCTGGATACTACGCTCGTTTTATATTTTATTCAGTCGTGGAAACATTCAAATTTGTCTATTGTCATTACACCATGGAAAGAAAATTAGAAAAAGAAAACAAATGTAAATGGCAGAGAACTGAGGCGCGTAAAGTATGCCCGAAAGGGCATTATTTTTGTTTAGTCGCTCACCGGTAAAAAAAAAAAAGAGAGGAATCTGTGCCTGCACTGTCTCTTCGCTGAAAAGAGGCTTTATTCGACTGCGATTTCATCGCGCAGACTGCATTGAAAGTAGTGCCACTATGGCTTGGAAATACCAACCACTGAGAACCTTTGATACGCACTTATCGTCATGAAAAAGGCTAGCTGATTCCGTAGCAGAATCGGAAACGAGCTTCGCGCACGCATATAATACGGATCGGAAAAGCGTAGGGACTTTTTTGGCGTGTCTTTTTATAACTCCAACTTCAGTAGTCGATGAGAATGGGAGGGCATTGTACACAACAATAAAGGAGACCAGAAAGATATAAGTTGATATTAGAGTTTTGTGGAGCCACAATGCGGGACAATAAAATGGCTGTCAAGCAGAAGACGATAGTCGGCTACTTCACGTCAAACCAGAGAGAAGCTTGGCGGAAATATGGACGCACAAAGAAAAGTTGATGTTTTTGAATCCAATTCACGATACTAAAGGCACCACTTGCGGTATATTCGAATATCGTGAAGATATTCGATACCTGTAATATCATGTAATATTTCGTTTAAACTATAACAATTATGCACGCGTCAAACGTTTGTTGTATAAATCATTTTTAATTCACATTTAAACCACTGTAAGTTATTATGGGTCAACACAAAATGCGCCAAGCCAGAACTTGTTCACCCACTATACAAGTAATATCTCTGACATACATATAACACTTCCTACACAGCATCGAGAATAAATTCCTTTAATCACTCTGTGCGATTCTTCTCACACTCTCCAGAGGTATCGCTTGAGACACGCATCTAAATTGGATATCTATACAAATATTAGAAATCGATATCGGCCAACTGCAGATAAAAGCTCCTAATTATATCACAATACAGTTTTAGAACAGGTCAGTTTAGGCACCGCTGTCAATCTACGGGAAACAGTGACTTAATGAAATAATAGAAACACTTTTAAATAATTATAAATCGATCCGCTTATAGATAACCTTCCCCCGCCTCTTGTTTTTATAGCTTCTGTAAATCCATCTGAACATTCTATATCCACCTGGCTTTTCTATTCGTTTTTATTTGTAACTTTATCTCCTTGTACCTTTATCCCGCTTCTCACATTGTCTTCCTAATGGTCACCTTAGCCCCATACGTAGCTTTATATATTTCAGTCAACAGGAACTGCCTATTAAACCACAATAAACGACTCTGCTTCATCGTTTTAAATTTTGTGACAGGCAGCAACAATCTGGAGAAGGACACGTCAGCAATAAAAAAACAAACCAATCGGTGAAAGTCGGAAAGGCTGCATTTGGAAAGTCAAATGTTGCTACCACAATTGCAGGCAGCTTTTCCGAGGCAGCTGCGCATGCCTCGTTTTGCAAACTTGATATAGCCCAGTTGTGAAAGCAATAGCTTCAAGGGCTCCGTTGTACAGAAAATCCGTCGGTGTCTGTTGTGCACTGTGAGCGAAAAATTCGTATTGGTCGAAGAGGTAACTGCGTCACAGGTGAAGCGATATTTTAAAAAGCGATTAAAACATTAAAAAACTGGTCATTAGAAGCTCGCAACAAGACGTGAGGGTTATTATAACTTGTAAGTAATCAACTAAATGAATGGCGCTCAAAAAAATTGGGGTAATTAGTCGACAAAAGAACACGTGACCTTTAGATGCCGAGTCAGGGACGGTTCTCATAGGCCACCCAGATACTTTTCTATTGCTTCATTAGATGAAAAAAGGAACAACAATGACAGGCTTCTAGCTTTACTTAACAAGGCCGCATCCCGCGAAACCGTCAAATGTAGTCACACGAGCATTGTGCTATTCTCTGCAGAACATTGAAATTCTGGCAGACACGCACTTGCGTCCACTATAGGCAGCCAGACCGCAAGTTGAACTTGCGCAGCATATACCCCTGCACAAAGCACATTGCTCTTTGAACAGAACTTCGACGAACGCGGCCTGTCTGCGTAGCTATCTATCGTCGAAAAATAACCAGTTTCTGCCTTTTCCACAGGTTTTATCATTCACCCTTGAGTCATTCAGAAATCACCTCTGTGCGCCACCTTTCACTTCTCTTCAGTCACCCGAAAGCTGTTCATACGCCTCGAGCATCCACTTCTGCGCACCTTAAATCATTCTTCGCCCAGACCGCAAGAGATTGCAACTACCTGCCCGCTGAAGCTTTTCTCCGTCCTGGCCTGGACTCCTTCAAATCATTCATCACTGAACTAATAAATTATATGTTAGCCCATCCCTCATGTAAATGTCCCTAGTGGGCCTTTGAGGTACTAATAAATAAATAAATAAATAAATAAATAAATAAATAAATAAATAAATAAATAAATAAATAAATAAATAAATAAATAATGTGGCTTTAACACAGGCTAAACAGTCACATGTGCACAAAAAGATGATATGGAACCTTTGAGTCTTCCACTGTAGCCAAAATCTATAACAATGTGTCTAGCCTAGTTGACTAAAGGTTTTGTTTTACGGGGTTGTCGGCACATCTAGAGATGGTATTAGATTCAGGTTACGCTCTGATCAAGGTTAAGGTGTTCTGCTCTTTTCGTGCTGCAGACGGAACTTGATGAAGAAGGCGGTGTGCAATGCACAGTGCGAGAGGGTGTTGCAGTTTAACACGAGGCATGATTGACTGCGGCGATAGCATAGTGCTCTCGCTCAGGGGCCAGCGAAGCTAGTCTGTTCGCGACGCCGCGGGTTTTAAATCCAGTCGCGGCAGCATTTATTTTATTTCTGCATGGGCTATTGCTAAGCTAGGTTTTGCTAGTAAAACAAGCTCGCGCTTGAACAGCCTGTTAGAACTTGTGAAGTTGTCATTTCGTTCTAAAACACGGCACCCAGAAAAATCACAAAGCAATGATTTATAGTGTATGGGTGCTAACACGGGTGGCACTTTACTGTCCATGGCATAAACATTCCTTTAGCATAAACCCACGTTTTAACGTAAAAGGTCTACGTGTGAATTTTGGAAAGGCTTTAGCGGCCGTTTGGACACACATTTCTAGCTCCCGCTTTAATACTTTTCTTTACATTGGGGAGGTAAGGCTGCCAGTACATCGGTACAAGAAATAATATTTCAATCAGAACAGCTGGCATTTGTTTCCTGGACAGTCTGGATAGGTAGTGAAAGAAAACCATACAGCGAAGAAATAGCGTATGCCCCCAACTTCCTTAAGAAATCCTACCAGGGCCCCTCACGTCTATGAACCGTCGGCGAAAACCAAATATGCAAATGAAAATTTAATCTTCTGATAAGCACAGCTATGAAGAAGTTGTGGTTTGCCGTTTTAAAAAGAAAAACCTTGAAAAAAGGTAATGGACAAACATTGCTGAAGACCAGACCCACTAAAACGGACAGGCGAAAACAAAATTGTCTCGACGCATTGGCTCCCACTGAGAGCGCCAAACAAACATCGCAAAAATTCTATGCATTGCAGGCACATTCGTACAGTTTTGATGTGTGTGCATTGGCAAGAGAAGCCGCTGCTGGAATCGATTAGCGCAAACTCTTCATACCCTTAGAGACGAAGCTAAGTAGCGGAACCACCCTAATAATCAAAATTTTGACGAGTGGCAACCCTATGCCCTCATTTGCTGTGTCAACAGCACACATGCGTTTGTATTTAGCTATCGCTAAGGCACTAATGTTTCAATATTTATTCAACACTTGAGATTACTTATCACTTAAGTTAGAGATCATTGAAAAGAACATTCCTTATTCATCACGATGCTGAGGTGCCTCTTTTTTTGTTTTGGAATCAGAGCGTTTTATTACGCTCCAAGGAAGAGTTGTCTTCTGGGCTGTCTTCTGTGAAAGATCTCTTTAAGTTAACTCGAAAATAAGATCGCTTCTAAGCTAGCACGCTGATTTACTCGCTAATGCGTCTCCCCAAATAAGACATTTTTAGCTGGTCCGAACCAGATAATGCCAAATCTACCTCAGTAATCAGTGCGAGGGTATTATAGAGCAAGTGACGTATACAACTTTGGTTCTGCGTTTTGTCACATTTGGTCGCAGCGGTCGCCTAGTGGTTTGAGCATCCGCCTCGTACGCCGGAGGTGCGGGATTCGATCCCCAGTGCCGCCGGGTACCCACCAGTGATACAACGGGGACAAGCTTTCGTTTTGTTCTGGTGCTCGGCTTCTTTAGGGTGAAATGCTTGGGAAACGGGTCCTTGACCCCACCTTGAGAAGACGAAAAATACCTTGTGCCGTAGCGCCCTTTGGCCGCGGATTCCCTTGCGCCATAAAAAAAAATTCACAATCGTCGTCCTTTTTGTCACATCAACAGGATATAAAACAACAGCGTTCGCATTGTGTTAGGCTCTTTCTGCACCCGGTTTCAGTGCTGTTTTGCTTACAAGACTTTCTCCCAAGAATTATAACAGAGTAACAGTAAAATATGAAGCGAGAAAGGAAACTGCTCAGGAGGGACTATAGCTTCTGTGGGGGAGCCGTCGGAGTGAACCTTAACAACCTGCCAGTCCCGCGAGTCCTTGTTACCGACTCCCCAGAGCGCTTCTCTTTTGAGTAGGAGGAAACTGTTCCAACTCCAGGAAAGTAGCATGTACGGTGTGGAGTGCAGTAGAATGTTACACTTAGGAGACAAAACGAGAAAATATGAGGATGTCGGGTAGTTTCTAATTAGCCTCCTGACACGCTAGTAACGCGCCGCGGTGCTCTTGCGCCGTTGTGAGACACCTTAATTAACGAAGTTCTTCGTTCATCATAAAACAAAACGCAATAACGGCACGAAGTAAAAAAGTTTCAATGACATTCCGCGCTGCTGCCCCTCTTCAGCCTGACAATGACAGACAGCGTTTTTCAGCGTGAGTAACTTCATAATATTTTCTGAAAGAAACAAGAATATATTTGGCATTGTTTCGCGGTAACGTTAAAAAGAAGTACTCCATCTGCAAAAAAAAAAAACGTCTATACTCAGCCGAGAATAAGCTCCCCTTCGTTACAAACCGTGTTCGTCTTGCGCTTTGAATGTTAGTATGAAGTACCAACTCGCCCAGCAACTGATTTTAAGCAAATCTCTGCTCTGATGTCAATCACGCCCACGCCCCTTCTTCTTGGAGCTTTCTTCACGACACAGGATCCGGCGGCCACAGAAGCCATTGCATTAGCCACCACCATCAAAATGAGCGACACAAAACACCACGGTACTCACATTTTTACAGACTGGTAGAGCCTATACGAGTGGACGTGTTCCGCGCACGGCACTCCGTGTACTGGGCGGCCATCTCCAGTAGGATCACGTCATCACCTGGGTCCCAGGACACGCAGGTCTCGATGGCAATATTAGGGAAGATGCCCTTGCTCAAGATTACACGAACCGAGCGGGGCACACTGACTCTACTTTCTACCCCCTCTCAACCCATTTTTCAACCCGCCTAGAGACCCTCCACCTAAATAGGTGTCTCTACCCCCCGCCACATAGGAAACTTTCCCCGGAGGACTGCTACCACCTAAGACACATCCAAACACTTCCCTTCCCCAATCTTCACCACCTACACCGCATTCACCCAACATTATACGCAGATACATGTCCTTGGTATGGCGAAATTCCCACATTCACGCGCATTACATGGACACGCTCCGATAAACCGAACCACTTAAAGCCGCACAACGCGGCGCTGGAGCAGTGGGAGGTTACGCTGGCCAGTGGCACCCTGGAAGACCAGGAGGCGCTAGTCACCATTGCCAAAGCGTCGGCGGAAGACACTGGAGTCTTTGAGGACCCCGCCCACAATCCGCTCCGGTCTTCTTTTTACAATTAAATGTTTATTCTCTCTCCCTCTCTGCTCTGATGTTAAGGTTGATGCCACAGACATCCTTGCACTTTTCACCTTCCACATATTGTCTAATAATTCCATGATTGTAATTACCGACGAGAGATCAAGTGCTTGCACCACCTGTATAATTGCGTAGTTAGTGTGACTGCAGGTTCGTATCTCTGGAGGGCATCATTTTCCGCACATGCCGACATTCCAGATTTCTGGTGACGTACGTGTTGGTATTCGTAGAGCATAATCGAATTCTTTGCGTCGGGAAAGACAAAGTGCGCCTGTGAGGTGGCCATGGTCAAGACCCCCAAAGACGGCTGCTACTCCCTTAGTACTTCCCTTACAAAAATGGTCTATAGACAGTCTATAGACATCTTATAGACTATTGCCTTCTTATACATGTCTCTTTTTCTCTATCCATAGTCTACAGACTGACTTTGGAGAATAGTGTACTAAAAGTGTATGCCATAAATCTATAGATTGTCTATAGACTGTTCATAGGATTTGTAATGCCTATTGACTGTCTCTAGGATATTCTGTAGAGAGTCTATAGACTTTATAAACAGGACTCTATAGACGATCTATAGAGTTTCTATACTACATACATACATATATACTATATAGACATATACTATACATGTACTGTAGTCTACACTGTCTATACTATTAACTGCCTGTTTTTGTAAGGATTGCCGAAATCCAGAAGTATGTGACGCGCTACGTCATCAACACAAGTTTTTTTTTTTATTTCATGGAAGCTTTGCAACATATCGCATACAGATATGAGAACCTGGATGTAACTCTTACGGCATTGTGGTATTGCAAAACATATGCCGCCATTTTAAGAATCTCGTGATTTAGCAGCGACGCGATCTAACGTTGCATTGGCGTCCCTGGTTGGTTGGTACATTCACGAATCAATATCAATATCTCGTAGCAATCGGAAACAGCCTTCCTGTTTAATTTTACGTTGTTTTGGTTTTGATTTTATGAGGGTTAACCTCCCGATTAGAGTAAGGCTATCAGGGACGCCGTACTGGAGGGCTCCGGATAATTGCGACCTCATGGACTTTAACGTGCACTGACATCGCACAGTTCACGAGTCTCCAGCATTTCGCCTCCATCGATTCGCGACCGCCCTGGCCGAGATCGAACCCGCGTCTTTCGGGTCAGCAGCCGAGCGCCATAACGACTGAGCCACCGCAGCGCACCACAGCCTCTCTGTGGTATTGAAATCTTGTTTAGGTTTGATGAAAAAAGGATCACAGTATTTGGTACCCTAAAGAAACCACAAGCGGCAGACAGTACAACGTTGTTCCACAAACAGAAAACGAGTTTCGGAACTGGTGGTTTTTTCACTGATGTTGCTGCAGTGAAAAATACAGCCTTGGAAACCTTCATGCTTTTGATCATCAACTTGAAAGAAACGTTCTCTCGAACTCAAGTTGGCCTTCTACCGTTTTTCCATTGTTAGAAACAGAGGCAATGAAGCCGTTAGACCGTGTCCCGTCATTAGGAACACAATGTACTTGGTCAGTGGCAAGGATGTAGAACGGTTCCGAAGAAGAAATTTGATCTTATCATGTCCCCTTCTTTTTGATCACCTGATTCGCCGTTGCGATGCAGCTTCACTTTAAGTGCGCAGTCTACAGCTTCACCGGAAAAGCCTAATTTCCTGCGAGGCACATCAAGTGATCCAAGAGCATCACAACACCAGGTAGGTGCAGCGCCTAATTGCATGGCTCGTTAGCGGGTGCTGCTCACGACGAGCTGTTCAAATAAAAAACGATAAAGACGATTTGATGGTTTATATTTTCGCCGAGCGTAGGACGCAGTAAGAAAAGCTCTGGTAAAACATTGGAGAGTTGGGGTATTGTGTGCACCGTCGTCACCCAGCGGTGACGCTGCCTTGAACATGTCAGAGTTTCTGAAACCGAACTCGCCGCGAAGCCTTGGAGGCTATGGCGTACATTTGCTTAGGGGAATTTCGCGGTGTCGATCCCGGTCATGCCGAACTCATTTTGGTGAAGTGGAAATGCAAAACCACACGTATACTGGCATTTCCTCCCCTCTAATGACATACCCAACAATGCTGGACAAAAGCATTTTTGAGCGGGAAACCATTTACAAAGGCATACTTTTTTTCATGTAATGTAAGATTTCACTCTAACAATCAATATATCCGCAGATCACCCGACGGCAGTCTTGCATTTCTTTTTGTTAACGTTTTTGCTGTCGTCAAGAGTATTCCCCATTGGTTTCCTGCGGCAGTCCTATCGGTACGTTGTGATCGATGGAAAGATTCTGCTACATATAAAAAAATGTACCATTACCTTCAATATTTCCATGACAGTGTCTTAAAATTTTCCAATTTTCAGAATTTTTATCCGAGAATGTTGGACATGACCCACCACAGCCTAATTTTTCTGAGCTCTTCTACAATTGCATTCCTCACAATTCACAGTGCTCGTTAAATATGCGAAATGTTTCCACAAAAATTATGATAGCCATATTTTTGGAAACGGCTGAAAGCGCAATGTCTGCATAATACATATTCCACGACTGCTACCCAGACTGCTCGTCCATCGGTCGTACGTACGTTTGTGGAATCGTGCGGCTGCACCCTGATCACAAAGAGCAAAACGACCAAAACGGACAGATGTGCACATGTTTTGATGGTGGGCCCGCCGTGTTTCGTGGAAAGCTTTGGTGGAATCTGCCGAGACAAGTCTGCCCCAGTGCATTCGGGCGACCTTAGGAAGCGGGGGATACTGATAAGAAAAGCTACATTAGAAGCATGAAAGTAACGACTAAATTTCTATCTTAAACACTTTGATGGCACAGAAACAAAAGAAAATGCGGCAATATCAAGCTACGGCATCGGAGTCCTAAACTGCGCATGACGCGTAAGGCGCCCAATACAGCGTGCTCAAATAGAACAACCAGCAGAGAGGCGTCCGCTAGGTCTATATTCGTTGATGATGGAGAGGCATCTTGTAGGCGAAACGCACTCAAGGAACGAGCATAGCTTCAACACGTAATCACGACTTGCCAATGATCGCTTGCCAAGGGCAACAATTGGCGGTATAGGTGCGTATGCGCTGTAAGCCACCTATCGGTGTGCTGCGTGCCGAGTTTATCTCGACCATGGTCACATCATTCAAAACCTTCACCTCAGGTAATTGACACAGACAGGAATGAAACGGCCGTCGCCTTCTCCTGCAAGACTGATGGAAATCAAGCTGCTCCACCAGGAGGTACTGTGCAACGACCTGGGCTCACATTTCAGAGCAGGGATAGGGCTTGTGCTATTAGGGGGACGAAAGCGGCTCTGGTGATGGCGTGCGCCTCAATTACCTTGCAAGGACATAACGGCAAGTTTATGTAACCAAAATTTAAGGAAATAGGTGGCGAATTCTTCCTTCTGACTGTCGGTGAGCGCTTCTGTGCCGACGTTAACGAGGGTGAGAACGCCAAGTTCCTTCCGCTTGCCACAGCTTTGCTTGTCTCGCGTGCCTGCAGTAACCCCCGCAATTCCGACCACCACAAAAATTGCCCTCGGCAAAGATGTTGCAGTGACATGCAGTGATAAGCGGGTTTAGAGGCTGTGCCGATGTAAATCAGCTGCCTGACACAAACAAAACAAGCACTTGATTCTATAAGTTTGAAATGAAGCTCTTAATTTCTGCTACCGTCAATTGAAGTGCTGTAAGCAGATTGCGAGCAATCATGCATACAAGACTAAATGGGGTTGTTACCACGCAATGTATTCAAGGGGGTAGGTGCCCTGAACACTGAAGGCACTTAGTGAATGTAATAAATCGTCTCTATAATGCGGCAACGTAAATGATGAGAATCAAAAAACAAAAATGCGGTTCATCTATTCTATGACCCGGATAACATCACCATGAGTCTCACCCTTCAAAAACGAAGCACGGCTTTGAAACTACGCTTTGCTGCCAATATTTTCGTTTAAATCCGGCGACAGCATATCCCGTTTGCTCCACAGGGGCTCTATCTCCCAGGATGCGATGCGTAGCCGTCTACTTGAATTCCGTATTCACACTTACCATCCTTCCTAGCGAAGAAAAACTCCCCAGATGTGTTTGACTACATTCGGGGACATGTCGTGAGGTAGCGCTCGAAGCACATCCCTTGGTTGTTCCGCCACTAGTACAAGTGACAAGAGTAGCAGAGAAGCACTGCAAAAACAGAGTACTTTCGTCGGAAATGCAGCAGGAAAATATGAACGCAGCACAAATAGGCAAAAGCAAGATTTAGAGGAACTATCGTTTGCAAACATGCCAGGAGAAAAGCAATGAAAAATAAATGTCTGTTTCTAAAGTTGACAAAAAGTGATGCTAAATGAATGACATACACATACATCTCGGTGCCTATTTAAGGCGTGCAGATTTACATCACCGAAACGAATTAAGGAGCCACTCTAGAGTGGTCCCAAACTTGACTTCTGCTAGGAACCTTAGCCCGAGCCCACATGGTAAAACGGCGATGGGAAAAGCAGAAAATAAGCACTCTGGGTTTAAAATAAAGAACAAAAGAAAAAAATTCCTGCACTTCATGGCTATCGCGCATGAGTGCACCTTGTGCATTTGCATTAAAAAAAAAGGGGGGGGGGTGTATACAAGGTTTCACTTTTCAGTCACCACTTCGAAACTCTTCATCCTCCACACTGGTATGATTGAAGGCAACCGTCCTCAAAACCATACACATGGGAAAGTTTCAATGTTTTTTTTTAGGTGTTCCTGAATGCGAAATAATAGTGTAATTATTTCATGGCTGAAAAAGTGTGGTTTGCTGGCCACAGTTAGTTGCCTCCAATTACTGCTGCTGTATATTTTAAAGAGCGTTATAAAAAGCCACGTCTTATCAATGTCGTAAAAAGTGTCCATTGTTTTTGTTCAAAGCATCCTGTCGAGTAGCCGAAAATCATCAGCTCCCACGAATTTATTGCTTGCATTATAGGTAGCAGGTTTTTCCCTTGAGCACCAAAGATGAACACGAATGTATTATCTCTTATGACGTCAGCTTGAATGACAAATATTAGTATAAATGTATCGGGCTGGGGGGGGGGGGGGGGAGGGGGTGCTGCCGGGAGCAAACTTCCTTAAATGAAGCTGTTTATTGACCATGCAAAAATATGCCCTTTTACACGCATACAAGGAACATGCGCGCCCTGAGGACGCATATGTGAGTGTTACGTTATTGTCGTTTTTTGTGCATGGCAACCCCAGTTATCAGCATTTATACGCCCACTTACGAACCATACGAAAGGAAGGCCAAGGTTTTGCCCGCATGCTTTTGAGCGCTTGTGTGTGAGAGTTTACGTGCGTGAACGCGTGTGTATAGTCGGTGGAACATATGCTGCGAAACGTGCTTAAGCGCGCGTGGGCCTGCTTGTGTGTGTGTGTGTGCGTGTGCTTGTGCTTGCGTGCGTGCGCATGCGCGTGCGTGTGTGTGTGGGGGGGGGGCGCAAGTTTGTATAGGCTGGCAATAATCTCTTACTAGTATTGTACTTCACGCATATTCTGCCGAAACTCTTTATGTCCATCCATGGCGTATCACGGGTTTTGGACACACCGAAAAGCCCATTATGGCCAATTTCCTAGCAAATAATACGGCAGACGCAGTGTACCGCATAGCTAATAAAGCGTAAAAATAACATAATGCGGCAGTCACAGGGGAGCATGACCACTAGCGGCAAATCTGTCCCGTAATCGGCACGGAAACTCCTAAACGAGGCGTTAATGAGACCGCTCAACCGTAAAGCTGCGCCCTGGGGAAGTATCAAAGAATATGGAAACACCACGATTGAGGCACCGGCTTGGAGAAGATGAAAACGTGAAACATTCTTCATGCAAAAACAAGAAAGCAAGGGCTGCTCGATAAAGGGAAGCTTTTCCGTCTGTGGCTGCAACGTGGGTCGCCAGCAGGGCATGGTTTAATTGCGTTTGCTTGTATTTGGTTTATTTCAGCAGCCGCCTGGATTCATGTACAAGGAATGTTGAGGCTGGGGCACCAGGCTTGGGAGCGCGCTGATTGCGGAACAAATTAAATTCAAAAAGTCTTGTGCTCTTGTGAGAACAGACATTATCATCCAAAACATATGAGAATTTTTTTCGATTGGCACAACAGATATTTTCTAGTATTTTTGCCCATGAACTTGTACTAAGAACACACTTTAGTAGACAGCAATTTTTTTGTAGCATTGCGCTATCCTTTGTCGCTGCGAGAGAACTACAGAAAAGTGCTAAATAATGACATTACACTACTATAGAAAATCTGTCGTTTCGACAAAACGACGGAACAATTTGATGTATTTTGGGCACCATAGTGCAGTTAATTTGGAGTGGATTCTGGAAATTTATCTGAATCTGATGTTTGTGAATTCCATCCTCCGTTTAAAGAATCCAACCCAGCAGGAAAAGCGTGTCGAATGCGGTTCGCACATTTAAAAATTCTTAACTTCGGGTTTACCGTTTGTTTCTAGTATTCCAAGTTATCACTTAATCGCTTTATGCTTTATTCACAAATACATTTTATAAGTTGCATCATAGCAGGCACAACTACGAAGCCATTTAAATAAACTGGTGCAAACGCTAGTGGGAAGCTGTAGAGTGTTGCCCGCAGGAAAGATCATCACACCTTAAGTTCTTTTCTAACCAAATGTTTTTGAGGCGAAAAGCTTCACTACGCTAGGTAAAGCAGTCGTAGCGCAGGCCGGAGAATCACCTTGAACGACCTTCAGCCCAACCTTCGGCCGTGTATGACCATATGTGGTGCAGTTAAGATGTCGAACTCTTGACCCCTGAATTTCACCCATGACCCCTAGTTGACCTTTGATATTGAGTAACCTTTGGGTTAACCTTTGACCTTTGATACTGAGAACATGCGACGGTGTTATGTGAAGCCACGTGATGACATCCGAGGGGGGTGTCGTAAGACCATGTGATACCACGTCGTAGCCACGTGGTCGTGTGCGTATACATAGAACGGCTGTCGCTAGCGTGTAGCAGAGGTGTCATGGACAAGCATCAGAGGCTTAGCAAGTGTGCTTGCTTTTTGCTGAATTCCAGGATTAGCCAAGTTAAGCCACTGCCATTTTGTTTTTCTTGCTAGATGTACGTTTGTTTCAGCTCTCCTCAAAATTTCACGCCGGTCTTCCCGCGAGACACAAAATACTGCAAATATGGTCGAAATAGAGAATTTAGCTAGTCGATCAAAATTTTCCGCCCCTCACTACGGCTGACACGACGGTGATCCAACCGAATGGCTGGCACAACGCAGCATCTACACGCGAAAAAAATATTTCAACTATTGGCTGAAGGTGGGGGAAGTAAATTAACGTCACTGTACTTCCCGGCTTTCTCCAGGGCACTAAACTACTTCGTAGTGCTCAAGCAAAAGCCTCAGCAGCGCATTTTTCGCTCAGGTTAGAATCACAGTTCGTCACTTATCGGGAAGCATTTGGGAACCTCGGTGCTCAACAAAAGCACACCAACGGCTCTTCACGTGTGGTTGCTAGTTTAATGGACGCATGACACATTTCAACTTATTCTCTGTTGATAGAATACCTTGTTTTAATGGTAGACACGTTACCTTCCCTGAAGAATAAGGTGTAATTAAATAGAAGAGGTCAAAAAATTAACTACAGGGGTTGTCTTCGCCAGTCGTTTTCTCAAGCAACAGTGCGGTTCTTCTAGACACTTTCTTTCTTTCGCGCGGATCTGTAGAACTGGCTACGAGTGGCTATTTACTTGCAAACGATGGTCACGCAGTTTAAATGCAATACCATTAGGACACTAATGAAGGCGAAACTGTCAGCACTTGGTGTCGGCAGCGTCAGCCTCTATGTGGAACCGCCACCTACCAACCACGGCAGGTGGTTGGTGGAGAGAGGGAAATACCCTCCTTAGTTTTAAGGAAAAGGACGGCGAAGCCGTACTAAGAATCACTCAGCAAAATATGAATGAAAGGAGTGATTGTAAACAGAGATTGAGTAGGAGAAGAACATAACCGCACGTGAATCAGATTTGAAACAGAATCAGAATTTAAATAGGTTGTTGAATGAAAGCCAATGAAACAGAATAGATGCAGATTGGCGAGTTAAAGAAAAATTGTATCGCGTTTCCTCCGCGTCAGTTAAAATTTACGGCCCCTAAGTTTATTTCGACATTGACGCCTTCAGTTTCATTGGAGTGGCGAGAAAATACCAGAATATAATTTTTTTCAATATAAATGCGTCTTCTGCGCCGGCACGGTCATCAACATAGTGAGAAATAGCCCCAGAGTTTAGTTTTAGCACGAAAAAAGTTGTACACAGCTTTCCTCACTGTCCCTTAAACTTGACTTCATATTTGGAGACCATCTCAACACGGATTTGCGTACCGACACGCTTTCAGGCTCTAAAACACTCTAAAACTAGTTCTGTTCTCGTCGACAAAGTTTCCACAATTTCCTTCGTGATCAGCACTGAAACAAAGTTCTAACTCATATGTTTTTAAACCATCTTCTGGTAACCAAGTATCTAATTATTTTAGCCGGTGAGTCGTACCAAAGCGGTACAGGCGCGCATCAGAACCTACTACAAAACCTTCAATTCCTCTAAGCTGAGCGCCTGCATACGCGCGAAAAAGCCTAGCGCTAGCCGACACGTCTTCAGTGAAGACTGCTGGCTCCTCCTAATTCGGACGTGTTTTCTATTCCCTCCGAGGGTCCGTTATTCTAAGACAGCTATATTTGTTTATTCTGAAACCAAGGCACAATTCCATGGTAAGCAAAGCAACCACTTTACGTCTTTCACACTAGCGAAACAAATTCAAATCTAATTAGCTGTCTTTTCAGTCTGTCTTGCATAATGTGTTTAAGAACTCTCCTTCTATGCACTCAATGTCTCTGTCTGTTTCTAGGTCTTCAACTTGAGAAGTGCACCCTAATTGTTATTTTCGCAAAGTAAGCGCTGGTTTGAATTACATACCGTTCAGGAAAAATCATACATGAAATGTTTCGACTCCGCATTTTTTTTTTATCTAGTATGGGATTTCCTGTGTTGAGCACATAGTTTCTTGGCAAACTGCTTTAATGCTATATATGTATTCGACACACAAGACAATAAGAAAATAAACTTCTGCGGTTTCATCATTTGGTCAGCATTTTTCGAACGTCCTCAGCGAAGAATTGCTGCCTGGGGCATTAATACTCTCGAGTTTTCAAGTCGACACCATGCGCTTTTTCTCTGCGGCATAGCGCGCTGCATATCTTTGGTAAACAGTGCGGGTAAGTGCTAGTTGCGTACATTGCACCCAAATATTTTCGCGCCATAGGTCCAAGCAAGTAGTAAACATGGAATATATTCGTATACAATACAATACAATACAATACAGTTTTTCTCCAGAGATATGTTGCGGTTATCAATATCAGCCCAAATATTCTCGTGGCTCAATTTAGAGAATGTGGCATATAAAAACTCTATATTCATGTGTTTTTCAGGCCTCAACCCTTCGTTATATTTTACGTTGGACGATATATTCGCTGATGTAAGATAATATATGTGACGTGTTTTTTAACAGGAGCTTTAATACATATAGGGTATGAAGCCTCGTGAGTGACACACAATGTTTACACCCGCTTGAGAATTTTTTTCGAATGGCATCAATATTTTCCAAGCCTCGAGTTATGCGTGTCACCGTAGAGCAGAAAACCTTTACCGGTGCCTGTTGCTCATAACTGAAATTATTTCTTTTTCGAAGGACAACCACTTCGATCGAACAGAAAACCTCTGCCTCTTTATTTGAAACTTTTGTCTGCAGTTCCGCTCTGAGCACGACTCCCTACGAAATATAACTTTCCGTATCCAACATACCGAACTCGCTGATTACTGCTACAGTACCTACATACCAGTGAGAAAAACGAGCCATGCCAACATTGTGACCTTTTTGCCGGCAAACATTCTTTGTTTGCCCGAGGCGAGAAGGAAGGTCCGCAAATGAACCCTTATAAATGTGCTCTATATACACTATATTGGCTTTTTATAAGCTTTATTCCCTTCTTATAGATATTTCCTTTGTCTATTCACTATCATAGAGTGTCATAGACAAAAGCCTACTAGAAGTGTATGGTTAGTAATGAATGTCTAGATTGTTATAGACTGTCTATGAACAATCTATGAACGATCTAAATAAATTTTTATAACGAAAGTTTCTGTCATGCCAGCTTGAAAGGAGTAATCAACTAGTTCAGGTATATTCTGCGTTCGCATTCCTTAAGACATGATCTTTACATCTGAAGTTCAAGAGAACAAAACCCCACAGTCAACAGAGGCGTCTACAAAGTTCGTACGCGGCCATTCGTTTTGCTTAAGTTCATGAACAGCCATTCCTAAGGTACGAAAATAAACCAAACTGGGTCACTGCTGCCCTCACTTAGATTCTATACGCATGGTAGAAAACTGTGTCACACTAGTTAGGGGAGTATTTTCTTCATTTATACATTGGCGCTTGCTGAACTGCACTCAAAGCGGGCTTTGCCGATCTAATCACACAATTGCAGATATTAAACGACCCCAAAATTTCCTTGTTCTCGGCCTGGCAGCTAACAGGCGCTTTTGTAGCGATAGCTGCATTACAGTAGCATTTCGAGCCTTCAGCGTGGCGGCGCCGCCACGCTGTCACGTGGCTGATCACGTGGTTGGTCACGTGACCAGCTACGTGGTGCGGAGCAGCTCCTGCTGTCGGCGGAGCGGCGCACCCGAGAAACAGAGCTGCCACAGCTATGCGCATGCGCCATGTCAAGTGGGACGAAGATGAAGAAGGAACGCCCAGCGAAATGGAGCGGCGAAAGACTGACTTTGCAATTCGACCGAGCGAGTTACACTCGGCCAGCTGTAGCTATCGCGTCACTCCAGGTTCAACCAGAGCTAAACAACTGCCAAATTTTTTATCTACTTTTTCACATTGGCATTCAGCGTTTCACAACTAGCCTCCGCGATGGGGCAGCACTAGCGTGTGCACAGCGTTAACTGCACAGACGTTGCGTTGACCAGGTCGAAGAAGAAATACGTAGCGGAGTTGATAGACGAGGTTAACATATGGTTTATTGCACTGAGCGGAAACAAAAATGCACTTAACGTATACGCGTACTTCTGTGCGTGTTGACCAGAAACAGTTATGTCGTACAAGAAACAGTGTTTTTGATTGCCCACCATGCACGCTCCATAAAACAGTTCCGGCCTAGTTATATGGCTCGGTTAATAGCACCCGATGCGGTACCACCTCAGTATCAACCACCCATGAACGCTTCATAGGCAGCCTTGTGACTGGTTAACTCTCAGTACGCTGCTTAATAGTTTTTAAGCACATACTTTTCCGGAAACATTAACATCGTCGTGACGCGGAGATTTTCAATCAGGAGACCTTTTCTTAGAAGTTTCACATTCTTGAGCCTCTGAACCCGTTACCGGCCGCCACCGTCAGAACGAACTTTGAGCACAGATCTCCGGCAGAGCGCAATAGTGACAACTGTTTGAGCTCGTACCATGTTTTCGTATGGAGTGTATGTATTTTCTGCTGAAAATGAGACTCGTATTCAATGCGCTCTGTGCGCAGCAATTCGAAGTGGAAAGGTTGACTTGTTTCTTTTTTGTACAAGCTCACATTGAATAAGACTAAAAATAATCCTGTCCTTGATGTTACGAAAAGGCAGCAGAACAAATCCATACAATCAATTTCGTACAAATTCAGTCATGTGTCAACGAATAGTGGTAACAACGAGGCTTTATATAACACTAAATTTGAGCTTTGTGAATCACCGACGTAGTTCCCCTCCTTTGATTTTAATCAGTGCAGAAGAATTTTCCGTTTCTACTCGCCGAAGGTTTCCATTCAACTCAAGTTTCTGTATGTAATTACGAGCCAAATGTTGACATAAGCAAAGGTTTGTACACTGACTAATGTGCATCCGATCAAGCAAAGTGCCGGATCTGAGTTTCAGTGTGCTCATATAAACAGTGCGATGCTTTTATTTTTATTTTTCAGTTTAAGGAAGCGTTCCTAAGTTAAGTGAACAAAGAGAGAAAAAACACGAAGCCGAGGGCGCAGTTAGGCATTGTAATAAGTTGTAATGCAACGCTCACGACGCAGAATGACGGGATATGAATGTTACACGCAATTACTACTAATGAAAAAACAACATTTCCCTTTTCTGCGACAGCAACATTAGTACGGCGCATTTTTTCTCACTTGATACGACAAAACGCTGTAGAGAACGTCAATAACTCCATGTATTAATCCATGTTCTTGACAAATCTTTCAGTCGACGCAGGCACACGTGCTTCATGGAAACCACTCCAATGCGTTGCTCACCCGGCCCGTTCATTCCACTTCGCTGATTCCGTGTCCGTGTCTTCCCTGCTAACCCAAACGCCCTAAAGACTGCGCTCATCTGGAGCATTGGCTTTTCTCCTCTTGCGTTGCCGTCAAGTTCCTCATTGTCCTTAGCCTTTAGACCCGCTTGGTTGGTTTTGCTCCTCTGTGATCAGCTCACTCTTCAACTGACCTTGGTAACTTAGCAACAAACTCAGTTTAACGCCTATTCTGACACCGCAATACAGCTCACTCTTTCTGTCTATCTTTGGACGTTCATGTCGTAACTATAGGTGGAAATGTGCGTTTATAAATGTCAGCACAATGGCCGGCGTTCTTGTCATGCCAACAAAACAATTGTTTGTTTATTTCCAAAAGACATCAATAAGAATACTTAAAGGGGATTAGGCATAAGCCAGGGTGTCTCGTAAAAAATACAATGAAAACAATGGCAATACACATTGTGCAATATAAGGTATCATCTTGGAGGAAAATTTCAGTGAGAAAAAAGGACGTAACTTCTATGCTATGTTGCAAAATGCGCTGAACCGAGACAGACCTGAGCGGTATGAGCACGCTACAAAGCCTTGTATAGCTTTTCGTGACATTTGCGATCGCCATTACGGGCAGAATGAAGGCCACACAGCCACGCTCTAACCTCCGAGCTTCCATAGTGTTTTCCCTTGCACGCACCCTGCTGGGCAAACCCAGCGCGCTGACTCTACGAGTTTCACCACAACTCTCAGGTTCCACCTTTGCCAGTTTTCCATCCTCCGCGGACGCCGTCGCGCAAGCATGGAAATGTCGAATACACTGGCCTTGCTGGGAAGCAGTTCCAAAAAGGTTTCCGCAGCCCAGAATCATCACGAGAAATTGAGGAAGGCCGCCCACGATGCAACACTTATGAAATCGTTGACGGTCTTATAAGTTTTGCTTTGACAGCATTCCCTAATGATGAAAATAAGTCCCTTTTAAGATCATGTCGACTGAACAGCAGGGCTGGTATCCTCTGAGGGCCGTTCTTCGACAGCGCCGTGCACTAACACAACAAGGACGTGAAAGCAAATGCCCATCTTTTGAAGGTCGAGCTGAAAACAACCCCTAAAGGGGCACACGGAAGCACTCCGCAACAACACTTCGCATTATACTCGATCGATGAACGCACTCATAGGTTACTCTTCGTGAGGAGAAAAAATAGCATGAGTACATATAAAGCTGAAGGCGCCTCTAGGCAACTGTTACAATAATCATCGTTCAAGGTCAAACAACAACAATACAAGCAGATGAAGAGAAAGAAGAATGGGACAAGAGAACAGAGGACGAAGAAGAATAACCAAGACATTTGTTCCATGGATTCACGAATAGATGAGAAAATAAAAACAGGAACCAGATAGTGCTTGATACAAGGTTGAGAGGCCGGGCAGAGCGCAGCTGGCCCCCTGACGAGCTGGAACAAGCAATGCTTCCCAGAGTGCGGTGAACGTGGGCACGCACTCAGGAAATTAGCCTGACTGCAGCAGGCCGGCTCCAGCTGCCTAATTACTGCCGAGGCCAGAAAGCATCCACCGGCTACCTTGGCTGCTTGGAGTGCTTCATAATGAAAGGAAAGTGTGCAGCGAAGCACTAGTCTCGCCACAGGGGGGGTTTGGGGCGATCAAAATGACATTTTCTTCTCGTATACGTGACGCCTTTTGGACTACTATTACTTAGATGAGAGCTGCAGATGTGGACAGCAGATCTCGAGAGGTGGACCACGAATTCAAGGCTAAGCGTACTACAAAAACTGGGTTACGGGGCAGCACCAAATATGCTTAGTGTTCATTGAGGCATGCCGCAAATTCCTTCTATTGAAGAGGGTAGGAAGCCACTTAGTACGCTACTACGTGCACCTCTTCCTTTCAGTTGCAATATCTGTGTTGTTTTGGGTCGCCACTGTTTTCTTCACCGTTTGATGCAGTGCATCTCACGAGAGAAGCAAAACCCTTAGCAATGAGTTCAACGTGGGCAAAGAGGTCCAATTTTCAAAGCACAGGGTACTACAGAGACGATAGATGAAGGAGCGCGTGCTATGCTGTACTAACATAAATTTCTTCTGGGCATGGATTGTGCCTTTACTAGCCGGGCTACCAGTTTGTGACCACGAGTGGGTAATTTGTTAAGCACAGAACAAATAACTTATAACTGCCTCTGCAGTGTCCTCCTGATGCGGTGAAAATGCTGACGTTTGTGTCTATTTGTTTGTTATTATGGTGGTACTTTCTTAAAAGGATTAAAAATAAAGCGTCTGTGTCAGTGCCTATGAAGTGTAACGGGCTTAAATCAGCAAAGAAATCATAAATAAGGAATAGCTAAAAAATTTTGTATAGCCGAAACTAAGCATAAAATTAAATAAAAAATGTCAAGTAAAGGTGAAATTGATGACATGGTTTCCTTGTTGGGCTAGGTAATGACAGCTGTGCAATTATATATTGGAAGAGGTCAAGAAAACAGGTATAACGATTTTTCCCCCTGGTAGGCAGTGCTGAGGGCGTTTCAAGGTGTTAGCCGGGTGCGGTGTACCTCCTCCTTTTTGTTGCCCTTCGACTCCTGCGGTGAACTGGCATGAATATTCTGAAATAGTTTCTAAAGAGAGCATTACTCCGTTCTCTATTCCCTTCCACGGTATGTTTGTGTTCATTGATGTCGATTTGTGTTTTGCGTAGAATGAATTCGTTTATGAATTATGATTTTTATACTTCATATTTGAATTTTGAATAATGTTCATAGATGGGACGCTTTAACTGTTTTCGCATGTGTTTTGAATCTCCAGGTGAATTATTTTGACCAGTGGAATGTATAGTACGATGACCCTAACTTGTGTGACCGTTAAATAATATGGTCTTGTAGAAATGAAAGTGGTCGTGGTGAAAGTGCTTTCGCAATAAAGACTGATCGCGGGCTCATTCTTACGCGCTTCGTTTCTGCAGTGCTGTTTCGTTTTATTCGGTCTGAGATAAATTTGTTTACCGTTGTATGATTTATTCGTTGTATTATTAGAAAAATATAGAGGTGCGGTTAACGAATAGTCTCCTGCTTCTTTGGGAGTTTGCGGCTGTTTTTACTACGGTAAACCAATCCGAAGTCCCCCCCCGACACTTACTCACAAGCATTGGGACTACAGAAACTCGACGCATCACTACACTACAGGAGCCCGCGCAGTCGCAATACCTAAACGTGACGGCGAAATCAAATTGGAAGGCTTAATGGGACGCCGATTATTGCAAATAAGAAAGAAAGTGCGCAGATTTACTTTTGCGGAGCCCTTCACCTGTCCTTCAAATCATCTGCGCTTATCCTGTGTCGACGTCGAAACTTTTTTTTTATTGTCACAGCGTGCCTGCTAGCATACAGTATTATTGGAATTTATACACGCCATACTCACGAAGGGTGTTCGGGCCGCACCACCGTGCGTTACTAGAAGTCGAAACTCTTTAAAGGGTCATCGTTCTTTCATTTATTTCTTTTATTAACACCCTCAGGGCCATTTGGAATTACAGAGGGGCTTCAGTGTAATGGCTTCAGTGTCAGCTCGTCTCACGAATACAGGGGTAGGCTTACCTGGACGCATGGAAGATGAACATTCGTAAATTGGAGCCGTGGATGATCATCTAGAGCAATACATAAGCCCCTGCAAGTGATGTACTCTTATAATGGAAGCCTACTATTGATTAGCACGCAATGTTTTGAAATTTAAACTAATTTTAAGCCCCTAAGAGTTATGCCAGGATAGTGAACTTGTTAAATAACCTTCTAAGAGCAAACATTACATTTCCGACCCTTTCCCTGAGTAAAAGTCGTACGCGCGCTTGTATTCTGCAGTCTCGAAAGCTATGCTGAACAAACTCAATAGCATCCAGGAGCCCGTGTGGCAGAAAAGTCGGCGTCGTCGTAGGCATCGTTGTCCGTGAGCATCAAATCTATAAAAAGAAAAAAAACCAGAAAAGCAACTTAGGTGGCACAAGGGCTACCTAGACCAAGTGACGTTGTGGCGTCATCACAACCTGCCCACCGAATTGCGAGAAAACTGCCCGCTATGGCAGCTGGCAGTTATATTAATGACTGGTCGCAAAAGTTTACTCTGGAAGAGTAACCTGACTCGCAATACCTCTGCTGGTGGCAGCACCTACCATCCCAGGGCAGAGGCGCATCGCTTAACCGCTGCACCACTGCGCCAGGAGAGGTACGAGGACTCCCAAGAATCTATGAGTGTTAAGTATAGAATGACCAATTACGCATATATGGGCATTAACCAATTACTGCCATTGCATCATAGCATTTTAGGCGGAGCTTGAGTGTCCTCTCCAGTTTTGCAGTAAACGTTTGCTGCACTCTAAGGAAAAAAGAAAAAATAGCAGACTGCAAAGCATGGCTAAGCACAGAATATCGTCCAGAAGAGCTTGAGCTGCCTGTTCACGCCATTCAGCACGGTGAAGTTCTTTAGACCATTCGGAAGGCACCGCCTCGCACTGTATGCTTACGACATGCATCCGAAGCGGGTACGGTTGGAGCGCCACCGAGACGTAGCCATCTGAGCAGCCGTTTGTATCCAACGCAACTGGGGCAGATGCGTCCGAACAGACAGCAGCGACTGAAAGAATGATTTATTCGCACTGAGCAGGCCTCTTGTACAGCTGCTTGAACGCTCTGACGTCACAGCAAAGTGCTCGTTATATACGAGTTAGCCTTCATGCTCACTCGAGAAGCAGCGCCACGTCAAAATGTGTTCAATACCACTCAGCTGTGAATACCAAGCGAGGCGAGATTCTTCTTTTGTTGCTTCGGGATATTCCAGAGGCTCCACTATACCGCAGCGCGGCAACTACGGCGGAGCATCCTGTGACGTCATCTGTGGAGCGAGCGCCTCCCGATTAGCTGCGCCGCCTGTGACGTATGTACGCCTGTGGCGTGTACATGGCGCGCCTCTGATTGGCTGCATTGTGCCGCAGTGGTGCCCCTTCAATTCTTTTTTCCCGTGGGCGCACGCAAAGGCGCAAGAGGCTTGAGGGACATATTTACGTATGCGCCCGAAGTCCGTAAAGTGTGGCTACAAGGGCTACTGCACTAAAAAGAAACAGTCCACCATACTGCCGCTGCTATGCAAGCCGTCGTCACTAGTAAGCTTTTATTCGAAAGTTCTCGTTGTCTATGCTTGCGGAAATTAGAATTTTAAAACGAAGCTGAGTGACTGAGGCTCGCTAGCTTCAAAATAAGTCAGATCATGGGTCATCACTTATACGAATGTCATATGTTTGAATATTTCTTTCTTTGTTCTTTATAAGTGTGTGGACTGTCTTTTCATTAAAAACAACAGGGATGCTTTTCTGCATTGCGCTGAATGCACACATGGCCGGAAGCATCCCTCCCCTCCCACCTCCACGTCAAAGAAAAAAAAAATCCCTAATGAACTCTGCGCCTTGCTGGTAACGCATGCGCTTTTCAAGCCTTTTTGAATACATAGCGCAAAGAAAAAGGCGTGCACGACACAGATGTAGACGGGACAGCCATCTGTGTCGTTCGTGTCTTCTTTTTCAGAATGTTTTCAGAAAACTGTTACAAACTAGCACAAACCAAGCTACTGTTTAGAAGCCTTTCGGTGGTCTGAGAAACGCGAGTTTATTATGGAGGCCTGCGTTAGAGAAACGTCACTCCGCCTTCAGATCGAGCTTTCTTTCGCTGCATTTTTGTACGTAATTCTTCAGACAGCACCTGTTTTCACGGCAGAAAGTATAACGAGGTCTTCTCGCCGCCTCCTGCGTGGTCGCACCTTGCTGAAGCTGTCACGACTCTATCTGTAGCGTTAAATCAGTTCGGCAGTCACCACTACACAGTCCTCGAAAATATTGTTTAGGTGCTCCCAGCATTTAGAAGAAGCAAACAAGCTGTCATCCTCGTTTACATATTCGCGTTTACTTATAATTACCCACTGTATGCCCTATCTCCCACTCACTCCTTGGCAGCCGGCCGCCTCGAATTCTGACGCCCTGTCTGGCGCGCAGACTCTTCCGTCCGTAACATGCCAGGGACGCAGTGCGAGAATTTCCAGCAATGCACGAAATTGCGAGTCAACGAATTTGTCTCGACACAGTTGGCCGTCTGACGCCGAATAGTGCCTGCGTAACTACTGGCACGAAATAAAGGAAGTGTTCTCTGACCTCAGGCGGACCAGAGAAGCGACGAACGGAGCGACTACCTAATGGCGGTGAATGTTTTTTGGAGCGAAAGCTCTACATTGGAACCAAAGCTGCAAAAGCCGGGCCATCGCTGAAGCACTGAACTTGATCTTGAATAAATTAATAAATAAATATCGCCGCGACCGGGATTCGAACCCGCAGCGGCGCAAACAGGCGGCCAGTTTTGCTTGCCACTGCACGAGAGCACCATGCTATCGCCACATTTTTCTTTCCTGCGTGGCAGGTACTATAAGAGGTTCTGTATATATAGAAAGGAGATAAATACAGATTATTTATGAAGCACGCAGCTAGTGACGGCACTGCGCTAGCAAGACAGAAAACAACACAACTAAAAGGGCGGCAAAGATAGAGATCACATCAACAGCGATAACTAGCCCGGTAGAAAATCCCTCTCATCATAAATGTCCATATCGCCACAGCTGCTCACGCCTCGTGTTAAATTGCAAAAGATTCTCGCGCTGCGCACTACACATAGCCGTCTTCATAAACTGCCATCAGTGACGGGAACAGATCACATGACCTTAACCTCGGTCAGAGCTTAACCTGAGTATAATACCGTAGACGTGCCGACAACCCAGCAAAGCAAAACCATGAGCCAGCCAGGCTAAACACATGCTTTCGCACGTCTACTCGATCGGTTTAAACACGTTAAAACTATTTAAAAATATACCATTTTTTAAAATCTAAAATATCAGTTTTATTTTGGGACGCAACGTCACTCTCACAGGGGAGACTATAACATCTAGCTGCTTTCGTCTAGATTTTGGAAGTTTCAAATTTGTTTGGCGTTCTTTCGAGCACTCCTAGATTTATTCATATTCATTGTATTTCAAAAGCTTAATCCGGGACGCTGTTACCGAAAGGAATATTGACATGATTGATTCAATGCTCAGCAGAAAAAGTCTGGCCAACAACTTAGTGAAAGAGAGGTGCAAAAGGTAAAAACTCTCGCTTTTTCATATGCGTTCGAATTCGTGACATGGCCGTATTAGTAAATGATTCTTTTAAAGTTCGACATACATTTCCTCTTCATCAGTCCAACCGGCCTTTCATGCTAGAGCCAGCGCCTGCAGTTCGGCGTCAGCTATCATTCTTGACGGCGCAGGCGGCAGCTAATTACGATGACTAAGCAAAATAATCAATCAAAAGAGAATCGATGCGGAATAGAGTTCATTATAATAATTTACAGATTTTATGTTGCCTAGCTGTGACGATCGTACTTTTCCCTGTAACTTCAAGTGATTGTGTGCTTTTCTTCGGCGAACTGAGCCCAAAAAAGCAAATATGTTGTCTCCGTGCAGCTTTGTTGGAGCACAGTCGGAAATTGGGTCGGAAATAGGAAAGGGGACTGCAACAGCAACAACACCACTATATTTGTAGTGATTTTCTACCTGGCATTTATGGCAGCTATATTGGCACGGAGGGAATCCCGTCATGGATATCGTGAATGCTGAAGCGCTGGCTTCTGGGTGTGATAGTAGTCGATGGCAGTTGTCTAGTTCGTCACACGCTGGCTTATGTCCATGTTCGTTAAAGTAGTAGGAGCGGCCTTTAGCCTCAGAATGGTCCATTGAATCACTGGTTCAAGAGCAGCGAAACAAAAAAAAATGCTCCAATTTCATTGTTTATTGCGCAGTTCATATCAGGACCTTCGCAGTACTAAGATAAAAATTACCAGCGCTCACGGTAGAAAGATATACATGAAAACAGAGAGGTATTGATTTCACAAGTCATACAATTTTTCTACTCCTGAATCACTGCAGTAGGCAAAAGCTCTGGCTGCTCTAAATGACTGGCACGTGGTACACCAGGTTAGGCTGCTTATTCATTCCAAACTCTATTCGTTATTACGTGTCTGGAAATGGGCTTCACCACGACGCCAATTTCTAACATCGACCGTTTCGTGTTGCAAGCTGCTCGCGAGCTTTGATTTCCTTTCGCTCATTCAAATGTTTGTTGTTTGCCACACCGTCTAACGACGGTGCCTACTGCAACATCGATGGTGACGTCAGCAGGGGTTTTCCCTGAGACAATTTCAATATTAGTGATTATTAGATAAATTGCACTGCGGCATCTGTAGCGCAGAAACCGTCATAAGACAGCACCATCATAAGAAGCGATAAAGACGCAAAGAATTTCAAGCAGGTCCACGGCCCTGGCAAGCAAGGAAGGCACTTTTGATATATAATCTTGTGTGTGTCCGGCTTCCTGCTTCGCTTTATTTTCACTCTGTAGTGCGATAAAACAATTTACGGAAGCAATATATTATAACTGGCAAATATAGATGTTATTTCACTTGTTTCTGCTTTTAGAAAAAATAAATGTCTATCTAGATCTTTTAGCCACTAGAAAGTCAATCACACAAGTATATATGTGAACTCGTCCAGTACTCAGCTTGTTATTTAGGCTGGTCTGTATCTTAAATTCTGTGAAAACTAGAAGAAGATTAAAATATAAAAGAGAAACAAAGAGCAAACCTGAAATTGAAAACTTTTGTCACCAACGCATGTTGATTGAGTTTTCTACAGCAAGTTACTTTTTGCGAGGGAAAAAAGGCATCCAGAAGCGGACGCTAGGTTGCTTTTAATAAAGAGTTCTGTCAAACACTAAGCCAGGATAAGAAATTCGGGTGAGAAAAGAAGGTAATTTTGCTTTAAGAAGGTGCGCCCAATATGGATTCCCTGATCCATGAAAAGCAAGACATCTCTCAAAGGGTCCTAGCATACTACCAAGAAAACAAGAGAAGGAACTGAAACTTGGTCTTACTTGCCAGCGGCTGACACTTTCTACCAAATTTCATGTTAACCCTCTATTGAGACACCTCGACCAGGAACTTTTAATTAACTTTACGAGCTGCCGCTACGAAGTTTTAACGAACTTATCCTGTGCACTGCGTTACGCGCGAGCTTAAAACCCACCTCCTTTTTTATTCATGACTTGTTTAAGCTTTGCTTTTACCTGAACTAGCACACGAAGCGCGAAATTTTAGAGCAGTACACACTGTAATTTCCCGTGACGGCCGCAAGGTTATATGCATGGATCTACGCTTGCGCTGCACTGGCTTTCCATTAACTAGCATGTCAACCACCGCCTGAATGCTTAACGCACGTGCTGCAGTGAGAGCGCTTTTCTTTGGGTTTCTGTCGTTTCCAGTAACTCTTCCAGGAATGTTAACACGAGAATACCGAAAGACAATTTTTTACCGATGTCCATCAAGAAAGACAAGTTAGGACTTAGCATATAACGTGCAAGTTTAGCGCAGGCTTTGCTCAAAAATAAAATTCACGTGAGAAGAAAACAGACGTAAATTTTAAAACTAGTACTGCCACTTACTTCAAATGACGAGCATTCGAAATGCTTCCAGACACAGATCTGTACAGAACAGCAATTATTACTGGATTATTCCACTGTCAGTTGGAGGTCCACATTTTCTTTAAGTTGGCCGGTAGAGACAAGTGACACTCCTTTGGATTATTTATGTTATTCGTTTGCAGCTGCGACAGTTTAAGTTTCCGTGCAGCTTTCGTTTTTAGTGAGAAAGCGCGATTTCTTGATATAACAATTCTAGCCTTGATAATAACCTCTCAAAATAATCCATTCCTCCAGCCGCGCTTCATTTATACAGTTGGGTGAAATTTGAAAGAGGGTAACTTCAATGCCTCCTACAAGTAAGGACTCTAAAATGCATTCTAAAAGAAAGTTATTCTAAGTAAACATCATGAGCGGTAGGTTTATGTGGCTTCACCACTCTTCAGGCATCAGGAACGAAATATCGGATGATAGAACAGATAAAACTGGCATCTATGTATGAAACTACACATATATTTTTAAATAAAGGCATTTAAAAATTGTCCATCATCACTCAAGAATGCACTGTTCTAGCATGCTCACCTATTTCCCCAACAACAGACAGTTTGGAACGGAATTTTAACCTGCATTTTTATATGTGCGAGGGACACGTCATGAAAAATAAATTGACAGATTCTGGGTAGTGGGGATGAAAAGTAAAGTGGCATGAAAACGTTATGTATCAGCTCCGTATATCGGTGCCCAAATTCTTGCAGCAGCACTATCGGTGCGCACTAGCGACGACAACCTTGCTCTCCCCTGGGGATTTCTTTTTTGTTTTGTTTTTTTTGTTTCACAGAGGGTGTAAAATACTTTTAGTACAATTTTCTCCATTCAAGCTGTTTGCCATTCCTTACTGTTTTCCGGCAGCCCATCTTCCCAGCTGAAATATTTCTCGTACCCTTCCAGAGTGGCATGTTGGACTATTTGTATTGGTCGTGCTGCTGACAAGGCGCAGTTTCTAGTTAACCTACAACTGTCATATTTACTTTCCCCCGCACAGGCTTTCGCTCACGTGAAACCGCGCACATGCAACCGCGCACGAGAACAAGAAAAAAATAAAGCCAGCGTTGCAGTACAGTTCAGATCTAAGGATGAGCAATATTCAATCAATAGATAGATATATAAAGAGGAGGAGGGAAAGGCAGGGATGTTAACCAGAAAGGGGTTCCGGTTGGCTACCCTGCATTGGGGAAGAGGGATTAGGGGAATAAAAGGAGGAAGAGAGAAGGAGAAAAAGGCATAACACACACCCACGCACAACGCTGTCACAATTTGTCACTCAATCCAGTCGCTCTCAAGTAGGCAAAGAGTGCCTTGCATGCCTTGAGGGCAGTCGACTGCTGTGGCCACGGATCGAGGATCTTTTGCTCGGTTAATGGGAGTTTCTCAAAAGCCCGTATCAGAAGATTTAACCACCAATAAAGTTTTCTTCTTTGCGTGACTCCGCCTTAATCTTTACACAATAATTATATTGGCGTTACGGACTACCGGGTCCCGAGTCAAGTTCTAGGTAACACCAATCAAAACAATCCTCCGCCATCAGACTCCGGAACCCAGATTACTAAGGACTCCTAGAGCTGTGAGATGAACGCCAACAAGCAAGATTCTTTGGTTATATTTGTGATTACTGCGGACACAACCTACTACTCACCAATTTATTTGGATCTAATTCTGACAAAACCCACAAGAAATACTAATTTGAGATCGTCCGAAATTGCAATTCTCGACCAGACCACATGAGCAAAAGGAGTGCGATGAGCGAGATGAGATCACGAACGGAACAACCGTACCCCCCCCCCCCCCCCCTTCCCCAGATAAAAAAGTGTGTAATAAAAGGAACTATGAGGGGCCGACAGGAAGAACTTGAGCAGAATCGGACAAGGATGTGAGCCACTTTCAAACATGGCAACAGCGAGGCGTCGCTACTCCTGTTTCCCATCGGAAATGGGGAGCACACGTGAGGGCGCCGCTATCCCTACCCGAAACGCGAAACCCTCCATCCTTGCTACTAAGAAGCTCGGTGACAAAAGCGATGGCGGTGGATAACGCGGCTCAGAAATAAACAAACACTGCGACAATAAAATGCACCTCAAAACATCCAACGGGCAAACAGCACGTGTCAACGAACAACGCCTCAACACCCGGAGGTCATAAAAGCAAGAGGGAGCGATCGCTTCTAACTTAGTCTTTACTGGAACCAAGCTGTAAAATGCGGAATCTAGACAAGATTCTGTGCTCGTGTTTCTGTGTGCCTGTTCTGCCCAGCGTGGTGGAAGCCATAAAAGGTTTCCCAGGCAGCCCTGACCACTGACGAAAGGTCGAAGGTCAACGCAGTAGAAATGAAGGAAGGCCGCAGAGATGAAACTGCAGCAGAAATGAACAAATGCAAGTTCGTAAGGTACGAAAACTATGCTGAAAGAATGGTTAGAAGATCGCTTGACGGACTTATAGATGAGTTCCTTTTGAGAAGCAAGACATTGCAGGCTCGGATAAATGTCTTCTCCAGCTGATTCAGACCGCCGAGGATAAATTTTCATCAATGTTTTATAACTTGACAGTAAAGTACCTTATTTGTGAACTGAATTAATATTTAGGCCGCGGTAGTATCAGTCAGCTGCACAAGACATTTAGCCGAGCCTGCAATGTGTTGCTTGTCTAAAGGAACTCATATATGAGAAACGTCCGTCAATTAATGCAGCATATATCATAAACAGTGTGAAAACACGAAATACCCAGTCTTTTTTCGTAGCAAAAAAACGGACCGATAAAAGACAAATTCACTCATTCTAAAAGTGTAATTTCATTAAAACAGTCCAGAACTAAATGCCTACATTGACCCCCCCCCCCCCCCCCTCACACACACACACAAACACCGTGCGCGCGCCTCTAGCTTTTTTTGGGATGAGACTGTTATTGCTTTCGCATTAAAACGCCTAGGTAGTGACAGTTTGGTGAACGTTAAAAAAAAAAACCTAAGCGTAGACAACTCGGCTACGCTTGGTAGCCTGTTACTGTGTAATTTCTGTTTCCGAAGCGAAAAATCACACCGACATGGGAAAAGCGCACGTCGCAGCTTCCGATGGCTCAACACCCTTAGGCGACTTGTTTTAATCCGTGACGCTACAGGGTGCCTTCTACTCCAGGTTGAGCCCCAGGTGCAGGTGCCTTCTGCAGGGCCAGCGTGGTTTTTCAACGAATGCCGGCTTTCTCGTGGCCTGTATAGGGAGCAAGGATTCTTTATTTACTCCAACTAAGGTCTTTTATTGTTGTTTTTGACATAGGCATTTTAGCTTAAAAGTGTTGGTGCAGCAGAAATTCGGCACTACCTTCTTTCACAAAAGCACAAAAAATGTTTGGAGTAGAACATTTGCTGCTCTACTTAGCATATTTGTTGAACTCAAAATGGCTGCGCAGGCTAAGCTAGGATACCGAAGGGAGAAACGCGCCAGACGCGCCGCGTCTTATGCGCATTGCATATTCTTTCCATGCCTCCATTGCAGCCATTCTGTGTTACGAAAAACCTTGCGGCGCAGAAGGACATCGTTCTCAAAGGACAAAAGACAATAAGGACCAAGCGTAATATGGCGAGCTAATGCAGCATCAGCCACCTCCTACCTAATTATGTCTTTCTCCTTGTCATAACTGGCTTTTACGAGACAGCGCCCGATCTCATTATCCGCACTGCGAACAAAGGCTTTTGTTCAGGTCTTTTCCCCTAATTAACGATGGATCTACGCACGTCATTAGAGTATTTGCGATGGCAGCGTTATTAAATACGCTGGCGAATGTGCCTCATTACCCGCAATTGCGCTTGTTTTTTTAGCGCAATCATCTGATTGATTAGCTTATAGACAACTGACTGCGGATGTTGCAAGAATTTCATATAGCAACAGTTTCTCTCTCCTCAAAGAATATGAAGTTCTTATCGTAATGCAGCAGGGAAACGGTGAGGCGGTGCCGGAGTTCTTGGTGGGTTTAACGTACTAAAATAGACGCTGTGCACAGCCAATGTTCTGTACCTCGTCTTTCTTACCTTATCTGCTGATGATGGGGACATCGTTCTGGCACAAAATTGGAAACTACTCCGCACAATTTGCTACTATCGAAGCGGTGCACCTTTACATGCAACCTCTGAATTATCAAGAAGTTAACTGCCTAGAGCATATGGAAGGCCGTGCTATGCGGGGTAGGTGTTGAGCAAAACTATGAGCAAGATGCAGGCCCTTTGCTCCGTTTTTGTTTTCATGAAGGAGCAAGCAGACAGTTCATTTACCGCATAATTAGCCGGGAGAAAAGCAATGTTAGAGGACGCAGCACATGTGGCATGCAACATTAGTCGCTCATCCTAATGTGCTATATATCAAAATTTCCTTAAATTTAGTTGTAGTGGGAAAAGGACGGATTAGTGAGCTTAAAGAGAGACATCACTTCAAAGGTTAGCGTGTGCATGGAATACACTTTTACCGTTTTACCTATAGCTACAAATGTATTCCGCTTACGGGTCCCAAATTTTCCGATATGACCGGTTAAGAAGGAACGCCCAGCGAAACGGAATAGCAAAAGACTGACTTTGGAATTCGACTGAGCGAGTTCTCCTCGCCCAGCTGTAGCTATGGTGTCACTCCTGGTTTTACCAGAGCTAAACCACAGCCCATTTTCTAAACGTTTGCTTCAAATACCATTTCATGGGTAGGGTTTTTGACTAGGAGCAGAAAAGCACAGCGTGGTTATACGGGCCAGCTACAGTACTTAAGGGAAAACAAAAAAAAGCAGCCTAGGCTTCATGTTTATTGTCGGTGTTAGCGCAAGTGAAGGCTTTAAAAACTTCCTATGTCTAATTTTGGCATTGTTCCAATTTTTCGCACAGCGGTAAAACAACTAAGCTTTTCCTTTAAGACAATGATGAAAGGAAGCGCTCTCTGTAACGACAGTAGGTGCACCTGAGCATGGAAAGCTTTGTTAAGCCATTACCGCACATTATTTGTTTCCATACCCTTATAAAAATGGTCTATAGACAGTCTATAGACTTCCTGTAGACTCTGTTGGCTTCCTATAGATATTTATTTTTGTCTGTTCATAGTCTATAGACTGTCTATAGACAAAAGTCTACTAAAAGTGTATGGCCATAAATCTATAGATTGTCTATAGACTGTCGATAGGATTTGTATAGCCTCTAGACTGTTATCTAGGGTTTGGCTATAGAGAGTCTATAGACTTTATAGACAGAAGTCTATGGACAGTCTATCGAGTGTCTAGAGAAATTTTTGTTAGGGATAGCAGCCATGACGCGTGGCGTGACTAACTCGTTTGTGCGCAGCACACAGGTAGGAACGTGTAGTTAGGGCCCTCCTTCTTCGAGATATTTGATCCTAATTCGAGGATAAAAGTGGGACGTCATATTTCGAGTTAAACCTCAAGTACAAGTAGCGCTATTGAACGAAAAGTTTTATGAAGCGGTCGTTTTTCGAATCTATTCTTGCTGACAGCGCTTAAAAAACACGGACAGAAGACAGAGAACATGGAAGACGACATCACAGGAGTTGATCAGCGCCTGTGACGTCGTCTTTCTTGTTTTCTGCCTTCTGTCCGTGTTTATTAAGCGCTGTCAACAATAGATCAGCACCAACTAGTCCGATAACTTGTCCTAATTTTCGAACACAGATAATTGACTGTTAACGCTCGTTTCTATTCGCTATTAAAATGCTTTTTTTGCTCATAACTTTCTTAAACGAAATAGACAGGACAGCTTCCACAAAGAATCTGTTTTTCATAAGAGCTATCTCTCTGTGTTCTCTCTTCTAATAAAAGTATTACCTTAATTATGTGCAGCATTTCAGCGCTACTCTAATTGTAAAAGACAGGCTTGCTTACCAGAGATCTTAGGTTATGCGAGCCAGTTGTCGGTTGCACTTGCTGTCTTCTTCTCGTGTTTCTATTGCCAGTTATTGCAAGTATTATAACATTATTGATTTCAGTCGGGTTTGTTTCAAACGGTTTTTTTTAACTGAAAATTTTGTGAATAAGTTTAACTCAAACCAGCATGTAGCTGCAGGATTCAGCCGATTATTCCCTGGGATATATGCCTATGCCATGTCTTCGCTCAGGTCTTTGAATGCATGTAACTTCATAGAGATAGCGTTTTTGTAAGCAAAAGCCACCGAGACGTAATAACTTCAGACACTGGCTTCATTCCGTCGCACTTGGGCTCCATGGTGGGCGGCTGGCTACATGACCGAAAGGCTGTTTTTTTTATGGCTCCCCTTTCCAAATATGTTCCCTCTCTGAAAAAAGGGCGGAAAGAAGCAGTGGACTCTTTTCACAAAAAAAAGGTTACATTTCCTAAATTTCCTAAAAGCACACCATTACGATCTCCTCACCACATCTGCCCTCTCTCACCAACACCCTCACGTATTTTTGTTTGCCAAACCACCCCAATCGAAACCTCACTGACTGAAGTGCTCATGAGGTGATATTGAGGATGCCCTCATGAGGGCTAGTCCCCGTCAGGGTGCCCATGTCTGCTCGTCACACACTCATGCAGGGCAGTATCATTCGAAGCAAATAATAGAATTGCAAAAGCATAACCTGGACCTGCCAGCACTGACCATCCAGTTTACCAAGGCTGTGACATAGCTATTCATTTTTTCTATATTCTCCCATTCTCACAACGTTTCCAGTGATTTTAAATGGCAGAACTAAGCGAGGACCGCATTGCAGCGCCCCTGATCGAATCCACATTCTTGAAATCCCAAACGTACATAAAAGCTGCGCAATCAGAAGCATTCCACAGGGCCAGTTTATAGCATTTGCTTTCTTGGGACAGGCGTTGAAAACAAAAAAAAATCGCTTCATCGACATCCCCTAATGTGTGCCTTCTTTATCAGCGCGTCTCCGATATCATCCGTGGGGGGGGGGGGGGGGGGGGGGGGGGGTCAGGGAACAAGGCTGAGCGCACCCGTGGTGCACCCAGACATATCGAATGTTTGCTCTCGTCCGTGTTTGACTACCACCAAGTGCTGGGTCTTCGTCTGCTCTTTCATCCCGACTATTTGCTCTGTGCGACAGACAGCGAGAAGGCTTTGTGTTCCCCGAGACGCTTTCTACGCAGTGCCATTGGTCGATGAGCGTGGCCTTCGTGCGCACCAAAACGTCGATATCTTCATCATGTTCACTTTATTTTTTTGTGCCATAAAACACAATACAACATAATAAAATACAATAAATAAAATACAATAATTTCTTTTTTGTTTTTGTTTCATGTCTTTATTTTCCTCAGCGTTAGTTCAACCACCAGAAGTCTAAGCAAGAGTATATGTCCTTGTACTGATAGCCTTGCCTAACAGACGCACAGAAATTGATAGCGGAAGGCAGCACGAAATTTTGACTGTGCTGGCCGAATAGGTGTTGTCAAGAAAAGGGCAAAATATCACTACTGGGCCCCGTCGCGGTGACTCAGTGGTTAGGGCGCTCGGCTACTGATCCGGAGTTCCCGGGTTCGAACCCGACCGCGGCGGCTGCGTTTTTATGGAGGAAAAACACTAAGGCGCCCGTGCGCTGTGCGATGTCAGAGCACGTTGAAGATCCCCAGGTGGTCGAAATTATTCCGGAGCCTTCCACTACGGCACCTCGTTCTTCCGCTCCTTCTTTCGCTCCCTCCTTTATCCCTTCCTTTTCGGCGCGGTTCCGGTGTCCGCCGATGTATGAGTCCGATACTGCACCATTTCCTTTCGCCAAAAACCAATTATCACTACTGGTTCTTTGCCCTCCAAAGAAGCCATTGTGAAAGGCGGACCACCCGCAACTGTAAAAGCGATAATTTTTTTCTGCCCATTAAATTCAGTTGAATTTCGTGAAGGTCGTTATTGCAAGGATTCGCGAACAATGCTTATGTGAACAGGACGCATACCCTCTCAGATATATACTAGGTCACGTATTTTTTTATTGTCGAGTGACGCCAGGTTTGGACACATCAACCGTTCATTTTAGATCGTACGTTCAGCCCAGTTCCTGGCATGAACTCAACAGGTTCATTTTTATTGTCTAGCGGTGTGCCAGTGTCAGCCAGTGCTATCCGGAGCATCTCAACAACAAATGGAGCCATCAGGTGAGCCTCTTCCAAGGTGATCTGATTCAAGGGTGCATTGCAGGCTTGCGGGAATGGAAGAAACGAGTTGTTTTCGACCGAAAGCACAGATGGCTCTGGCACATATTCTTGTAACAACATAAAAAGATGGAGTTGCGTGCTCAGTATAAGAACTGCCTTAAAAGACGAATACGGGACGACAATGCATCCTACTCAATAGTTTGAAAATTTGCACGCGCTTAAATGCCGCGAAGAGATCAGGGGCCCTACTTTCGTAGCAACATCGTTACCAGGACCCGTTTCTTGCCATCTGGCTCTCCGGTCGACCGTCGCGGCTACCCAGCGTGAGGTAGCAACAGCGCCGGTAAATCACAGACCGTGCCTGCGTCTGGGAAGCTGCGAGATACGTCACATTTGGTGGCGCCAGGAGTAAAATCTACTTCGGTGCCAGAAAACTGTTTTATTAAGTGTAGTCCAAGGACGGTTCTGTCACATATAAGCTTCTCCTCCATCCTGCTTCTGGACTCTCATTGTGATCGCCTCGACCATCTCCAGGTGTCTGCTGCAGCCTGCTTCTATCACTGGGCCCTGTGGATATTAGGAATTACGTAGAAAGCATAAGCAGATATCTTTGAAACAAACAAGCTCAATATTTAGCAAATGAAAGAGCTCACGATCTCGGTTGATGTTAAACGCCACACCAATAATACGTGGTACGTATGAAAATATTAGTGCGTGTCAGCATTTCAGAGGTAACTAAAGAAAACTCCCAGAAAAACACTTCCTGTAATGCCAGAGTGACTTCCTTAAAAGGGATCAATGATCATGCATAAGAGCGCACTAGATCGCTATAACCTTGTATTGTCCATTAAAACTGAACGTACCACAAATATCGCTGCATTTGCGAACTTATACGTCTTGGAATTGACCTCATCATCGACCTCTTCATTGGAATTGACCTCTTCATTGGAATTGACCTCTTCCCACTATGCAAAAATGTGGAGCCTTCTGAATGGAAATAAAACACCTGCGTTTTATGGCGGCAGTAAGCCTACAATGCCTTATAGGGTACGAATAGTTAAGTGGGGGATAGAGGCCTTATCTAAAGCATATGTAGATAAATTTACCATGGGCTGCTGCGCTCCTTGCTCTCTCTCTCAGGGCAAAAGGAACTATCCGCAGATATTTCATGGGAAAGTTTCCTGATTGTGTTGCATCTGCTACACAAATATACGTGGTGTTCAGCGGTGGCATGGTTAGTTTGTTAATTATGCAATCACACAGAAAACTTAACAGACAACTTGAAACGCAGAAATATTGACAGAAATGACCTCAAGAATACCACGACTTTATCGGCCGGTACCAACTGTACGAACAGTAATTAATCCATATGCTCTTACCATGAGGTATTATTACGAGCTTTCCCTTTACGGTGTATCAAACTTGACGTGCATGATTCGTTTGGGAATAAAACTAATATATAAGTTGTGTGTTCGCGGGAGCTATTATTGATACTCAAGTTTCTTGGAGCCCGCCTGACTAGTTCTGAGATTATTTCAGTACTCCCTTCATTTCAGTTTCACTGTATGCATGGTTTATGATAATGGTTATGCGGCAGGACGTGATTACTTTAATGCTAAATCTTTACTTGTCCCATTACGAGAAGAGCCGGCGGCGTTTGTTAGTGTGCTTTCTCGAAGATGGTACAAAAAACACCAGCGATGCGAGAAAAAGAGCGGGACGTTATCAAGCGGCCGTTTGACGCTCACGTACATCACGCCGAATACTACCATTTCAAAAAATCATATTGATGTCGTTCCTCTATATGTACCCTCCACTCGCCAACCTGACTGCGGCGCCAATTTTCCCGACCATTTGTTGTACAGCTTTCCGGGCGGTGTCATACGATTTCTCGTTGCATATAGCTTACATGTGCTCGTCCAGTTGGAGGCTAGTTTGCGACAGCAATTCTACCCAACTACATATGCACGTTCAATTGTATGTCTTCTCAGGCTCTTGATCTGTTCCCTTAAGGCGCGGTTGAGGTGTCCACCGAGATGCGAGGCAGTTACTGCGCCGTTTCGTTTCGGCAAAAACCAATTTTCCTATCAAAATTATGGTGCAGCGTTAGTCATACAGTGTTCCGGGTGATGTCATACGCGCCCGTGTGTGCGTGTTTGTGTGTGCGTGCGTGCGTGCGTGCTTGTGTGTGTGTGTGTGTGCGCGCGTGCGTGCGTGCGTGCGTGCGTGCGCGCGCGTGTGTGTGTGTGTGTGTGTGTGTGTGTGTGTGTGTGTGTGTGTGTGTGTGTGTGTGTGTGTGTGTGTGTGTGTGTGTGTGTGTGTGTGTGGTGCGTGTGTGTGTGTGTGTGTGTTTGAGAGAGAGAGAGAGAGAGATAGCGTGGGTGGGTGGGTGGTGTTGTACACCGCACACAGGAAATTCCGCAGACAGTAGAGCGAACCGCTTGCGGCATGCCATTTCGTCGCTGGATTTCATTGCGGCCAATTGTGTGTGTGTGTGCTGGTGCAATGAACAATGAACCATTAACGTCTACAGCTTCGACATCGGCACCTTTCGAAGGAAATCTTGGTTGTCCGCGCAAATACGCACACGTCAAAAACGCACGACAGGGGCGAAATAAGGCCAGACCACTACTTACTGATCTTCCGCTCGACATCGAAGAACTCATCGCCTGAAATAAACTCAGTTCGCAAACCGGAACCAGACTTCTACGTCTTCCGTTCACGTCATCTGAACTAGGCCAGTCTCATCGCCGTGCAGTGAGAGGGTCCCAATGTTTGCAGTCTGGTGAGCAACAAATACGCAAACACATAAACTCGCCTCTAAGAACTTTATTGCATGTACAAACACTACGCGTAAACAATGTACTCAGGGAGAGTAATGCTTTCGCATTCCCCTGCGTAAGCAGTTTTAAGCGCGTCTGCATAATATTTTTTTCTTTTTTACAGCCGCATTCACGCGAAGTAGGAAACTTGAATTTTTGCTATGAAAAAAAAACAAAAAACTGGCAGGACACAGAACACTGCTCAACGCGAGATTCTTCGAGAGCTGTACAGCTTTTCTTATTATTTCGCCATATGCAGAGATAAAAAACACGGATATGCCAGAGTATTTAGTTTTCGACAGATTCTTTTCAACGAACTAGCTCTCCCCTCTCTAGTGAGCCAATTAAAGAGCTCAGCGCTTCCCTGGACGGGCGCAGACGGAGCGTGCCCCATTCCATCGGTCTGCCGGTTTCAACCACTCTACGGTTGCCCATTCCTCAACTCTCTTGCTACCCTCCCCCTACTATCACGTGAGCGCTCCCCCTACTCTTTCCGCGTGGTTAACATCCTCTGCTTAAGCAAAGTGCTATTTCTTCTACGACACTACACCCAGAGCACATGGCTTGAGCTGGCGCCACTCCAAAGTTGGTGCCTACAGTGCGAGACGTGGTTACGCACGAAATGTCGATTTCGGTCAGAAAAAGTGACAAAAATACATGTGCTGACTTTTATTTCGACCCCCTTTTTTCCATGAACTATTTTTGGTTGTTTTGCGAGGTGTACATACCATTATGCAAACTTTTCAAGCAACCCAAGGAGGTCGTGGCATCGCGGTTTTATGCTCGCCTCATTCAGAAATTTATGTGGGGTGAGCTTTAGCAAGCTTAATAACACACAAGGATGAAGATGACCCCCGGAATAATTTTGAGCCGGCGCGGTCATGGATCTGTCTTTTTCATTTCCTCGGCGACACTGTAATCGCCAGAACTTTGACTTGTTCCGACGCCGGTGATGTCCATATCATTTGCTTTGGAAGAGAGAAAGTAGGATAGATGGCGCTGTCACAATGCTTTGGCACAAGCTGCACCCTTCATTACAGGATACCGACAATGTAATTCCGAATCGGACCCAAAACAAAAATAAGTCAGCGGCGTTGAGACCCAACGCTCCCAAGAGACCAGAGTCATCAGTCTGAACGAGCTCTGACTTTGTCACTCTCCCTTAGCTAGCCTCCTCTGATGCAAAGTTTCTTGCTTTGTCCTTTGCTTTTCGTTTTCGTTTCCTGAGTTGTTTTATCACTCCGTCCCAGATGCGGCAACAAGAAACTCAATGAGGAAGGAAGAGAACAGAGGTTTTATTTTGTGACCATTCCTTTCTAGTTATGTTGTTTTTCCCGTCTATCACTGGAAGTAACCCTCTGGGATGTCGCAGCTTCCAGACACCGGCTGAGATGTCTTATAGATTGACAGTTCTCGCACCATTGAGTTGTTCCCCATGAAATACAACGAAAAATAAGCGTGTTTGTTGTGCAATGTATATTTACATGCGAACTATAACGGTCAGTTTAGGATTAAGTGCTTCTTCCTGAATAAAAAGCTGAAGCACGTAGCGGTGCTTTACGGTGGTTATTTAATACCTCTGAGAACCTTTCGTGTCAATTATTCAATAATGGAAGTATTACTCTATGTTTATCTAGAACTTCACACCATCAATTCTGGCTTATGATGTTGGCCCGCGGGGTTGGACTTCAGTATTGGAGCAATGCGACTACTAGCTGACTGATATGCCGGGACATTTCACACAAAAGCTATTTTAGCTCCGTAAATTCTGATGACAGGTCATGACACCCGTATTATGTTTTTCTCTGTGAGGAAAATTTTTTGTTGCCACATTTTTTGTCGTTTATTAATGGTAGCAGCCCGCTCTTGTGTTCGTAAGTGCGTGTTACGTTTGTACGTGCAACTAAAGAAGGACTAAATACAGCTGAAAGAAATTATTCACCTTTAACGAAATTTCACTTGCTTCAAATGGGCAAATGCTACTGAACATTTGACAAGAGTCAGGTTTGTGATTTTTAATTTTTTCACAACGCAGGTTCTAAATAGCTACGCACAAGAGCCAAGAACTACTAAGCATTTACCGATATAATATTTAATCTAAAATCGCACAGGAGCAGCCTTTCTTACGGAATGGAGATATTGCAAAAAGCTTCACGCATGCAGGCAAGTCGAATAAAAGTATTGTTTTATGCCTTCCGTTCATATTACTCCACAAATATTCACGTTTATTGGTATCAGTAACCCATACCGATGGAAATATAAACAGGATTCTCTTTCCGAAGGAATAAACCTGTATTTCTATTACATGCGGGATGGCCACAGCAATCGCGCAAACACTGCACAAAAATGAGCAGTGGCCACGCACTCGTCGGGCCCCAGCCTTAAAGTGAGCATATTCTCTACTTCTCGGCCGTTTATTTCCTTTCAGTGGCGTAAAATAGTGGCGCGCCTCAAAATTATTTGCTGTCTTTTGGGGCTGCCGTAACAAGGCAACTCACAACTGAATAAAAAGTTCGGTCCCCTGCCGAGGATTTATATTTCGGCTGTCGAGTGTTGCATTTTTTGTAGCGATAGCAACATTACGGTAGCATTTCGAGCCTTCAGCGTGGCTGCGCCGCCATGCTGTCACGTGGTTCGTCACGTGGTTCGTCACGTGGTTAGTCACCTGACAAAGTTCCACTCAGCCAGCTGTAGCTATCGCGTCACTCCAGGTTTAACCAGAGCTAAACCACCGCCAATTTTTTCCGCGTCGTCTTCGTCGGCGGCGTAGTCGGCTTAACACGCCACCTGCCAACTGTGGCAGGTAGTAGGAGAGCGGAACACCACCTGCAACGGCGATAGAGAAGGAATCGAGAGTCGGAAGGTGACTCCTAGGGAAGTGTCCTATAGGGTGGCTAGCAACGTCACACGCCGCCTACCAGTGGTGGCAGGTGGCGTGTGAAAACCTGCGCTCAAATTTCGCATTAGCGACTGTCGTAATCACCTGTAAATGTTTTGTCTGTTTTTGCCCTTTTTCGGCTTTCACAAGTGGTTTGCGTACCTCATTTCCTTAAAAACTAATCAAATACGCATTTAAAAGTCATACAAATCCAATACAAATTGAATATTTTTCTAGCAATCGTTACTTTTTAAAATATTTGCATAAACGGCTGATCCTGCGATATATCGGAGCGACAGCGGCGGAAAAGCGACATAATCCAATAATTTGTGAAGTTATTGCTTTCTGTGAAAATGCTCTGGTCTCACTTCCACTAACATAAGAAGTCAGTATATTAACCCAATGACCGCCACGTCTTAAGTACCGGAAAACTACCTTATTGCAACTGATGTTGTGAGACCGTAGTGCGTAAGACCATGAGAGTACTGCGTAGCGCTACGAAGGACCTTTGTTTCTGAAACGCCGCTCCAAAATACCTTTGTTGTCTTGCTGCGAGGTTGACAGCCCAATAGGCGGGTATTTTCACGGAAGGACCCGAAGACGATGAAAATACGGAATGTGAAGTGAAAGAAGCAAAACTGAAATCGAACGCCGTGGTGATGTCCTAATAAACGCGCTGCGACATGCTGTATTCTGGCACAAGGCTTCTTACAGCATTTGAATTCACACTCGGGCGCTCAATGTGCCATACCACCGGCTAGTGGTGTTCAGCGGGCCTACCTTGTGATCAAATATTTTTTTTTCTACCCCAGTTAAGTCTCTTGACGTTTAAATCTGTCAGGAGTGTTCCGCTCAAGAGTAAGCTGCTGCGGTGGAAACCTTGTCGTAGGTCACCTATGCCAGCCTGCGCTCAAACTTCTACAGAAGATACTGTGGCACTAAAATAGGAAACAAACACTGGTAGTCATTCTTCAGCTTGCCAAAAACAAAATGAGAACGTTTAATGCTATCGTAGTGCAAGTTCGGTGGGTGCAAGAAAAAGAGCAGGTGCTAAAATCGCGCAGCCAACGCATTCGGCTGCCATGCCAGGTCGAAGTGCTCGTAAGTGTATAGACCGAAAAAGGTAAGTGGAGGGTTTTAAGTAAAAGCGCTATATGATATCTTCAAACATATAAGAGGCTGATATCTCGCTCTCAACAGAAGTACTTTCGCTGTTTACATATTCAGCCTTCGTATCATGCACACTTCAGCAAAAGTTAAGGAATGGGAAAAATGTTTTTCCTAATAGAAGATTCAGTGCGTTCTGAGGAGGCCTTCATAATTTTTTGATTTGAAGAAAACGTGTACATGTGCTGGAAAAAAAAAAACTGAGAGAGCAGGGTATCGCTTCGCGCCGTACTTTTCCCAAGCTTGAGCGAGAACATCTTCAACGCAAGTCCGTGTCGTTGGATTCGAAATAAAAGTTGAGAAATACTCGCACCGAAAAGTTAATTTATTTTCACCCAAACGTTTCGAGACACAGTACTCGTCCCCTTCTTCAGCGGTGACTGCGAGGCGAGCCAGCAGCTACAGGGAGCGGACTTCGTTTTCCATTTATGTTAATGGCCTTCGCCACGTGATAGCAAAGGGACAGCGAAGCGTGTTCCCTGCTGCTTACTTGCCTCGCAGTCACCCCTGAACAAGGGACCGACTTAGTCTCTAAACGATGGGGTGAGAATAAATTAACTTTTCGGTGCGAGTATTTCTAAACTTTTTCTCCCAAACCTCCGGGAAAAATTCTCCGTTCTTTTACAGCTACAGCTGGCGACGACACTTGAAACCTTGTGCGACGTCCAACGAAATCCATCATATGAAGTTCCGACTCCCTTGCTTTTACCATCTCCCATTACGCGGTAGCTGGGCGGATACTATGCGCAATAACGGAGAGATCATACGTACATCGTAAAGCAGCGAAAGGTCCCAAAGCGCCGCGTACCGCAGGATTCACAGCGCGGAGAAATTTTTCAGCGTGAAAGGGAAACCTTTTGAGACGGTTAACAGCCGTCCTTGCAGGAATAAAGGAAAATAACCAGCATCCTCTTTGTGCTTTCAGTTTTAGGAGCCCTTAAGCTCCTGGAACATGATTCAAGGACAATTGAACCTCTACATTTTTATATAGTAGTAGTATCAGCCGCAGTAAAGTAGCGGTTCTGACTGAAGTACCTAATATATGTTGCACCATCGGAAAATTGAATGTAACTCCGTCCTTACCACTTCCTCTTCTCATGAGTAGCAGAGACACACTCCATATTCGGACCTACTAAAATTACAATCTTCTAAAAGCGTCTTACTGCTTTGGTTTGGTAGACTTAGTATTTCGGCGACACGGTGTAAATGGCGCTAAGGCATGACGGCTGAAAGATCACTATAGAGTGGTATTTTGTCTGCGTACTGTGATTGCAGTTTGAGCCATGACGACAGCCTAGTTCCGGAACATTGCACCCCCCGTTTTGCTATCGAGGAAAGAAGCTCGTGAAGCGAGTCACTCGATTTCTGCAAAGCCATCAACGTCCCACCTGCTGCCTTGAACGGCAGGCCATGATTTGTTCACTGCTGCAAGGAAAGCAGGAATGTAGTTTCCGGCACAGATGTAATGCTCATTGCCATGCTGGAACTAAGTGGATTATTCTGAGCGCCCGAGAGAGAGCGGCGTTGAATGACGTTCAATTGCGACATCTTCTGTAATTTACAAAGAATCGCCTTTTGACCAACTGAGGACTGTATTTAGAATGGCTGCCACCTGCCGGCATTGATGTTCATTCGGCTGCCATTAGCTGTACACGTCCTGCACAGTTATTTTGATTTCTTCCTTGTGCCTTTGACGGCTCGGTATTAGAGAAGAATGGACCTCTGCGAATGCGTATTTTATTCAATGCCGTACCTGCGCGATACTGTTGAGGAAAGGCCGACATGAAGTTTTTTTTGTTACATGTTTTTTTTTCACGAAGGCATACAACAAGCAAGACACAAAGATATTATAGTAGACTACAGAAGGTCGTCAGAACAGTATAGCTAGTAAGGAATCAAAGTGGGGCAAGTTACTCTCGCAGTAACTACAGTACCACACAGCGATATGTGGCAAACATTGTCGAGGACTATCAGCTCTGTGGTTTGAATTCACCAATGCAAGTTGTGGCATATTTTTCAGTGGTGTTTGTAATATAAAACGAGTTTGCTTGTTTTGGGCAACATTCTTTACATCTGAAAGAAAAAGAGGCCAAATGAATTTCTGCAACTACTCAAAAAAGGGAGTGGAAATAATAATGAATATCACGATAGGCGACCTTCTCATGTGGCTGATGAGGCTAAGTGCTAATAAAAGCAACACCTGCAAGCATTAACTGGTAGCTTTTTCGAAATCCCAGGAATGTCACTTAAAATGTATCTGTAGGAAGGTGCCTTCATATTCTAGAAGCATTACTCGATCAAAGCAAAATACTAAAATATCATCATCATCAGCATCAGTAACACCCACTGCAGGGCAAATGCCTCTCCCATGTCTCTCCAATTAACCCTGTCCTTTGCCAGCTGCGCCCACCCTATGCCTGCGAACTTCTAAATATCATCCGCCCTCCTCACATTCTGCCGCCCCCTCCAACGCCTGTATTTTCTTGGAATCCACTCCGTTACCCTTAAGGACCAGCGGTTATCTTGCCTTCTCAACACATGCCTTGCCCAAGCCCATTTCTTCCTTTTGATACCAAGCCATAAAACCAAAATACAGCGCTATCATTGCTGCACTGTTTTAATACCGAAGTAGTAAAAGAAAAAAATTTAGAACTATATCCGTGTTGTCATAAGTCAACCTAAAACGCGGTAAATAAAGCTGCTGCTACAGGAAAATTATTTGCTCAAAGGAATGGTGTTGAGCGCTAGCCAACGTAGCATGCTTACCGCGGCTTTGTGAGCAAACGGAAGCCCATCGTGCCCGTTGTCAGATGCAATAGGAGGTCCAGAGAGATCCTGGCTGGGCATGTGCGAATCCGGCTATAAAAGCGGCAGACATTCTGAAATGTAGAAAGCAACGCGGCGTGATCTCCCTCTCTCTGAAAACGGCGCACCACAATGCCAATGCACCTTGGTTTGCGATTCTAGTTAGCTCGGTGCCTCACGGAGGCTTGGGGATAGGTAAATTATGCGTGCATTCTGGGGAACTTACTTCTGCCTGGAATCGACGTAATATCACTTAGTCTGTAGGCGGCCGAGGCGAGCCAGTAAACGCCAAAACTGCGGGAAGGGGAGACGATAAAGACCAAGTAACAGTAAGCACGATGGGCAGAAATACTGCACCTCATCTGATTGCATACTTCCGTGTGTGTGTGGACAGCGTAGGGATGCTGGACATCGATAAGAGGGGCGCCAGCATAAATGATGAACTGCTCATACATGTTGCGCTGGTGCTGAACACCGCGAAAAAGGCCCCTTCTCGCCCAAGTGCCGTTCAGTAAGCGCCGAACTACCGAATTCCAAATATTGAAAAAGTAGCCAAATATTGAAAAGTATCAAAGGAAGGAAGTATGAGGTTAAACCTGCCACAGGCGAGAGTTTCGCAGAGTGTGGCTGCTTTTAGGGTTCCCCGTCTCGACGGATTGGATGCCTCGGCGAACGTTTAGTGATGATGGAAGCGCACTTGCAGGCCGGAGGCCATATATTTGGCTAGGACCTACGTTTTTCTAGGACATTTCGCTAGGAAAAGGGATTTGACTATTAAGGATTCATTATAAAATCTCACGCTATCCCTACTTCCTTCCCAACTACCAAAACTTCACCCGTTATCCCAATTCTCTCTCCCTACAACCCGATCCAATAGCAACGTCCCAGGGAAGATTAGGGATGTCTCCCTGGGTCCTTATGATGCTACTACCGAAGCGTTTTCTATTGTTTTACTTCTGCGGCGGCGGGTGTGCCAAATCTCACCTAGTCTCTCTAGGAAAGATATATTTGGCATGAGGCAATATTTTTCTTAAACTACAATGTCTTAACTTCTATTCCTGTAATAAATCCTGTAATAAATGGGCTGTTTATTGAAAGACTGCCCAGGTATGATTGAAGGCTTGATCAGCTTATCCGGTGACAGATCTGGGTTTCTCCTGAAACGTTTGGATTAATTCAGGAAAACGAGGATATTATATGTCGTTATATGTGAGGCGCCTATAACCTTCACCAAACGGGCTTTGCAGTGAGCACTGCAGTCTAAAACTCTACTGAAAAAAAAATAAGCGACCTTGAGTTTCGCGAATCAACTTTCCGCGCTAACAGACGCACTTTCAACGTTTATTTCTAGCTGAAAAATTTAAAAGAAACAAACACTGGCTCATCCTAAGGCATCGTACATCACACATATAAAACTAAAAGAAGGCGCACGTGTTAAAGCACTAAACTCTGCACATATTTGAAATAAAAAACAACCCCGTGAGTAGTTCTGCGGAAGAGAAGGTGATAAACAAGAGGCCCATGAAAAATGGAGTGTCCTTATCCTGCCGGGACGTATCTCTAATGCGAAAATTTCTCTTCTGCCAGAGAAGTCGATTTTTCACACCTTTCGCTACCTCCGCCCGAGAAAGAAAACCGCGAACGACAGATAGCGCGGGTAATGCGTTTGGAAAAGTAGCAGCCAAAGCGGAAAAAAAGTATCGCTGACTGAGTTTTAAAATTCGCAGGACGAATACTTGGAGGCTTGCGTTTGTCGCTTGACTTGCAAGCCTGAGAGGAAGGCAGTTTGAAATACCGCCCAGAGGGAAGGAAATCACCATGGCTCTGCGTTTCCGCTTATCGGCGTAGGAATTCGTAATTCCGTCCAGTGGGCGAAGAAGGCATCGTAAATTGTTATACTCGCGAATGGGCACAAAAAGGAAAAAAGACATGCACAAAGACGGATAAGTTCGAGTATGGACGAAGGAAGGAATTCATACAGGCACTATTTGTTAGCTGCGGCAGCCCGATTTTCTCTCTTCCTCACGCACTCGACGCTGAAATTCGTAGCGTTCCATGGCCTCTGTGTTTACAAAAGCACGTCGGCCACAATGCGGTTCAAGGTTTGAAAACCGCCCGATGCGAGAAAACTACACGGCCGACGTATATCGAGAAACCGAAGCTTCGATATCGCAAAGAAGTTTCATTGAATTGACATCAGTTGATAGAACTAACCATGTTATTTTATTAGGTAGCAGATTTTTTTCAGCGCACGCGTTTTTCTAGCATGATTCCGTTATGCGGAAGGCAGCGTTCGTAAAAAAAATGCTTCAAGTGAGGCGATTCAAGGTTTTTTCTCACACTTGTCTGTACTTGTCTGCGGCGTTCCTTGTGTATGCGTGGTTTTCAACAACCGACGTATCATGCCGTGGCGAGCTTGTGCATGTGAACCAAAGTGCTTTAATGTCGAAGTACTATCATGCATTTTGCAATATAGGCGACGTCCTCGAGGGCTTCATTTTCTGCCTAGCGTGAATGTACCCTGATTTCCATAAGTTGTTGCCGATAAAAGCAGACCATTCGAGCTCGCAGGCTTAGGGATGAACAACAACGTAACACGGAAGAATGATTCGTGATTGGCGCACGCCCACGACTTCAGGAACGATGATCACCCTGCGTGCAAGCGTAAAAGTTAGGGGTGATGCGCACCATCATAACACAGAAACACCCTTAATAATCCGCTGCTGCCTTTCTGAGGACAGCCGGTGCTTACAGTTTGGTGACAACCGCATGAGGGATTTACGATCATGATTATTTTGCTACCGTCGTCGTCTACACAGGTGTGGAAAACACAGGTGTTATAGTTGGCCCCGCCACGGGGCAGACGATGGAGTTTCGCGAGTGTTGGTTCCTTCAGAAACCCGACTCGTGTTGGTTCCTTTAGAAATGCACTCGGCGTCCATTTCAAAGTTTACAGGCATTGAGTTAAAATATAGAGAATTTCACATCGCGAGCGGTTGTGGTGGCGCTGAGAAAGTGAGTGCTTAAAGTGCACAGGGCGACGATTAACGCTCTTCGCCTCATCTATTTCCGGTAACTAAGCTGTGTAGATTCGGAGCGGGCACAGCAAAGAGCCCAGAGGAGGGCTGTTAGCATTCCAAGGGTTTCTTCTTGCTTCACTTAGCGCTTGTGCCTAGTCACTACAACAAAAATTACAACATAATAATATATATCCGTGCTAACGGATAGTGCCGCAGGCAGCACAAAATAAGACACAAAACGCTTTGTTTCTTAGGAAGGTTTATGCTGGCACGGGGAAGGCGAGTCGCTCTTTGTTATTACGGTCTGTATAAACAACGAACAATGGGCACGCGATAAGTAAATCAAAGTTTCATGTCTCAGTGAAGATGTTCGACAAATTACTGCAAAAATGAAAGAGTTTTATGAGGGTTTAACGCCCCAAAGCGACTCAGGCTATGAGAAATGCCGTAGAGAAGGGCTTCGAAAATTTCGACCACCTGGGGTTCATTAACGTGCAATGACATCGCACAGTACACTGACCTCTAGAATTTCGCATTCTTCGTAAATACGGAAATAATGGAATAAAAGAACCTTTTCCGGGGGAGGGCAATTTAAGTGCACTAGAATGAGCGTAGAACCTAGAAGCTGATAGGCCACTTCACAGATGTCTCGACATCCAAATTTAGAGCGACAAAATTTTGATCCCTACAGAAACCGAAACTCTTGCATTAAACGTTTTTGTCAACTTATTTATTTGCAAGACTAGGCCATGCCTTTTTATTCTCCTATTTTATTCACCACTGTTGCCTATGTGTGTTGATTATTTGTATTACCTTTTTTTGTCTGATTGCTTGCCGTCTTGTTTCACTCTGTATTACCCGTTGCTTTGTGATGCTTTTTTTATTTCTTGTGTATGACTGGCCGTCACCTTGCTGTCTTGCCAACTTGCAAGGGGTCGGGACCTTGTCAAGCTGTCCGAGCTTTTATTCCCGTACTCCTCCTTTTCTAAGGGAACAAATTGATTGATTGATTGATTGATTGATTGATTGATTGATTGATTGATTGATTCACTGATTGACGTGGTGAACTTAATCATGCAGATTCAAATCAAAGAAGAATTCAGCGACATGGAAGAGCAGGAAAGAGAAGCAGAGGAGCGAAAAGAGGAGCCCAGCTAGAGAGAAGGAACAGTGAAAAGGAAGAAAAAAAAGCCGTTCCTCGTAGTCTTCTTCCCAAGAAAACAAGGAGCCTTGCGTCCAAGGCGGTAACATTTTCCTTCACTCTTTATTAAACAGGAACGCCCCCGAACAAAAAGCTTCCTCGAGAAATACATGATCTTTATGGGGCACTGTAAAGACTTCTACTTCCAACGTCGGCGCTTGCGGCGAAGCGATTGAGCGCCGGGAACATGCCTGTGTTCTCGCATCACTGCGCAGCCATGGGAGCTTTTTTATCCGTGCTGTACGCTACTTCTGCACACCACCTGGACTGCGCGATAGTCGGCCTCAACCTGCACCTTTGAAGCTGGCGTGCAATGAGTATTTCTGCATAGATATCTACATGAGATGGATTCTTCGGTGTTTCCAGAAGCCTTTGAGGCGTCTTCTGCTTGTGTCACACACGCAGAAAATATGACCTCAGCTGACTAATGCCCCAAGATTTGACGACATTCGTTTAGTTGTCTTGGCGAAAACTTCGTGCCATTTGCAGCGCACTTGATTAGTTATTACGTGTTCGCTCTCTGAGCGTATAATCGCGCACACGGTGCCAATCCAAATGGTGCATTTTTATTGATGATTTTATTTATCACACTCTCACGGAACGAAACATTAAGGAGGAACTGATTATACATATAAAAATTAAAACTGTAGTATGCAGTGAAATGATATACAGTTCGACAGTCTCTAATTATAAAATACAAACTAGGGAATTGCGCGAAAAAGCGAGTGACCGATAACATTAAACGTCCTCAGACGAGCGACGGAAAAGTGAGCTCACTTAGGAATAACGAAGTCTTTATATACATTATATGATCTCCTAATTACTTTCTGTAAGATGAGTCACATATACCCACAGCGTTATCGATAATAGAAGTTCCATTTTTACCGATAATATTAACTGATACTGTTTGTATTGAGTTGTAGTATGTGGTTTTATCGCTATTTCAGTAATGGACATGATCATAAAGAAGTTTTGAGAGCTTGAATGCAGCTTTATTTGTGGGCGATAGTCGTCATTATGCCGTTATTCAGTTAGGACATTTGGCATCGGAACCAAAAATAACGCATTAAATAGCTCAAGCCACGAAGCAGTCAATGTATTTTGTTGACCAGATGGTGACTTTTCAGATTTCAGCCTGCCTTTCAAGCAAACATTATTCCCGGTATTTTCTTTATCTATTGTGTTTTCCTTTCCTGCCATCTTCACAGGCTTTTATTCTAAGCCACAGGTCTAGCGATTCTCCCTGCCTTTTCTTAGCTCTGTTCCATATCTCTTACAAGCACGCTATATTGGGCGAGTTTGTTGGTATTCATTCTGACGACCAGCGCGAAATTTGGCAAGGGACAGAAAGAAGAGACAACCCTGAGCTGAATAACAGCTGAAAATTTATTGGGTAGAAAAGCGAATATATACAAGAAATCAATCTGCAACAAAAAAGAAACGAAAACTTCATTGAACAACGCTGTCCCAGACACTCATCTAAAAAACGATTACTCATTATCTTGCAGGGCGACCAAAGGTTCCGCCGGGCATTTGTCCTGGTTTTTGGTGATGACATAAGCTTCAAAGATTTCCCTGGAATTTTTATTATTGTTACTGCATGATATTGAGGTATTGCGAAGGTCTGGCAGGCAAGGGCGCTTGGTTCGTTTCTTGCAATCTCGGCAGTGAAGCACGGGATTGGAAGAAGGAAATTTTTTTACCCTCCAAAGAACCCTGGTGCCCTTTAAGCTTCACATTCAAGCGTCTTCCCGCCTGCCCACCGTAAAACCTTCCGCAGGAGAACGGGACCCTGCACACGACTCCTTTTTTGTAGTCGGTGAATTTCTCCGCGTAGGCTACCGCGCAACGGTGGCTACCTTAGGAGGAGAAGGGCTGGTCCAGCCTCCTGTTTACTGCCTGTTTAGGCGGAGGGGTATGCAGACCGTCAAACTGGGGTAACTGGTAAAATTAGTGTAGATCACACGCTTCTATACAAATACAGCAGTGCTAATAGCTTCTCAGAATACCTTCACCGCTTGTTTTTGAGGCAGTGCAATTACCACGTCACTGCATTCAGGTAGATACATATACAAGTACAAAGACCTCCAGATGAACGTAAACTTATCGGCGACATTTAGTCTAATATGAAGCAAGAAATGGTACTGAGATTTTCTTTAGCAGTGAACAGTATTGCAGTAGTTTTTGGTGACTTTGAAGACCAGTGTAACCACACATCAAGAATTTCTCTACGGACTCTTCGCAAGTAAGGAATAGTAACGCCGACAGCTGCACCGAACCTTCGTCTTGTTCCCGTGAAACTCTGAAACCGTCCTGGATTGTGCAACCATTAAAGCAGAAAGAGCGCACGTTTCTCTTTTGGTACGAGACTATCTGTGTACCATTCTAAGTTGCCGCAAAACACTCTGGGTGATATTCCAGAATATGATAATAGTATGACAAGGTAACTGGCTTGGATAAAATTCCAGAAAGTGGGAGCTATTGATTATTACATGAAACACCGGCGTTGAGAGGGAGGTCCTCTATCCTGGATAAAGTACCTCATAACGCCCCCGCTGTCAAAGGGAAGGTAAGCGTAGCAGGTGGAGGCAGAAAGTTAGGTGTGCAGATGAGATTGAGAAGTCGTTTTTGAATAGCTCCCTACTTTCGTTCACAGAACTAGGACAGCGGGTTTGAAAACCCGACTGGCGCTCCTTCTACCAGGGTCGGGTTGGCACCACAACTGGCGGACCGGAAGCATATGGAGCGCCTTATTTACGGTCTGATACAATCTCGTGTTTCATTTGTTGTCCAGGCGTTTACCAGTTCACAAAGAGTGCAATGGAAACATCCGCAAATGCCTTGCAGTCCTTGGACGTCGATCTCCTCTGAAGCCAGTTCGGCGTCAGGCGAGTCTGACGGTTTTTTTTTTTAGGACCAGGAATGGCGCAGTACAGTATCACTTCTCTTTGGGCACCTCAACGCGTCTTATGGGAAGGGCGGAAAGTGCGAGTGAAATAGGTGCCGTAGTGGAGGGCTCCCTCATAATTTCGACCAGCTGCGGATCTTTAAAGTGTACTGATATCCCGCAGCACATGGAAGCCTTTTGCGTTTCTCCTCCATCGAAGCGCGGTCAATTTGGCTGGGTTAGAAATGGAGCTCAGGCAGCGATTTATTATACGGAATGAAGAGTTCTACAGCGAAGAAAATGGTTTCACAACTGCGTATTACAGTAGCGAAGCTGCGAAAAGCTGCGATCCCTTGGTTTTCTCGGCCCAAGTTAAAAACCCCGCGGTAGGTGTCTGCGCCCCTGGACACTCATAAGCGTATACCTCTGCATAGTGACGTCGACTATAATAGATCTTGGCTTGTGTTGCCCTCGTGAACCATGGCTGGGGGAGAGTAGTCCAAACACTGTGCGAGACTTAAACCGTAGTTTGAAAACCCTAAAAAGGAAAGCAGGGTCAGAAGGTATAGATTCGTACTTGAAACTAAATAAACACAGGACACTGACAACTATTTAGGAACGGAGATATGACGCTTGTATTGGTACGCCACTGTTTCTGTACTCGTCAGCGCCGTTCCTGTAGCTTGTTTGAGTCCAAGTTTGAAAATTCTGCATTATACTGATCAATATTAGCTTGTGCTGGTTCCCTTAGGGAGAGTCTACTGAGAATGTTTTCTAACTATTCACAAAGAAAGAAGATGAAAATATTGTAGAGGGTTTCATCCCTTAGAAAAATTTCCTTGGACAGTCTATAGACTGTCCATAGACTTCTTATTTAAATTCTATAGACTATCTGCAGACAAACCTAGAGAATATATAGGCAATAAAAATCCTGTAGACGGTCTGTAGACAATCCATAGATTTATGGCCATACACTTTAAGAAGACTTTTGTCCATAGACAGACTACTGACTATGAATAGACAAAAATAAATGCCTATAGAGAGGCAATAAAGTGTATAAGAAGTCTATAGACTGTCTATAGACAAAAGTCTACTAAACGTGTATGACCGCGGTCTATAGCTTATGAATAGACAAAAATAAATGTGTATAGGAAGGCAATAGAGTGTATAAAAGTCTATAGACTCTCCATAGACCATTTGTGTAAGGGTGTATCGCGTTACGTATACCGTCCGGTGGGCTAATTTAAAGGAGCACTGCCGATGGGGCAAAGTACTGAACTGATGCCATACCAATCCCAATTGATTGTTGTGCACTTCTGCCATTACTGACATCTAAATTCAATTACATCCTGAGGCTCCAGAATGGAAAGCGGTCTTGAGTATTGACGAGAAAGTGATTAATAAAGCAGGAAAATAACTGTTACAACATACCGCCTGCGTAAAGTTTTCCATATCCTGTGTCGTTTAGCCAGCGGGAAACAACACAGAAATATAATTTTGTGCCTTTTTCCAAGTTATAGCACTAAATTGCAGACAAAACGAATGACGGCTGGCCCAAGATCTCCTTATATAGTGCAGACATCTTGTGCAATGGCTTCCCTGCTGAGACTTCCTATTCACTTTTACTCTCAAACGAGGCAACGTTTTTCTGATCCGACATCCGACGGCCTCCGGGCTAGTTAAAATCTCGTGTCACCGAGGCCTCTGCTCTACTTGCTGCCTCAGGCGCCCCAAGGGCATAACACCGTTAGGAATATGTTCGATTTGTGCAACAGATATGTCAGGGTGCATGATGCATAACCGAGCGGATCACTTGCGTTTCACTTCGTAGCTACCAGAGCGTGGGAATTCTTGTGGCCCTCGGGGACCGAACCTCCAGCCCCCTGGAGATACGCTGATATGTACACATGCCCATGGAGTGAAGAAGCCGAATGGCGGAGGCGGTGCTCGGTTCACTCAGCAGCCGAAGCATGGAGCGACATTGCCATTGTTGTTGGCATGCAACTGGAAGCCCCCCGGCTTGTCTAACATTTCGCGGAACCAAAGCACACATCGTTTACGGCGGCAGTGAGCGGTCTCGTTTCCCGCTCGTAAGAACGTGTAGGCGAAGCGGCCGTGGGATTGGAGAGAAAGTCGAGAAGGGAAGCTATCCAGGGGTCGGTACGTTGCGCTGAGGTCATACGACGAATCAGCAGCTACGGAGATGACGAACATTTCTGCCTGACGACCCAATCAGCCCAGTCCAGCAAGCGGACACGCGCTGCACGACATGAAGTGCACGGAGTTTTGAGTGTGTCCCGCGGAATGGCGAATGGCAAACAGTAGATCGTAAATTCAAACGCAGATACCACTTCGTCCGTCCTTGTCATCTGTGCTTGTCATAGAAAAGGATCCCCGAAGAAGGTACAATTGTTAATGGCTCAGGCACGAAGAAGTAGCGTACGTGTTTATTACATATAGCGTGGCCACTCTCAACGAGCAACAATAAATAATCTTTCGTCCCCTCTTCACCAACGTATAATGTGCGACCGATAATGTGCAGAATCTCTCCCGGTGGGTGTCAAAGAAACCGCCACCTGGCAGGGCAGTGGCGCCCGCTGCGCCACTGTCCTGGTAGTGGTACGGGGACTTGCCGTGATGTATGAATGTTAAATACGGAATGACCAATTCTGCATATATGGGCATTAACACACTAAAGCCATTAAGGCGAAGTTTAAGTGTCCACTGCTTTCGCACGTGTACTCGGTTTGACTACGTTAAACCCCTACCAATTTTTTATCAAAGCCACGTAGAGAAAGGAATATATGAAATAAGGACTACTGCGGAAGATTAATGTTCTCTTAACAAAAAAAAATTATTTTCTGAAGTTTGCTGTTTGTATTTTCACTGCATTTGATGGCAGCAGCAACAGATGTTGAGGAAATCTTGTTTGTTACCAAAAGGAAATGAGAATTCCACCGCATGTCCAAAACGCATGTAGCCCTTCGGACGCAGAATACCGCGACGAAGATATAAGGTTTCTGCGCGCACGCAGTAGGGCATTCTAGAAGCCATGTTTGCAAGCAAAATGGAGCTAAAAGAAATTGAGAAATACCAAGGATAGGAAAATCTGTTTTCCAGAAGCATTCATCACCTACGAATTGGGTTTGTGGAGGAAGTTAGGTTAGCCAGAAGACTCATTTTCTCTTCCTGAATCCCTACGGTTAACATGCTTAGGGAAATTTGTTCGCCGCCGCTGTTGCGTCTTTCCGCGCGAAGAAAACTGTTTCCGAACAGGCGCTTGTGCACGCCTAGTCAGAAGATTTCGTTTTCAATGAACACAACAAAGTGAAAGAACTGAGAGAATGCCAAAAGGTATAACAAAAGAAAGGAGCAGAGAGTCCCGTCACAAACAAGAGCAGAATTCCGAGCCCTGAGGGCAAAAGCCAATCACTGCGCGAAGTTCAGACAGCGGGGCCGCGTTCCTGTTGTTTATTCCTCTTCTGTTCTCGCGAAATCTCTTTCGTTACAATAGCTCTTACAGCGTGTGCACGTGGCAGGAACGGAACCATGTTTACCCGGCGTTCTGTGCCGGCCCGCGTTGTTTATCACCATGGAAAAGAGCAGAGGAGGAGAGGGGCGCATTCCTTGACATTAAGTTTTTTCCTCTTGCTCCTGTCCCTACCTCTAGTGTCCGAGCCAGTCCTCGGGTTTAAGCGGAAGCTGCACAGCTCTTAATAGAATGACAACATAACTTTTTGGCACGGCGCAACCCAGCGCTTGTTTATTTGTCGCTTTTCATTGTTTTTGTTTTATCAACTATGTCTCCAGTCTGCGCGCGCCTTTGAAAATTTTTTTCGTAGCTATGCATAGGTTTGCTGTTAAGCACTCTTTCTTGTAAAACCTGAGTTTGGAAAGTAAGGCAGAACTCTCCTCTGAGCCTGTTTAGAAGAGGTACGGAATGGCAAAGTCGGGAAAGTAATAGAATGAAGCCCACGCCAATGCAGGTTCGTAAGCCCCTAAACGCAATTAATTTCTTATGCCGCGCTGTCCGCCTCATTAGGCGCTTATGCTTTCCATTCGCTGACACTGTATCACGAGTCAGAGCAGGGTAAAAGTTTGGTGTTCGCTAACGGCTAATTTATTTACTCTCAGGTGACGTCGCTAATCTCCTTCTATGTCGAGCGTTTGGTTCTGTAAACTTGTGACAAGTGAGCCGGGGATAATGTGAGCAGAAAGTGGCAAGGCGTCTGGAGAACATTCGTTGCTAGTGAAGGAACATTAAAGCAAACACGATCGGCATGCGAAAGTACGAAATATAAAATTTATCAGCCACATCTCGTGCTCCGTTGGAGCAAGATTCCATGGTGTTCTGGCTCGTAGAAAAGAAAAAAATGCCTCCAGTCGACAGCATTGCATGGTAACGCAACTACAAGTAAAAGTACCGGGCAAGCAGGCTAGTGACTACGACAGAAATACTCGGTTTTTACTTATATATGTTTGTTTCACATGAAGTGGGCACATGTTACAGAGGCCGTTGAATCTTGTGAAGTAGAGTAAAAAAGTTAAAGTGACTGGAACGAAAATTATACTGTGGCATAAGGTTTTTCTAGACTGAGACTTACGGGGTCCTTTTGCAATAATTCCTCTTTCCGACACGTCCCTATGACTGCCCTCATACTGCGGCTCTGTTTCTGCCACGAAATTATTAGCAAGAGGAAAAAGATATATTCGATAAAATAATAAATTAAACAACGCTGACTGCCTCCTTTCTTCAAACAAATAGCGAGTAAGACAGTAAATCTGAATTCGCACTTCAGGAACGACAAAACCTGGGCAAGGCGGCAAGTCTTTCACAGAGCACAGAGAAAAGTCAGTGCGTCACAGTGTCAACATTTTTAATCTTTAATGCTCACAGATGTCCCGCCTCTCGATTCTGTAAGCTCCGTCTTGTGCGTGCATCTTTGATCTTTGTTCATTTTTCTTGCATATTTATTTTAAGATCCTCAATTTGAGTATTCCATTGCTTTTCGATATAAAAACACGTGGATAATATCAGAAATACCTCTTCTAACAACAGAATAAATACAGAGAAGCACGATCAGTCCATTTGTCCTGAAGCATCAGCAGCTGTAAGTGACGGCCACTCGGAATTTGCAAGAGCTTTTCATGTCGGGTGGCGTCAAACAGAAACTCCTGGTAACGACTCAAATACTTCTTTCGCTGTTCAGTGCTGGCCGTTGCCTGTCCGGCCAAAATGTCTCGAACGTAAGGGCTTGTCTGCGATCGTCGCTCTACTGGCTCTTTCCCTGCCATTTTATTTATGTTTTCTGACACTGGCTCCTAAGTCACCCACGTGTACAACGTCAGGAGCAAAATATAAAGGCTGTCTCGCTCTTGCCAGAATACTCCTATAAGGCTTGATTTTTTGTATGTGTGCTTCTACATCTCTACACAGCACTGATCTGCTGCTCATCTAACACAAGCCGTCAAGCTCTAACTCGGGCAAAACACACTGTCCTCCACACCAAGGCACTGCTTCCCTGTCCATCAATCTGTTCTTGTACCGAAGTGGCAAGGAGAAGAAAAGGAGAAAAAATGAGACCGAGCGAGGGACAGAAAAAAGATCTACCCACTGAGTAGGGCTGACAGTGACTAACTACGATGCGGAATCCGATGGTGCGGTAGCCCTTCGTACCTATATATTCAGCTCAGAGCAGCATTATAGAAAGAAAGAAGTTGCCGGCGAAAAATGGACAAAGGTAAAGCGGTGACAGCAGACAGAAATATATGAGATGGATCCCCGCGTCCTCCACCGCTGAAATGAGAGAAGGGGTCAGAGTAACATCGTAAGATGAACAGTACATCATAGCATGTTCACCACTGCTACAGTTCTGGCATGGGTCACAACCCTCATGCAGTGTTCACCGAATGCCATGCATCCCTTTAAATTGAGGAGCCTACTACTCGCCCTCTTTAAATATATACAAGTTTTCATAATTAGTGTAAACTTTAAGCGACAGCTGCGCGCGTGCGCACTTCAAAATTCGTGCATCTATGCCAGGCAGACATCTCCTGAAGTTCTGCTTAGGTCCAAGAAGGTTGCATTCGTTGTTTGTACTCTTCCTCCAAGTTGCCGGCAACGTCCCGTTCACGCGCATTTCAAAAATGTAAGCAAGTTTCCTCGAAGCAAGTGTACGTGCGTGAACGTTTATTTTGTAATAGTACTTTGTTTTTAAGCTTTTCCTTACTGTCGTGTACAGTATATAAATCTGGATGTCGAAGAACATACAAGAACGGAGGTTTTAAATGTCTATTGCTGGGCTTGCTTCGGAGTTTTAATCAATTGCAGGTAGCCGACAGGAATACACGTATAGTCATCCACTTTCTCCCCAATCATCTTGCTCCTTCCGCTTCCGTACAGGACACAGTGAAAATGGCAGAAATGCGGCGTTAAATGCTAAAACATTCCATCATTATCTGGCGGAGGCGTACAAGGCACTTAAAGGTCGAGCGCCTAAGATGAATTCATGAAACAATTTACGAGGAGCACTGAAGCGAAACATCAAGAAGCAACCGAGGGTTCCTATAACTCAGCCCGCGCTACATATCGCTTCACTCCCAAAGACCATTAAAAGTGAACAAAAAAAGTGGGACACTCAAAGTAACTTCCGACACCCGAATTCGGCAATGGTGGAGCAGTGTAGGCGGGAATTTCGCCTCGTTGCCAAGATCAGCGCGTTCTTCCCTTCTTCTCTCACCGTTCCGAATCAATTAGCTTCAAATAGACGGCTGATTTCTTGCCGTGCTCTTCGCCAATGCAGCATGGATCTCAAACATTTAAAAACAAAAAATAGTGGCTGAGCGTCTACTCTTAGAAAGAGGTCACAATTCTCTGAATGGCCTTACAGAACACACGAACAGTTTGGAGGAATGGGGGCCGTCGAACAAGCAAGGCCTTGAGAGTAGAAAAGCCGAAGCGGGCATACGCACGCAACGGAAAAAAAAAGGCCGGAAAGAAGCGCACGAACTCTTCAAAGACATGATGTATACAACGAGCCTATGCAGCGCATTCAAGGCCTAAGGAGCGAATCGGATGAAAGTAACAAATCGCTGATAAGATGTCAGCTTTGGCGATCACGATGGTGGAGCCTTGTCATTCGTAAACCCGAATAAGGGTTGAAAGCTTGCTGCCTTTGATCCGAATGAAACCCGACTGAAAAAAAAACGTAACGTGTATAAACTTTGGAAAGCTACACTGATTATATTCTAAAAAAAGGATTTGCGTGTTTTGAGAAAGGTAAGACGGGCTCGAGTCGAATAGAGAGTATCACTGGAATGAGCAGAGGCAGCGAAGACATCGACGAATAAAATATTCCTGTGCTTTCGCTGAAGCCGGAACCCAGTCAGGCTAGCGCATATACATACGCGCATTTTAAGGCATCTAAAAGTGCATGCAAAGCATGTTACGCCGCAGTGATGTACGGACGAGGAGGAGGCATAGAAGACAGTCGTCCCTGCGGAGGGGCGCTGGTGCTCCATCGAAGGAGTTACGCTCTGCTAAACGTAAAGTCATAAAGACAGCAAAAATAGCTTATCTGTTTTGGTTGCCGCTGGTAAAGTTTTTGTGTTGTTATTCTTTGCTGACGAGGTTCCCCGAAAGCTTCTGCAGGAAAAATATAGTGCGAGGGTAACAGGAAGCATGCCTCTTCTAATAATAATTGATTTTTGGGGAAAGGAAATGGCGCAGTATCTGTCTCGTATATCGTTGAACACCTGAACCGCGCCGTAAGGGAAGGAATTAAGGGGGCAGTGATAGAATATAGTAAGGAAAATGTGGTGTAGTGGAAGGCTCTGGAATAATTTAGACCACTTGGGGATCTTTAACATGCACGAAATTATTCCGGAGCCCTCCACTACGGCACTTCTTTCTTCCTTTATTTTTTCACTCTCTTCTACATCCTAGTTTTCCTGGAGCCTACTTCTATTTCTATTTGCTCGCTTCATCTCTGTACACTACAAAGCACTTCACCGTAGTGAAGGGCGCTGGATAATTTCGGTCACCTGAGGCTCTTTAATCTGCATTGACGTCGCACAGTACTCGAGCCTCTAGAATTTCACCTCCATAGAAATCTGACAGCCGCAGCCGGAATGGATCCCGCGCCTTTCGGGTCAGCAGCCAACCGCCATCAACCACCGAGCAACCGCGGCGGCTTCACAAGAATGAACGACAAGATATGAGTGAGTGGTGTCTGCTCTTGTTTCCTTGCTCTTGGCGTATTTTCGTAACGCGCACCGAGAGGATCATATTTCAGAATTTTATAAGTGTATTGTAACATTTCAACGTTCACAAGTTGCACCGAAGAGAAAATAGCGCTGAAGGATTGCTGCTGCGGTCAGTGACCTGCGGTAATTCCCCGCGAAGAAGCGAAATTCGAGGATTTACAACTTCGCAAGCTTGTTCGCCGAGTTCCTCCGGCCTTTACCTTACTGGATGAAAAAGTTGGAGCAAAGCTTCTGTGTTGTTCATTTCTACTCCTAAGAGAATGTGAAAAAGCCACGTAGCTACGAATGTCCTCTGTTTACTTTTGTGCTGCATAGGTGCACGCCTTTTGGGGTGCCCAAGTGACAGCAGTATTTATTAAGCTACGGAAAGCGGGCACACATTTTGCATACTATATATTACCGATATAAATGTCAGTGCCGCTTATGCCCGGTCCAAGGTTCCTCATGTAGGCGCCATCATAAAAGAAGAGTCCCAAAAATTATTATTCACGGCTCTATTCCTTAAGCCATCATTCAAAGACGTGGAGGTACTTTCCAGAGAATTCATTTGAGAGTGACAAGGTTTAGCTTTTCCGCCGTTTTTTTTTCCTTTTCTGTTCGTAAGGCGAGATGAGAAGACAACAGAAATACCGAGCCGGACAGAACGAGACGGCGAAAGAGAGGATATACACCTTCTGAACGAGTCCCTCCTGCGAAATTATTGTAAAACTGCTTAAGCCGAGAGGCAGCGGAGGTCCGGGCGAGGCATAGTGGAGACTCGCCCGTGGTCTTCCCTGACCCCCATAGAAAGCTCCCTCCTGACGCTTCCTGGTGAGACGAGTAGCCGCCAGACGACTGGAAAAAAAAAGACGTTACGAAATATTCCATGTGGGCAAAAAAGGAAGGTGTCGGGTGAACGCTGTCTAATAAGGGCACTGTCTTGCAAATACTTCATTTAACACGCACCTTGAGGGCTCTGAGGCAGTTGGGAGAGAAAAAAAAATTATTGTCAGGGTTTTTTCTCCTTAGTGAATGAATTTGCTGGTGACTAAACCCCATATGTAGGGAGACGACTATCACCCAAAATCAAGTTCAAGGCTTTTATGAGAAAAATATCGAGGACGTCCAAGAAAAAGAGAATCACAATAAGGAAAGATAGGAAAATAAAAAAATAAAAACACACCGAGAAAGACAGGAAGAAAGAGAGGTGGAAAAAAAGACAGAATGGAAAGCTACTAATAACGCAAATAAATACATCCATAGAAACAATAAAACCAAAGAATTAAACTAAGATGCAGGTGTATGCCTGCTGGTGAAAGCAGCAGGGGGTGCAAGCGAATCAAGCGGGAAGGTGAGATTTGAAAATTAAGGTGGCAGGGTAACAGCAGCTAGTGGAGTACAGAGTTATAGAACAATGTACGTTTTGTGTTACGCATTCCATTTATATTTCAACAAAAATTTGAACAAAAGAAGTACGGCTTTTCGGAGGCTGATGCGGTATTGACAAAAAGCACACGTTACCAGGAATGAAAGCCATAGCATGTTTTTGTGACAGGTGCGAACAAGGCAAATTAAAATTATTGAACGCTTACAAGGGAACTCACTAGATCCGGAAGACATCGTCCGAACTTGAAATCAAATTCCGGTGTCATCGGGTGCTGGCGCGTCGCAAAGCTTCTCACCACTATTTAGTTACGAAACTGGTGTAAACGTCCCCCCGTTTCTCAGCAACAAACCTCACCAGACAAAAGTAAACAAATCAATTCGCAGTATATCATGACCTCCATACGTTCTCTTTCATGGCTTTTTTTGTTACTATGGCCGGGTAATTACCAGAACATTCGTATTCTTTTCCTTCACCTAAGCAAGTCCTGCATCGATTGCATAGTTTCTTTTCCGGGGCTCATATTGCACGCTGCTAATACATAAAAGCACTTAAATACGCCCGCAGCATACATTCCTTTCAACCCATTTTAGTTGTGATAGTGGGAATTATTATCACATGTAATTTATTTGTAAATATCCGATATGTCTTTAACAACTATACCAGGAGCTTTAGCGTTTCACGTGCAAAAAACTCGCTGGGATGGAAGACGCTTGAAAAACGTAGATATTTTTTGAGGTTAAAATTTTTTCATATTATTTACTATTACAGTACTGGCATAAACCGTGACCTGTACATCCATTCACCAAACTATATTTCGCTACGTCGTGACCATCGAATAAAAGTTAAGAAAATTAACTGTAAATCAGAGATGTACAAATATGCTCTATTACCGGCTCTCTGAAGAGGTGGTATTAATTACGTCAGGTGATTTATTCTCTTCATCTCTGTGAATGCTGTTTTTAGGCTGTATTACTGTTGCATCATGGTTACATTGTACGCGCTGCACTTTGTTACCTTTCTTTTCGTTTGTATGATGTGTTATTCCCCCCACTGTAATCCCACTTGTAGCGCTGTGGGTATTACAATAAACAATAAACAATATTCGTGCCCATCTTTCCACGAACTTTAGTGTCCGTTCGGCATTCACAGACAATTAACCAGCATAATCTACTGTCTGCTTCGTTCTTTTATCCAGGAACGCATCGCGACATGATTCCAAATCCCTGCCCTAATATTCCAATTCTAAGACAATCTTGTTTCACTTTTCTTTTTTCATGTATTTCGATATCCAAGATATTGTCTCTAACCATCGCTGAGGCTTTGAGATTTCCAGCTGCAGCTGTCATCTGTAACTGAATGAGTTTATTGTAAGCTTGCCTTTCGGTTATTTCCGCTGTCATTTGCTGTCTTCGTAATCGTGTGGCAACTTCTTGCAACAATTTCTATCCTCACCGACTGCATTCCAGCGTACCCTGTCATCTTAAGCACACGTGGCTATCTAAGAAGTGACAACCTGGCGTTTTGGAGGAAATATCAAAGGGCTAAGAGTCTGAATCACAAGGTGTTATTTTCATTCTTTCCTTTTCTTTAGAGAGTTCCGAACAATGACGAATGAGCAGGTAAAATGTTCATCTTAACAGAGCCTCAGTCCAAAAAGGCCAAAAAGGCCAAAAGAATGAAAGACTAACAATGGGAATGTGTATGCCCGACTGAACGAAGAAAAAAGATCAAGCGAGAAAGACCAAAAAGAAGTAAAAGAACCCACCTCTTCGCACGGGTTGGATTGGGGTCACGAAGAGGTCATTAGAATCGATCGCAAATACGGGAGCAGAGAAAGGGGAAGTGTGGATATTGCAAGCACTTTACTTGCGGAGAGGTGCATAGCGATTGCTTAAGAGGAGTTCCCGGAATACTTTATTGCAAAGACGCTGTTATCCGTTCGGTTGCAGGTTGGGGGAGGCAAATACTTCGAAATGTTGCCAAGCATTCACGGAATGGTCGAGTCAAAGTTTACTTTCTTCACGTTCGCTGTCGATCGTACACTCACAAGCGAAATCATCAGCCCGAAACATACGTTTTGCTTAATGACATGCGTTCAAACTAATCGGTTCTTACTTGTATCTAACCGTTTCGTACTTGTAGTCAACGTTCTAGTTATATTTTTACTTCGTTTTACTCCCCCTTTCCATCGAGCTTGAAAACTCCGCATTTTGTCCAGCAGCTGTAACTATTTTACAGGTGCTTTAACTAGCGCTAATAATTTCATTCCATAAAAATTAATGTAGCTTTAGTATTGAAAGGAAGTCAGTTTGCACACAAAACTGATTTCCTGTAGTTTTATCCACATTGAACTTGATAATTTGGAGTGTATATTGTTTCTCCAGAGGAGAACTGTTTATATAAAAAAACGTGCTTGGCATTTAAGTTCGTGGAATAATCTATGGCTAGATGTGGATGACGTCTTGCTCTTCATACTGCCGCTAGCTGTAACAGAATGTGTCGTAATAATTATCGAAACGAAGTAAAATGATAACGGAACAGAAAATTAACTATGAGATGGCAAACAAGTTTGCACCTTATTGTTAAAAGAAAAGTTTGGAAGCGGGGCTGCGTACAGCTTTTGTTATGATGCAATTACCTGTCATTTCGCGCATTGGTTTGTTTTGAACCACCCATTTTCAGTGCTTCCGACGACTCATCTGCGCGGTCCCAACGTTGTCGACGCATCGGAAGTTTCATAAATTCGTAGTCGCAACCGGACCATTGCTCATTTTTATACTACGTGCCACGGCATAGATTCAAGGAAACGGGCTAGGCATAATATTGCTAGCACATTCAAGAAAATAATAGCTGAGCTTTGCTAATAGGTGATCTTTGCAAATGACCCGTTAAAGCGCCTAAAGTAACCATAAACAAAGGGGAGCATTTTGCGTCTGTGAGGTAAGCTATATTTTTGACAGGGCAAATCCATCGAAGCGTTTAATCAGATGGTACAGAAAAGGAAACTTTGTTCGACATACTGTCTTGAAGTTGTGAAAGCAACGGCGCATATAACTAATGCAATCACGCTTGCGATGCGGCCTCTAGTCGGATAAAACTTAAGTCCGCAGTAAAGCAGCTCCACCCACATTCAGGACCACCGCACATAATTCCACCTCGACAAAAAAAAATAGTACGCTGTTAAAACCTTTCTTGTTACCTAAATTACAAGCTAACCGAAATAAAAAATAAAAAAGCTCTACATTTTTATGCCTGGTTCTTTATTACAGTCAAACATTTAAAGCTGATTTTGCTTACCGTTGTGATTGGCCAGCGGTGTTTTACAGAACGCCGTGGACCGGAGCCCGAGTGTCACCAACTGGTGTTTTTTTTTTTAGTTGTGTCTCTGCTATAGTCATTAAGAAGGCTGCAGTAGTGAATAAAAGATACGAGACTTTCGTTATTCGAATTTACCTTTTTACTACACTAAATGTTGTGCTCGAGAATGGTGGGACGACTACGTCAGACGTTTTACACGTCACCGACATACTATATTAAACGACAGTATGTGCTCCCGCAGCAAATTTATTGACGCTCTTATGGGCCCGTTTCCGCGTTCTGCATCGTACTCCTCGTAGTCGTCGGCGTTGTCGGCGTAACCGGTTGTTCAAGTAGCACGGCGAAACGCCACGATAAGATCCTGGAGGGTGGCTAGCGGCCTAAGGCTGCACCTGCCACCAATGGCAGGTGACGTGGGAGGAGCTGCGCTCGAATTTCGCATTACCGACTACCATAATCGTATGTCAGTTTTCATTTCCCGGCAAATAAGGAAGCGTGACGGGAAAATAAGCAGACAGTATAGGCGATGATCGAAGCGCCGAGTATCAAATGCGTGTGACAGCTTCTAAGCATCCCCATAAGTGGCAGGGGATCTTCCCCACTTCTTTCCAAAAGGCGCCGTCTTGGGTTTTCAGTGAAGAGATTGAAAGAGAAGAAAAAATAGAGAGGGAGAGAGAGGGGGTGCTTAAGAACCGCTTCCTCACCTTCTAAACTGCGGCTTCGCGATGATAGAGAAAAATCAGTGTGCCATGAAATCGACTATGACGGTTCATCGGTGTGCCCGAGGCGAGCGTTCTTAAAGGATGCTTAGAGCGGGACTCTTCCCTTTATCCTCATTACAGCGAAAGGTTAAGCGCGCAGCACTCCCCCCCCCCCCCCCCCCCACCTCTCTCGGTCGTGTCCCGCTTCGTGCGCAGCTCGTTACTTGCACTCTATCGCGGTTTAACCGTTCCAGGCCCCTTCTTCATTAAGCGCCCCTTTTTGGGGAGAAGGAACGAACGGCGTCTGGTAACCGAGCGCAAGATATAACCATTAGGTATCCAGAGTCCGCCCGTTTTGGCAGAGGAGCCTTCAAGGCTACTAAGATAATCATGAGGAATAACTGAAGCGCGTGCGTGAACGGCGCGTGGCTTCAATAAGTGAGAGAAACGGTACGGCAATCAACATCATACCCAGCAATTCTGGACAAAAGCATTTCTGAGCCGGAAATCATTTCTGAACGAAATTTTTTCATACATTGTAAGGTTTTCACTATAACAAATAGTATATGCGCCTGTCACCCACCGGCAGTCTTATTTTTTTTTTACCATTCACGTTTTTTGCCATCGCCAAAAGTTTTCCCCATTGATTTTCCACGGCAGTCTCAACTGTTATATGAGATTGATGGCAATGCTTTAAAAAAATGATTTTTCTACATATCAGAATAATAGACCATTATCTTCGATTCTATAACAGTGTCGTACAAGTTTCCAATTTTAAAAATGTTTGCTTGCAAAAGCTGGACATGCACATAATGGCGATCGATTGCATGGGTAAAGTGTGCACGACAATGATTTTAAAGTACACCTATATGTCGACTTTGTGCAATTCAACATAACAATACCGTTCCTTATTAATTACTGCAGCCGGTTGGCAAGGCGGGGCTTTTGTTGAGGCTTTTACGTGCGTCAGGAGAAAAATGTGAATTTATTGACGAACACCAAGCTGGTAGAGATGAAAGGTGCCGAAGTAACCAAACTGAGTGCGTTTAATAACGGCTAACCGATTGGATGCGTCCGCTGTGGGCAGGAATGGTGATTACGCGTCGTAATTTGTACTTTCTGCGAAATCCAAGAGGAGAATAAAGTTTTCATTAAATTTTTGTGATCGATATGCTAAAGACTGGCTTTCTTTCGTCGAATGCATACATGAAGGGATTGGGAATCATGAAGCGAGCCGAGCAATAGGCATCTGGTTTCGCCGACTGTCAAACTGGCAGCTGGTACTTCGTTCTGTCGCAGCGGCAGTTAGTCCTATCGAAGCCACAAGGAAGGAAAGAAATAAAGCGCAAAAAATGATACCAAACCAGAATTACGACATTCCCGCAGTCCTTGCGCAACTTTAAACAACTGTCTGTGCATGAGAGTTTTAAACTGCAAAGCATCGATGCCGAAAAAAGAGCAATACACGCTGACATTGCATGCATTTTAAGGATGAATACCCGCACGTTATTGATTTTATCGCGCACCGTCAATTCCACCTAGTGCTTTAGTGTTGAAACCTTGCACTAGAGTGTGTGAAAGCACGGCTGTCAACACATGCGCCGACTTTGATGGATCATCTCTACTTATTAAAGATTTTATTGCTTAATTCTTAGCTCCTGCATTTACTAACTATTAAAAACTAGAAAGACAGCCCAAAAAGTTGTATTACAAAACGTCACGGGAGAATGCCATCCGACAAAAAACCTCCACACGGACTTTCACATGGCGATTCATCAAGAGGTCACTGGCATCATCAGATTCTGGACATACTGAGGGCACTACTGGTAGCATGCCTTCGGCATGGAATGTCAAGAAACAAGCGCCAGTGCCGAAAGAATTATATGAGCAGGCCTTCGTCAAAAAGCGCGAGCTGATAGGAATAAAAGAGGACGTTATGTCATTTGAGAATATTCGTGTCTTTCACTGAGCCCAGGTTTCTGCGTAATATTGCTTTCAGCATCATTACCTAGCATGCAGACTCTACTCTAATCAAGTATTCTACGGAGCAAAGAACGATTACAATATCTGCAGTACTGCGATCCTAATGAAGTCACCATTTCAATCGCACTCTGAATGACTAATTCGCACGATATAATTGAGACAAAAGCGACGAATTGTTTTTTCGCACACAATTAATCGTTCTGAAAAGGCGTTTCTTACGGAGATGCCAAAGCTCAAGGGCGTTCTGCTCTAGGCGATCTCCCTGCCCGGTATCTCCATGGTTACAGTGTCTGCAAACTGCCTTTTTCCGCCACTAGTAAGCGCTATGGCAAACGTAAACGCTATGGTAAAGTAATGCAAAGTGCTAATAGAGATATTGTTTTAACGAACGCGTTCAAACATTAAAAGAGAAAACATAAGAGTTCGAAACAGGAAGAAATTCTTTAAAAAAAATATTTAACCTTGGTGGATGTGAGTTACTGCGAAAGTAATCGTGATTATGTAGCTATTCTATTTTAATTTCAGCATTTAAAGATTACTCACCACAACCTTCTGGGTAGTGCCAACGGGGAGTTCGGAGCCGTGGACAAGACGAAGCCATATCAGGTTTCGAAACGAAGAAACAGTCAATCTCCAAAAGTGTGCTACGCGCAAACAACCGCAAACAACCGAAACTGAATTTATGAGATTGCAGGAAGCTCGTTGCAAGCGCAACGTTCGCTGATGCCGTCTTGCAGTGCCTACGGTGCTCAATTCGAACTTCCTGCATTATTGTACCACGTTATATGCCTTCGTTCGCATCACCGCTTAATGCAGTTAAAACATTAGTGATCGCTAGCTGCATGGTCAATTTTAAGAATGACGCAGCAACAGAAAGTGCATGCCATGGTACAAAGGAAGAAGCAGTTCAGATTTTGCACCGTACTAATTGCAACCATCCATGGGGGCACAGTACGCTCGTACTGAGCCTCCTCGTGCTCCAGCTTTTGGTTTTGTGCGGGAAAAAGCACCGCATTTTTTCGTGTTGCCGAGGTTTAAAGAACGACATTTTAAAGCGAAATCTTTACTACTCCCTTCAATAGCCTGTTTGTCGTATGTTTCACATGGCCTTGAACCGAGGAGCGAGAGAGCAGGGCAAGGGCGGAGCCGCCGCCGCCGAGCCACATCACGTGACCACCATGACGTCACTACGCTTCAGCTGTGCAGTGCTGCCATCGTCGCCGCGCTCGTGTTGTAGCAATTTAGTCATAACCTTGCAACGCTGAAGACTCTTCGGTTAGTATAAAAAGAAGACGGCAGAAGTCGGCAGCAGTTATACTTACTAAGCGACCTGAAAGTCATTCAAGCAAAACCGAACTTAGCCAAGCATAACTGCGCATAACCTTAAGCTTTCGCTCTATCTACTTAAGTTTAGCCGTGTTAGACCTTTGCTTAATTTCTTAGTTTCACAAACTATATGATAGAGCACGCTCAACTTAGTGGCTTCAGAGTCTCCATCGGCATAAATCAGCCCAATGTGTTAATTTACATGGTAATTAACAGATTTTAGTTAATTACCTCTCTAACTAGGAATATTCGCATAGCAGCTGACGCGCGCCGCAGTGAGCAGGTTCTTCGTGAAAATATTTTCTGAATATTTCGAAAGCTCTGTCGTTAGGATATATTTAAAAGAGTTTGCTGAAAAACCCGGTATACCGCTTCATCTTGGCGCGATGGTTAGAGCTTTGGCCTCGACGCAACTGAACTCAATATGCAAAAATCCAGCACATCTTTATTTCAGTCATTCTTGACATATCTGTCACATAGTTTCGGTTGACTTATTTACATACTAGGACTTATGGCCTTAAATACATAGACATCCTATCTTGGAGCTAATTTTCAAAGTGAGGAATTCACCTGTATTTTAGTGCCTTTTGATACATATTCTTTATCATGACGACTGCGGACAGGGTCCGTAAGCAAAGCACCATGTTCCCGCATTTATGATTACGCATAAATTTTTTATATCGGTCGTTCCTTATTTTTTTTTCTTGTGCGTAAGTGGATTTCGGCGATACAGCACAGAAATCAAGGTGCAAAGCAAAACTGCGCAAGAAAATGAAGGCAAAGTGGAGGGTTTACGACTCAACACGTGAACACAATAGCCAGGTTACAAGAGGGCAAGGTGCACTGCGCGGAAGAAAAATTTCGCCGTAAAGAGTCCGCGAAACAGAATTAAAACGCAGCCGCTTGCTTGAGGAGATCCCGGGCCGCGATCAAAAATGCAACAGTTGCATGCGAGGCACTGACAATGCATACGCTAGAGAAGGAGGTGCGCAGAAGAAACATTTCGTAATTCAGAGCACGTGGCCGCATCGGATTCGCTGAAAAGCCCTTGTGCAGGCTGCTCAATATGCGCGTTTCGCTTATTTCTCAGAAACACAGCAGGTCACCACCTTCTTTGCTGAATTGCCTTTTCACATGCCTTTACTGTTTTTTATTTAGTTTCTTTGTGCAGTTCCTTCATTATTTCCTTCTGCCTCTAGAGCGCTCAGAATAAAGAAAATGCGAACGCTTGATTCCAAGCCTATTTTACTGGCTTAGGAAAGTGCAGGCATCCAAACTGGCTGCGCGTCTTTTCTTCATTTTTTTTTGCAGTGATAGAGATGGTACAGAGGCAAGGCACGCCCATATTTACATTGTGACACGAAGCGAATTGAATTTCCCTGAGCGATGTCTTGTAAATAGGCGCGCCCGAAAAATTTCTCCAGCCTACGCAGCGCGCTCTTTCTTTAAGCCGTCTCCGTCTCGTTTTTACTGTTTCTTCGCATATCGTCAGATTTGATATTGTGTTCTTGACCACATAGCTGATGTGCCTGAAGCGCCATGAAATTGCCTCAGGGCTTGCAAAGTTGTGATAAGACAAGCAGACGCGTCCTGGAAAGCACTGCCCGGAAAACTTCTGAACCTCCGATAGGGAAGGAGGCGCTCTAGGGGCTTCTTTGTTCCCTAGCTCCACTGAAGCGCTTTTGAATTTTGTTAAGAGTCAATGAGTTTTATTATTTTTTCAAACCTCAAGCTTCGTCTTTTGTGGACGGCCATAAAATTCGGGCGTCGCTTGGTATGCTTTTTACTGTTTATTCCTGTGGCTAGGTGCTCCCGCAAAACGGCATGAATATTTCAACTTTGATAGCAAGCGGCCTATGAATCGATGGCTTAAGCGTTTAAGGAACACACTTCTACATATGATGTTTCCGATGTGCTCGCAAGAGCTGATGCCGAGCGTTCATTAGTGGCCACTCTATTTTTACAGGCGTCGTTTCATTACAGATTATATCCTTTTTCTTTTGATAAGCTGGGAAAGAAGGCCTGAGGCAAATTATCATGATGGCCTTCGTGTGGAAGGCTGGGCAGCTTGTCATGATGAAAGGTTTCCCTTAACAGTGCTACTAACGCGGGAACACGTCATGTTCCAACTTCCTGGAGCGTGATTTTAAGGCCAAAAAAACAGCACAAAATAAGCACAAAGGAGTACAACGCTAGCTCTTGTGTCATTTCAATGCATGCTTGAATTTTTACCGGAAGTGAGCGGGGCATGCTCCGAACGAAAACAGAAAGGTTAAAAATACTCTGACACTTTTCTAAATTCCTCAGCGTGAATTGCGACTCAAATACGTGCGCCGCCTTAAAGCCCACTCGATCTGCCTCAGTTTTATACTAGACCAAACGGTGTTGTCTTAAATGCCCCTTAGATATAGCTATATAGAAAATTTTAGTGGCCCTGGAATTAAATTAGGTAACATTTACAGAGAAACCAGCTTCTACAAGCATGAAAAAAACAACATTTACCGATTATTTTCAAATATCTCGGTAACTGCGACTGGTCGAGTATCTTCATCGACCGCGATTATTGCAGCACTCGAGTGAAACGCAGTTTTGAAAGGCCATTAAACCTCGCGTACAACACACCACTATTTGTGGACGCCTAATAATGCAATAGGACAAGGCGCCATGGTAAAGAGTGACAACAGCGTTTCTTCTTGTGTTCTCTTCCTTTCATCCATCGTACCTGGTCTGACTGCGCGTTACTCTCCTCAATATGCCGAAACCAACCACACCAACTATCCATTATTCTCAACACTGTTTGCACGGGATGTACCGTAGAAATAGGCAAGCAGCACTGCGAGTGCTGTCATAATACAAGGATGTCACCAAGTCGGCCTGCGTGAAGTCAAGCCTGGAAACTTTAGGAACGCTAGCCAAGAACAAGATATCTGGGTCTATCCCGCGCTTTCTGAACGAAGAGGCCGCCATGGGTTAAGATTGCTTCACAGCATGAATGGCCGTAAATTGGGCCTTATGGAAGCAGAGTAACGGTGCTGTCTCAAAACATCATTACGCTAAAAGGCTACCTGACCGATAGGTAAAGCGGTTTTGTTTGAGGTCCTTTCCTATGAATCGCTGTGAGCTCGAAAGTATGCAACTCGTAAAACTCACGGATCCGCTTGAGCTCCGTGTAGTGTGAACAGGGCGGGAAACGGGGAACCACATCTACGATTTCTTGAGCAACGCAATAACCTTTCTGCAGAAAAGAAATTTATGTAAGTCAAGGTAATGTCTATGTTCCGTAATTTTTATTTCCGCTGATATGTCTTTTTTCAGTGTCACGGAACATTTAAGTTCCGCGATTATGACCCAGTTCGATGTTGTACATATTGGAAAAATTAATACTGTAACTTTAAGGACAAAGTGTCGAAATAACCAGCTTATTGAGAGATGTCACATTGCTTTTTGAGAGCAAAGGATACAATGTGCGCACTCACGCACGCACGCACGCCCGCGCGCACGCACTCCCGCGCGCACACGCCCCCACGCGGTCACGCAGACGCCCAGTACACACGCAAAAAGCGTTGGCGTCCCATCTTACGCACCTCAGCACGCTACTGCGCAGAACTGCGAGCGACGAGTAATCGAAGAGGGACGTGCGTTTTAGAGAGCCAGAATGAGAGCAGTGGAAATAAAAAAAATATCGAAAGCAGCGGCGACAGTCGCAGGCCCTGAAGAACGTATATTAAGGCGAAAGCCTTTAATGCCTCATACTCCCGTTCGAGATCCTGTCCGTCCGTTACATCGCCAACCGAGTGTCACGACAGCGGAAGTGACGTCAAACCGTCCGTCCGTGCATTAAGCTCTTCAACGCTATAAGAAAAAAAAATATTTGTGCCCGATTGGACTCCAACCACCATCCCTCAGTTCCGCAGCAGAGCGTATATACTAACGACTACGCTACTTCTTGCCAATGCATGTGTCGTTCGCCTTGTCTTGGTCGCTGGAGAGTGTTTGCGGAAAGGCGTGGAATCAGACGGATGCCTCCCAAACTCCCTACAATATCTCCATCATTTAAGATTCACAGAATATTGTGCACTTAATTAACATCTTAACCACACATCAGTGACACACGCAGCAACACTGCGCGAAAGGCTTTCGGCTCACCGCACTTTAGGTCAACAAAATGCCCCCATGAATTTTTACTTTTGCATTCACCTGTCTCCTGTAGTTCCTTTCTTCATCTAGTGTAAACACGCTTCCCAGAACGCGCTAGAAGTAGGTAAACCCTCTGCCTTATAGGCACCTCGAAGGCAAGCTCGAGGTGTCAGCACCAGCAGTGTTTGCGCAGTAAACGTGTTCGCTCCTCTGCAATACTTCCTCTTTGTCCTAAGGCAATGCTCATCAGACTGTACAGGAATATAAAGAAGAATGAAGAAGTTGGAATGGCGCATCTGTTCTTGAGGCCTCTCTATGTCTTGCCTGCCCTACTGCGTCGTCTAGAGAAATGCTGCTCCAGAGAGCTTGGCAATTAAGGGGTGAAGGAGTATGTGGGAGGTGACGTAGAGATAGAGATATGCTGATTACGTTCGCGCCGCCTAGTTTGCGGCGGTGCGCCGTGAAAGCCTCGGGCATCCCGGATGTGCCCTTGAGGAGAGAAATCTTTCGTAGAAAATATGCTTTTGAAAGTCTGCTTAATTTATATAAACAGGACTCGCATAAGAAAACAAAGAAGCGGCCTGCGTCCCACATGAACATGTCAACGAAAAGATACGTTGCAGGCGTCTAAACACTCTGATTACAAGTACGTGCAATATTTGTTTCAGTAAACGTTTATTGTCTGGAAATGTGTGGTTGTGTTAACGTTTGTGTGGCAGCAAGACACGCATTTATTTAGAAGAAAATTATACTTGTGATGCATTATTCTTTCTCAATTACCCATTAATACTCGTGACGCCTATAATGTAAAAAAAAATTCCATGACCATTGGGTGGAATTAAATGAGAGTGAAGCCTGGCCTTAGATACTCGCAATAAATGTGCACTCACTCGTCGCATTTATGTTGGTAATACGGAGGTTGACGGATTTCCTTGATTTCATTTCGTGACATTTTATTATCTTACAAAAGCACGATAGAAGGCGGGCATCGTTGCGCGACCCGAAAGATACACGTTTTCGGAACTGTTGCAATCAAGAGATATAGCGTGACTAATGCTTGCCCCGCCGGATCATAACGCGCCTACTTCACTGAGGTTCTGAATATAGCGCGGGTGTTAGTTGCCTCATGATTGTGGTTTGTGCAAATCATGACCAAAGAGGTATTTTTTTTTGCAAATGCGAAGGGGGGACAGGCGCTCCATAAGCCCGGCGGTGGTGGTGAAAGTATTTAGTTGAAAATTGCAGAGAGGTTGCGTGAGGAGCAATCCCTAGTGGGCCGCTCCCCTTACAGTACTTGGTGGAGTCCCTAATTCAGGAACCCCATTGGTCTGGGCCGCCACTCGAGCTCGCTGAACTAGGGCTTGTTGGGCCGGTAGGTCCAGGCAGCTGAGCAGGGCCGCCTCCCAGTCCTCTCGGGTAGGGGAAGGGGTTAGGGGCGGAAGAGAAGGATTGTGTTGGCATGCCCAGACCATGTGGAACGTGTCAGCCACCTCCCCACAGAAAGAGCAGAGGCCAGAGAAAGAAGTGTCGAAAAGTTTGAGCACTGCCGGGCATAGTAGAGTGTTAGTAAAAAGTCTAAGCAGTATTCTCTCGTCCGCTTTCCCTAGTCCCTTCAGAGGAGCCGGGTACTGACGGTGCGAGTCCCGGTAATAAGCGGAGATATCTTTGAAAGTTAACAGAGGATAGGAGTCTTGGTCCAGGTCGGTAGGGTCTACGTCGGGGGCCCGGTTAGTGAGTGCGCGGAGAATCCCACCACCCTCGTTTTTCCCACTGCGTCTTCGGTGAGTGCCGACGCCTTTCCTAGTTTTTATACCTTACCAACGTTTAGAGCGAAAGCACTACTTTACGACCAAAGCTGAACCAGCCGGGTCATTGCTGAAGCTTTCATGATGGCTTTAGATAAAGAGACAGAAAAATAATATCGTGACTGGGATTCCAATCCACGGCGGCGCGATCGAGAACTTCAGAAAGAACTTAATGCTTTTAAACCTCACAGCGAATTAGAATAATCCCTGCTGTGTTTCCCGTTTCCAAAGTTTGAAATTGGTCACGTGTTTTTGTCTGGCGTCAGGATTATAAACAAGGCATATTTTGGAAATCTGGCAGAAATGTGGAGCGGGTAATTATTGGGTCAGCAGCACCCTGAGGTTTCCCCGCCCTCTTGTTCAATTTGTGAATATCATTAACCCTCTGACCAACCTCGCTCTACCACAGTCGTTATCGAAGTTATGTTCAAATTTTTTTAGCGTGACATGATCGCTTAAGAAGCAGAATATCGTTCGATAGCACTGCGGGCAATATATGCGTGCCCCTGTAAAAACAAAATTATCGGGATTGATAAATTAAATCTTTCAGTTCTCGAACAACCGACTGATGCGCTCGGAGCTGCAGTGATAACTAATCAGTGCGAAGTATAACTTATTAAGCCATGTCGTCCCGAATACACATCGCCCTGATATATTATTTTCAACGCACACGAAGACAAAACACGAAGTGGTGCGAGAGCTTCGGCATGAGAAAAAGTGGGAGCGGTAACAGCTTTCATTTAATTACCATGAAACGAGTAGGATGGTTTTATAGTTTATTTTATGCCGCATATTACCCGCTTCAATTGACAAGTGGCTTTGTAGGAATAAATCTGTAGTTCACACAACTTTCCTTGTTGCCGTGAGCAATATACGTTCGCATTCTTTCAGTGCTCGGTGCTTTCACATGCTCGATATGAACGTTTTTCAGCTAAATTATGGCTCGGTGCACATTCTAATAAAAGGACGACAATGTTGCGGAGAATGTTTTGTCATGGCTAGTTTAAGCTAAGTCTCTACACCACCTTTTACAGAAACTGAAGACGGTTGGTTTGTACGCAATTTTTTCTTCTCAGCTTGCATAATCATCAATTTATATGCAGGCAACATGACCGGTCTATGTATACGATGTCTGCTGACGAAGCAATGTCGTAATAAGGAGGGCAACCAAGCGTAAAAGCAACGGGAACCTTCCAGGAACCGGTGTGAAAGTATGGGAGCGTTTTGCGTTTTTCATAACTATAGCTTACATAAATTACAAAAAGGGGATGGTTCATATAGAACGTCTTGATCTCTAAAATTTAGCACCGCGCTGCTTGTAACCAGGTATAAAATATTCCGCGTTTCCTTTCATTTTTTAAATGCAGTCGTGGAATTTTAAACAACGGAAGACTCGGTAGTTAAGTACCTTTTAAGAGTTAGCTTATGCGGGGTATGGATCAAAAGCACGGTTAAATAATCAACCACATTTTTATACTTTGTTTTCGTGTTGGTTCCCAGAGGGTGCAGTAGCTTTTTTATGTACTATGGGGTTGCCTGTGGGTGCTAACTACTGAACTTATGAAGACACATTATTTCTTAGAAAATTCTCTTTTCCCTTGCTACATAAAAGAATGCAGCACATTCACGGCGTTAACTATGAACTGCGCCTCTCGGCCTCCGTGAAGTAATGATCTTATAACGCATCCTCAACTTCGTGAAATTGCGCTCTTGATATCGGGATGTCAGATGCCTCACTGCATGTCGACAGGCTGCAATTAAATATGTTGCAAAATCGCTCCTGCGCAAATGATCTGTGTTAAGATTCAAACCAAGAAAGGAGTGAGAAAAAAATGAAGTGAATTTCGCCAGCTATTCTATTTTGTTGGCGTTGGGTTATTTATTTAGAGCTGTACGTTTTTTCGGAGAACGCAGCGGACTACCGTATATAGCGCTTTCGATTTACTACAGAAGGTGACACGTGAGCACAGCGTTTTAAACAACGCTTACAACCTAGAGTATCGGAGACCTACCCATCCCTTGCCTAAGTTTGCTGTCAGCGGAGTGGAAAGTAGCCGATGGAGTCTGCAAATGATGATCCGAATTCTCCAAGTCATTTTCAGGCAAGGGCTGCCCGTGACTTGTTCCCATTCTACTGTGGTAATCGCGATGAATCCCTTACACTGCACTGAATTTTCTAGGAGGTCTTTTCACGTGTGGAGGCATCTGTGCCTGATCTCCTCGCTCCTGCTGTACCTAGCTCTTCGGTGCACGTAACTAGCCAGGCAAAAGAAAGGACGACAGGAGACATGCAATTTCCCTTTTGTAGCCCTTGTTAGGAGAAATTAGTTTCCACAATCTCTTCTGATTCACTGGCTCCAAGATGCGCTTACTCTGACACGCAAAGTTTGATTCCGTGTTAGGCTTCGGTCCCACGAAAGAGACTGTGTTTGCATAAGCCCTAGCTTCTCAAACATCTAGTCATCAACGAAAAGCACCTGCAAATCAACAGAGAGATAAAGTGGGAAATAAAAGATGACAGCGGCGTTAAAACGGATAGTAAAGGTCACCATTAATAAATACTTGTACATTGTGGCTAAGTGTTTATAGACCTTTACAGTAAGGGTTCCTTGGGCGTCAGCACATTGCCCACTGGGTTGTTATGTGCACCCCTTGCTAGTGTGGTTAAAGTTCCAGCGGAACCGGTTTGCAACAACCCGGAGGAGGCGCGTTTCGGCATCCTCCTCGCCTGATCGAAAGGCCTACAGCCTTAAGATACTGAGCGCCAGGACGCTAGATTGAATCGCAGCTGCAGCGGCAGCATTTCAACAGAGATTAAAAACAACCGACCTCATACGCTGTCGGATGTAAATACACGTTAAGATACCCCATGTGCCCAAAATATCTCCGGAGCGATCCATAAAAAAACATAATACAGCTTAACATAGCATGAACGCAAAGAAGCATCTGCAACATTGGCAGATGGTAGGTGGAAGCAAAGACACCGGTCGAGCGTAATCAGTATAATAATGCTAATTGCTGCAGCGAACAATAAAGAGATGTAACGCGTTAGCTGCGCGATAATTTAAGAAGTTCTTCTAACTTTAGCCCGTAGTATCATGCACAACTTCCATATGCACGGCGATATGAAGTGGCTTTCGTACTTTACGTAGCAGTTTTACCAGAACATGGCGTCCAATACTTCCGCGTAGTTTATGGGATGCGGCTAGAGAAGGGAATTTGAACTTAGCCCTAGCAAGCATTTTATGCCCACCAAAACGAACGGTGTTTTACAGTGAGAGTGGTCTCTCCGGAGCTCTTCCCGAATGGTTCCACTCGTTGCGCGTGACGAACCAGAGCACCGCTGGTATAACGCGATCATTAAGCGCCGAGGAGCAGCGCAGGTCTGGAGCCAAGGCTGGTTGCAGACAGCGCAAACTGCAGTATTACGGCTTAGTGCAACCGGCCTATGTAACACGGAGCTTCATTTTTGCTGGTAATATGTCAATTCTTAATAGGAGGAGGAAACCTGTGGCCGCCGGCGCATTCTTAAGCCAAGCCGATCTCGTTCGCATTCTTAAGCGCATTAATCAGCAAGAGCTAATTAACGTTGCAAGCTCCTAAAACTAGCTCTTTTTCTACAAGCGGCTTTATGTAACTAATGGGTGCTATATTCATTAAGACTATTAGAATCTCCGAAATTTGCTAAACGCCTGATCTGCATCATTTTGGACCACCATAGCAGTTGTTTTACTCACCCACTCAATTATAGTTGTTCATTTCTTTCGAGCTTGTGCTGTTTCTTTATCGCCGCCAGAGTGCAGTCATTTCATTATTTTGTAGCTACGCACCTCAGGCATGACTGGTAATCATAGCTAAACTGTAAGAAAATTATCCCGACTACGCATTGCTGATAATACGACGTTGGGACGGTTCCGGACTATGTTTGCTTACTATCTTAAGCGTTCAAAGTCACGTTGAAATAGACCGCTGGCAGAAGTTCGTCGGTATTCTGATTTCAACGACTGCCCGCAAGACGTGCCTGTCTCCCCACCACTGAGTTATCTCTTTTTACGGGTAAATCCACGCTGGTTAAATTTCCTTAGAGAATCATTAATCTCCCCTCGTCCATGCCTTGTCGCCGTCACCACAACGGGAGGACCACTGAGATGCACGCCGCTGCAGAGAGTTACACAGTTTGATGTCAGAAGGTGGTGAGAGGCGTAAGAAAGTTTTGGGATTCTTCTTTCACAGTGGGATTGGTAGTAACGGGTAAGCATATATTTTGAGTATGCGTGTCAAGTAAGCAGTTAAAGTGCCTTTCGAGCAGCTTCGATATGCGTTTCACAGATCTGCAACACGCGCTTCCGCAAGTAGAGCTAGTTTATGAGTTGCACTTCTGTGTAGCATAAGCAGAGCGGCACTTTTCTTTACACTGTTTGAAATATGCGACCCCAAACTCAGAAAAAAGAGCATCGGTTTTTAACCTGCAGAGCTCTACATGAAGATTTTATTTCTAGAAGGTTGCGTCTTACGCTCCTGAGGTACTACGGTGAGTAGTTTTTCGGAGCACTTCTTAACGTTGGGCGAGAAGGCCTCAACAGTATTATATTTTTTCCAATTTTTTTTCAAACTAGCTTACGGCTTGAACGTTGTTCAGCTTAGAGCTCCTTCTATGAAACTTTTATCGATAAGAACATTAAGGTCTCGCGTGACAGTGTTAGTCAACCTCGTGCTGCTGTTGGTGCATTTTGGTATGATCTATGAAGTGGAGTGGGCGGATCAAATGAATAAGTGGGCGGGGACAAGGTGTTCGTGGCTGGCACAGGACCGGCTTAATTGCAGATATGAGAGAGGCCTTTATCCTGCACTGGGTGTACTCAGGCGAATGATGAGAAACGCACCGAAGCTGCGGATTAATTTCATTCCTACGCTCTAAACAAGAATACGCCTGTTTGCAATACAAAGGGGTAGGCTGTCCTACAGTGCCCTCCTTTTTATATTAAGAAGTTCGCTAGAGCGCAGATTAGTCCCATTTTACTTCTTTCTGTTTAGAGTGTAGGCGCTCTGGCAGCGATGAGTGAATACTATAAAGAGGCCAAATATATTTTTTCGAAATTCCTTGGTCTTTTTTGTAAGCTTTGCTTTGGGAGTACGGCAGAATCAAGGTAATGCATATATGGCGTATTTTAAGGAGGTAAGAGCATATTAAGAAAAATAAAAAAGGAGGTAAAGATACAGCTTGACAAAATGTATTACAAGATGTCTACAGCAAAAATTTTAATTTAAGCCACAAAAATTGCTCGCCAAATTTGCGAATAAGATAATAACGACAGTCGTGCCAGCGTGTTTTCATCTCCTGTCTTTAGGTGCGTACATGTTGGCTATAACAGTTCGAGAGAGCTCATTTTGCAGAGTAATGTAACCGCTTTATTTTCTGATAGTGCGCTTTTCATTGAGCGTGGCTATTTAACAGTGCCCAACATTACTTGATCTTCAGCGAAATAGAATGCAAAGCCAACAAAGCGGAAGTCACTTTGTACGTGATTTCAGAGAGTCACGTCTATATAAAAACTGGTACGCTCCTCATCATTACTAGGCCAGATGAAGATGCAGTCCGATATGTGTGAATGGAAATTCGATGAGCTTCGAGTACAAAAGTTTGCGAAGAGAAAGTAGCCGGAATTCGCAATTGGTACATTATTCCAATATGCAATCCCGTTTCTGTTCTCTTTGCCTCGGTGTTTCTACTGGACCTCTCCATAATTGCGCATGCACTCACACCTCTCTTCGAGCGGACGAATACGCTTCGCTGGATATCTATTACATGTATGCATTTTCTTGCCCCCAAGCACTAAGCATATTAAACTTTATCTCGTCACTTTCTCGGTTCAAGCTGCTTGGCTCTCAAGATAGCTGTCACGAAACGTTTAAAAGGTTCGCTGCATTTAAACCGAAATTTGCCGGCGTACACTTCTAGGCAAGTGTGCTGCGGAGCTCTGAGTGCGTAGTCCACAGAACATATGCTGCCTCCCATTTCCAGAGGGCGCTCATTATTTAGCGACGAGCGCAATCCCGCAGCGGAAACGCAGTTGGTGAATGATTGCGATTTTTTTGCATTGCGGCAGCCTATTTATTCTCATTAGCTTAGCGAATGATGTTGCTAATGTAAAAAGGACACCAGCAACAGTGGTTGTCGGGCTAGTTGGCTTGATACTTGAAATGGCATCAAAGGTTATGCGCATGAACGACGACACGAAGAGAGGACATTACAGGACGAGGTGTTTAATTTATTTGTGTCGTTGTTCATGCGCATAACCTTTGATGTAAAAAAAAAGACAAATGAATCGTCACCCTGTAGGCGCCACTCTGCCGCACTCATTGCCGAAAGAACAGAACATGATCTATCTCTTCATCGGCAGCCATGGTTTGAAAACGGCAACTTTTTTATTTTATTGCCGAGCCTCTTTACTTCATAGAAGCAAAAGCACAAGCGGCGCTCCGCTGCTCGTGTCGCCAAGGGAACCGAGCACTGTGGGGAATCCAACTGAATTGTTCATCATCTCAGCACATCACGTTTCACGCAAAACTTAATCTTACCTCTCATTTGCGGAGAAACTAAGTTTCCACTAAGCTTTGGCATAGAAATTATATCTTCTTTTTTGCGCTCAAAGTGAAATTGCTCTCTGAGAGCAATTCCGTAAAGACTTTGAGAAGACTTATTCCTTTCTTTTCAGTTATGAACTACCGCTGAATACCTTATGACGAAAAAGACGGTAGCGAAACTGGCTTTCTGTGTCGGAAACCTATAGTAGTGCAGATTCTCTTGGTGGTTTCACTCATTTAATTATGTTCAAATCAAATAAAGAGTCATATGAACAGGATGTATGAATTATCCGGAGCGAAAAAGACTTTTTCTTGTTGATATAAAAAAAAACTACAGATGAAAGTAGCTTCATTCCCGCCCACCCGCCGGTGTAGAAAAGCAGTGGAAAGAGAAAGACGTGTTCGCTGCTAACACAACAGGCTGAAATTTAAATATATACATTTTTGAAAACGAGCAACGAAACATGAAATCATGAAAGCTGCCATTTCAGGAAAAGAAATTTGCATGAAGTGCATTTTTATTCTAAAAAGACTGGTGTTATAAGACTCGGAGGCAGCCTCAATGGCGCGAGTATAAAACATAAACATCAGAATAAAGAGTAAAAGCCTGCGCTCTCAAGTTACAATGAGTATAATGCCTCAATCTAAGAGGCAGCCGTCAGTGCACTCAGAATGTCATCTCCCCAACGACGACCCGTTGTGCGTGCACGTTGCAGATGGCAAATTCAATGACCTCCGCTCCAGAAGGAATAAAAAAAGCTACATAGAAAGCAAAGGAAAATGATAATTTTTCTTTGTTTTCTGTTGAAGACTACGACCTCTGAGGGTATGAAATGCAGCCGGCATAGTGATCAGCCCTAACAACAGTGTTGAGTGCTGCCATTCGGCGCTACTACATGAGCAGAAAGAATTTTATCACGCTGCGGGCTGCGTGAACAAGAGCCGTATTTTTTTCTGTTCGTTCCAGTTGGCGCCAGCATGACTGCATTCCTGTGTGCCAAATTTACCAAAAAAATATTTTTCGATTCTTTGTTTGAATATTTTTTATCAAAGCTTTGAAAATCTAAAGCTTAAGTGTTGAACACCAAGTCCGACAGAACATTTCGCTTCCTTCAGTAAACAAAAATTCGCCTCTTCGATCTCCACAACTGTCTCTATGCCTGCGTTACGAGTCAAGACCCGCGGAAGCCTGCCTTTGTGTGCATTTGATTGATCAATGAGACTATCAAGGATAGCAACGAACGTTTTCCTGTGTACAGTTTTCTGAACCCCAAAGCTGGCGCTCTTAAACGAGAAAAATGTGCATGAAGAAATATTTTCTTGTGCCTTTCTGCACGTTGAAGTGATGATGCTTAAAATTCACTCCCTTTTTTTATGGTATTTGCACGCCCTTTTCTAAATGTGATCGGAAACTGTGTAGAGGCGACGTACTCGCGGCACCACAATGTCAACGCAGATGGTGGAACAATTTGAGGCGTTTAGCTTTCGCCATGGAGCTGCGAGGCTTATCTGAAGTTCTATTTATTTTTACTTTTAAAAAGAAAGTAATGGTTTTAGACAGACACACAGATTTACCGTTTGAGAAACTTAATGCCGTCGATTTACACATTTTTATAGACCATCTTTTTTCCAAGAAATTTTGTTCTTCGAGGAAAAAAAAATACGAGGGCAAGCCAAAAATTATTTACATTCTTCCTTGTCCAATGTATTTACACAACAGCAAATGTACACCATTTATGTCATTGTCTAAATAGTCAAAGTCAAATTGATTTCTGCATCCTGCGTACACTCGACAGGCCTGATGTTAAGGGAGGGGCAAGCAAAAAGCCTGAACAGGGCCTGACAAGGGCTCCACCCTGTCGCAGATGGTAGCGCTACCCAAAGCCAGCTCATTAAAGTCAATAAAAATTAGAGAAACAAGTGAAAGAGAAGATGTCATGAAAACAAAAAGTACATTTTCACTTTATGTACGGCGAAAATGAAAGAAAGATAAATGATTACAAGAATTACAATGCAACGAGAAAAAGCGGTAATCAGAAGAGGGAAAAGCACCATTTTCAATGAACTTGGCCTATCTGGCCACAAGGTCGCATATTCCCCCCAAAAAAGTTTTCGGTAGGCTGCGAAGCCACCTATACAGCGGTTCTTTGCCGTCTATGCAACGCGCCGTTCGCGACTCATGTGTGCTCATACCACCATCATGCTGCTTTCTGCGCAAGCATGCGTCGAATGGGTGCCTGTGCTGACCCGTGCGCGATTTCATCTCGATGGCATCATTTGCCTTCGAGCTATTGTCCCGTAAAAATGTCCGCTCCGCTTGCAGTTTGCACGAATAAGGAACAACCAGTAGCGATCTAATTTCTCTGGTCGCATAAAGTGTGAAAGGGGCTGAAATGCAACATAGATTTCTATGGTACTAGAACAGCCCGTCAGCAGTCCAGATCTCTCTCACTCCAACTTTTATCTTTTAGGGCCCCTCACGAATACTATGCAACGTAGTCGATTTTTCACATACTTGCACCTGCGGGAAGCGGTGCGAAAGAGGTTTGACAAGCGAAAACCTTCTTCTTGGTAGTAATTTGCAAGCTTGATTCCAGATGCACCAACTGTGCATAAAAGGTAGGAGACAATGTCAAAAATGTGGTACATATTTTACAGCTGCCTTTTGTAAACTGTACCACGAAAAGATTAGACAATTTTTTAATTACCCTCTTATGCACCTCGTTATGGTGATAGAAGTATGATGGCGTTATTAATTCCTAACGAATCAAGCATACCGCTGTAGGGAATTTTGTTCACATACCATAGTCTACTGAGCGCCTGTAGATGTATGTGGACCGGAAACTTTTCTTTTTACCTAACCGAAGTAAATCATTCTCTGCACACAAAAGTGAAGTACGAACCTGCATTTCTCTTCTGCTGTTACAGAAATGAATTCCAAGAGAAGAAATGTGCAGCACATGGTGCCCCAAGGGGAAGCGGCCTAATGAAATTAGGTAGTTTGAGGGGATAGGGTTGCTGCAGCTGTCGCTGTACAGGGTTAAATGGAGGTGCATGGGAAAGACTTGTCGCGCTGTAAACATAGTTAAGCTGACAGTGATGTTGGTGAGCACTACAGATCAATAAAGAAGGCGCGTTTGCAGTCTGTTCGTAGTCTTCCGGTGCTTATACTCACCCAATACTGAGTAATGCTCGGCGCCGAGCGAGAAGGTGATCGGCGAGGTAGCCAGACAGAGGGCACCGGCGGAGAGCGGCGCCGACGGTAGCGCTTAAAGGGCAAACCTTCAACTTACAAAACTGTCCTCTTGAACTAGGTCCGTTCCAGGTGGGCCGCGCTGGAGCAAAAGCGTTTTACATTTTTCTAGTTTTACATTTTCTTTTCTTGCCTCTCTAATTGGTCAATTTTACTCCAGTTGAATTTGCATTCGTGGCGATAATTTTTTTAATGCCCGGGCTCCTTCAACCCCGCAGCCTCCCGGTTGGCTGCACCCATGCGGCTGCGCTCGCGTTTGTGTATAGCTTCTAAAAAAATCTTTCTCCTGTGACCCAATGGAGGTGACCGCTATTTCTGCAGCTGTCTGATTTGCTCACTGAAATACAACACTATGAATGCGAGGAAATGTACTAAAAGAAGGACACAAAAAGAAGGACGCTAAAGGCTCATACTTGTTCAATGCATACAGCCCACCATCAGCGTCACCGCACCAGGAAGCTTGGCTGCTAAGTACGAAATGTGCTGAACAATCATCTGTGTGCGGGGTGTACCCTGAGGGCATACCTACAAACCGACGAGATATAAGCGACCAATCTTGGAGTGCTTCAAAAAATTTAAACCACAGCATAAACAGGGAGCGATAAGCCTTGAAGTAAACCAAAAGAAAACAACGTGCGTGATGAAGACAGGTGTGTTGTAAAAATTGGGAAGGAACGGAGGAAGATACCTGCCACATGGTAGGCAATAAATGGGGAGGAGAGAAGGGGTAGCTCAAGAAATCCAGGAGAAGTGTCAGTAAACTCAGAACTATGCGTCAGAAAAGAACTGTCGTGAATGATTAAATACGAATGAATTAATTATGCCGCAGTGGCATGCCGTGGAGCAGAGCTAAATCGCATCTTGTGTCCTAGGGTGACCATGTTGTCAAGCGGCATGCGCTAAGTTTTTTGTCTCCCTGGGAACAAAAATAGGCGAATTCTTATTAGATGGTGTATGGCTACAGTGCTCCCATCAGTGGGTGCATCTGTTTCACGTCTAGCAAGAGACCGTTTGTCAACTATTTGTGTCGCGTGCTCTGTGTTTGCTATTACTTTGTTTAAAACGATCCCTTGTGGCCGGGTGAGATCTCCATAGCTCCCATGTGCGCGGCCACTGCATGCGCCGCACTGTTTCCCTCGTCCGTGCCAGTGTGTCTCGGTGCCTAAATTTTGGACGTTTGTAGCCACGTCTCGTATCAGCTTCAATCTCTTATGATGTAGTTGACCACCATGTCCTTTGTGGCTGGTACCGTCAGCTCTGTTATCACTCCGTGTGATTCAGTTAGGAATCGACAGTTTTCATTTCTTCGTTCCACAATATTTCCTGTTGCGGTAACTAGTATTGGGTTTGATGAAAAGAAATTCTGCGTGTAGGATTGAGCCTCCTGGTTGGTGGCATCTGTGCTGGCCATGAAGTTGGGGTACTGGTGCACAGACCCAGGCCATACCACCCCTATCGTTTTTAACTGCAGCGTCCATGTAGCTCTCTGTTGTTTTCGGCAGTCCCCTTAGTTCCACTCTCTTACCAAAAACTTGCCTAGCCACCGCGTTTCGCCTACAAATAGATCGCTGGGGCACTCTTGCGGTCACCGGCGTCTCCCAGGGAGGTGATAAGCTCTTCCTTATGGGCCACGGGTTTCCCTTGATTTTGTTGTGCCATGCCATAATCTGCTTCTCTTGTGTCGCGTTTTCCAGTCGAACTCTTCTTAGTAGTTTCTCGTCGTTTATTTTTATGGGTGGCATGGCAACCAGTCAAAGCAGGCTTTAGTTGCTCAAGTTTTTCGGCAATCAAGTACGATTTATGGGGCAAGAGCGCAACGGCACGAGGCCAAAGGAAGAGCTGTGTCTTAACACTGTCTTCTCCCTTCTCTTCCTTTGGCCTCGTGCTGTTGCGCTTTGCACCACCAATAAAGTCTGCCCAACGTGCCCACAATTTCATGTAATCCAGTAAGGTGTGTTTGAGCTCGTCATCAGAAAACTCGTGAAAAGGTGCACCATACAGAATCCTTCCAACCGCAGTTATGCATTCCACAAACTAAAAACCCCGAGTGCGGAGCGATGGGAGGGTCTGCTCACCGGCAGCGAGCTCACAGCCCAAAGGGCCCTTGTGCAGCATGCATGAGAAGCAGCAAGACTCAGCGGAGCCCTGGAATAGGGGCCCGACCTTGCGAAGAGGCCAGACGTCAACGATGAAGACGACGGCCCACCGCTAATCTCATTGAGATTAAAAAAAGTTTTTCTCTCTCTCTCTATCCAACCGCGAAGCGAGTGTTCGACATAATTGCTCCTACACTCTACTGTATTTGTGTGATATTTTCAGGACTATCCGCAACATTAGAGTCCCGTCTCGCTTGAGAGTAAGAATTAATTTGCGAGGACCGTTGCACCTAGCGGTATGTGCCCACAACGTTTTGGTTTGCATGTTTGTAGATGTGCCACTGCGCAGGGTGGTCTCCTTTTTTGGCGTTTGTGGCGTTCCTCCCACCTGGGCTGATTAATTGCGTCTTTTCTGATGACAGATGCAGTCTCAAGGTATCTCCGCTCTCAGTAAGATTGAATACTGCCGATTAAAGCTAGAACCATGCTGTATTTCTTTGGGTAGTACAGCGCTTCCATCCATACGGTGATATTATAAGCCTAATGGTGAAGCATGTCGAAGTGCCTGGTTCCAGGGCGTCTGCTACTCGGGTCATGGTCAAGTTGAATAGCATAGGGCCGAGGATGAAGCCCCGGGGCAGCCCCCTATCTTAGTAGTAAGTTTTCTAAATTCATCACAATGCTTTGCCATGAAGCCGGAGAGTCCTGCATTGTAGGGTGCTACGTGAACATCTGTATGGTTTTAACAGCGTTAGCTCTTACTCATCACGTTTCGAGCTATTGTGGGGTCTGCTACCACCCCGAGATCACTGCGCCATCTGTGGCAGCAACTACTCATCCCATTTTCAGATTTTGTGGGGTTACCTACCATCCTTAGGGTGCCTCGATGCCAGCGCCGGGTGGAGACAACTTAAGCGACACCACCATATTCAATCACAACTGGCCTCTCCCATGTACCGCGAAATGCTCGACTGGTAGCCCAGTATAGCTCTCGCTGCAAAAGGCCGTTCAAGTTAAAGAACTTTGAAGCGCGCCGAGAGCATGAATGGCGCTGTTACAGACGCTAGCGCCGCTGATCCCGTGTGATTGAATATGGCGGCGCCGCTGAAGTTGTCTCCACCCCGGCGGCGCTGGCATCGAGGCACCCTAACCATCCTGAGATCACAGCGCCATCTATGGCAGCAACAAGAAAACAGTAGATCTCGCATTGAGACCGGTAGCGCAATATAGAATATAATTGTAGAAACAGCCACCTGCCGCGTGCCAATGATGACGTGACGGTACAATATGGTGGATAGACGAGGAACTATGCAAGCATTCCGTCAGGGGACAAAATGGCGGCGTAGTTTCGGTTTGTCGAATCCAGGATGGCGGCCAATAAAATTGGTTGTGCCCACCCATCCCTTCTCACCAAAATATATCCTATAACGGGTAGGAAAACTGTCGCTGTATGGGGCCGTTATATGTATTGTAAAGAAGACGACGAGCATATGCGCAAGCCGCGTGGTCATCGCCTGGTGCATGCTCCTGGCTCCATTATAAAGAAGCGACGAGCATATGCGCGAGCTGCGTGGTCAACGCCTGGCAAATGCTCTCTGCAGGACTGGCTGACCCGTTGTTTGCTCTGCTCCCGTTAGGAAGCTTCTCAGAATAAACCCCACCTTACAGTCTTTGCTTCGCAATCCTCCTTTCTTGTTCGAGACTCTGCGGACCATTCGGCCCACCTGATCTCCCACCTTCTTTAGTTTGTCGAGCGTGGTCGTCGCCAACCGACGCTGGTGGATGAAAAGACCTAGGACTCTAATTTCTTTTCTTTCGGGTATCGGTTCCGATCCAAGTCTCAATTCTATCTTGTTTGCGCATTTTTTGTTGGGGCGAATGTGCACGAATTCGGATTTATGAGGGGAGCAATGAAGGCCACATCTTTTCGCGTACTCGTTCACCGCGGTGGCCGCCTCCTGCAGGCTGGCCTCCATTTCACCGAGAGAGCCCTGCGTGGCCCAAATGGAGATGTCGTCCGCGTATAGCGCGTGCTGCACACCCGGGACTTTCTCCCGGAGGATTGCGAAAGGAGGATTGCGAAGCAAAGACGCCTTGCGGCTGGCCAATGCCTTTGTAACAAGCAGAATCCTGTACTCGACCCCCTATTTCCGCCTCAACAAACACTACCAGAACATCATCGAGGTGATAATACGCAAAATGGCGAAGAAGGCCCTCGACCTCCCGATAACCACGTCTAACCTGAGACTCCAAGGTCTGGGTATGACGAACTCCTTCGATGAACTTAGAGAAGCCCACCTCACAGGTCAATACACGCGATTATCGCAGACGCCGTCAGGACGCCGCCTTTTAGCCCGTCTGCACATAGAACACACGACTCTAACCGAGGAGAGAGTAAGACTCTCTCAGGAGTGGCGTTACGCCCTGCACGTAAGACCACTCCCAATTAAGATGTCCAGGGACGACCACGAGGGTAGACGCAGGGCCAGGGCAGAGGCCTTAGCTCACCACTACGGAAGGAAACCCGGGGTATACTACGTGGACGCATCCGGCCCGCACCAAGGCGGGTGGTACACGGCGGCAGTGATCCACGAGTCCAAAACGGTGAACGGGCTCACCTACAAAGCCCGAAGCGTCACTCAAGCAGAGGAAGTCGCCATCGCATTAGCGGCAACACACTCCGATTCCAAGACAATCATAACCGACTCGCGAGGGGCGTGTCGGAACGTCCAACAGGGCTGGGTCCCGTACCTGGCCTACCGGCTACTGCAAAACAGCTCGTACGTAGGAGGTCCATCCCACCGCTTCATAGTCTGGGCTCCGGCCCACTCGGGGCTAGGAGGAAACGAGGCAGCAGATGCAGCCGCCCGCGCGCTCTCTAACCGGGCAACCTCGTCCCCCGCCTCCTCTGAAGAAGTAGCGGAAGCCACGCCGACCTACACTTACAAGGAAATAACGCAATTATACAAAGATAGACATAAACTGTACCCCCACCCGTGTTTATAAAGGATTAACGAGAGCGGAGGAACGCCTGTTCCTCCGCCTTGTCACGAACACCATGATGTGCCCGGCCTCGCTAAAGCACTTTGACCCTGCCTTCTCCGGGGAGTGCCCGCACTGTGGGGAGAGGTCCTCGGACCTCTACCACATGGTGTGGGCGTGCCCCTCCAACACTGCTTTTACTCCAAACCCAAACCCCACCCGGGAGGACTGGGAGGCGACCCTACTCGCCTGTTGCGACCTGAAAGCCCAAAAGGCGATGGTCGAACGAGCTATGGCGGCAGCGGAAGCGACTGGGGTCCCGTACTAGGGCTTAATCGTTAAAGTTTCTGTGCTCCTGGTATGCTACTCCTTCGTGCCCAGGGGCTGATTTTGATTTGCCGTGGGCTAAGGCTGCCAGTAATTCGCCTAATGTAAACGGTTTGCCATGCTCCGTCTTTGTGTTGTCAACCGCGGCTGAGGCAAGTGGTGCCGTGGTCGTCTCGGAAGCAGGCGGAAAGAATAAATGGATCACCTTTCTCATCGAGCGGCCCTGGCTCCTTTCGGAAGAACATATCCGCAAGCGGAGCGGGCCTTTCTTCTTCCCCAGCAACCTGCAGAGAATTCCTTTGATGTAACTAAGAATAAAAAAAAACAGTTCAGCCCCAGAAGATAGAGAAGCCGATGCGAAGTAAACTAAGAAAGTTACTAAACGAGGGTGGTATTGGAAACTTCTAGAAGAAATAAAAGTACCAGAAAATCATATTTATTGTAGTAAGGAAACCAGAGAGTAGCTGCAGCCATAGGGCTTAAATACGTTAAAAATAAGAACTAGAATTTTAATTTTGAAGGGAGTTTATTATTAGATGCAACGCTAACTCTAGGAGAATGGTTTTTTTTTGTACTCATGCAGCAGCCTTGCCCTTTGAGTGAATGAACGCTTTGGTCAATAAAATGCTGTGAGATTCCGATTCAACTGCGATTTCGTCTTGGCACCGACAACTACTTCGATTTTAACCCAAATTTTATATCTAAATGCGTACTCTCTCCGTGCTCTCCGCAACGTAAATAGCTTATTAGTCTGTTTTTAGCCAAGCATGCGAGGAACCTGCAGTGTGCATTGCAGCATACAGTGTTCTGTTCGATATTCTTGGCTAAAGATTCGTGTCGACACGTGCCGTCCTAAACACCTGCTTACGCGTTACTGAGCCTATGGCCACTGTGCATACGTTAAGAGCAGACAATAGTTATGTCACCATTTTTTTGTGTCTGAACAAGAAGTATCGATTCTCGGCCCGCTGTGAAAGGTTCGCTGACCGAGTGTGCTTAACGCTCACTGAAAATTCTCACGGTACAAAGCGTCGCCATTGTGAAAAGTGAGCAACAAGACGCACCAGAGAATAAGAGAAATGCGGTGGAGCTGCGGCTCTATCCGAGATTACCAACTTCGACTGCGCGGAGCGCTGCCGCTGCATGCATTAGGAGAGCGGCCACCCCCAGCAACAGGGAGGCGCTTGGAGAAAGCAGACTAGGAGGTATTCTAGGGACTATACTTTGGTAAAAGCGCGTAGTGTTTACCCAGTTCATCGCATCAACAGCTCAGTGCTGCTATTTAGTGTTCTTCCGATTAGAAAAAAGCATACTTCAGAATCATCAAGCGTGCAATTTATAGGATGACGATGATTCTCCAGATAAACAAGAAGTGTCACTTCATGCGCTTGTGAACAGTTACATTAGGGAAAAGTGTTTCATGAGTCAGAAGTCATTCGTTAACTGCCAGCCAGGAGGAGAAAATTCCACGAAGAGGTTTTCGTCCTCCGCCGCCGCCTCCAACACGACTGCATTCCGGAGACATTGTTTGTGCAAGGATATGCATCAAGCACATGTGCTTAGAAAATGAAACCCTGGAACCATGATCTTTCACTGGGCTTTCAAGTGGGCCGTTATGCATTCAGAAGCACGTTTCATTGGCAGTAACGAATGTGTTGCCGGGAAAGTTCAGCAATGGCAGCAAGTGAAATGACTAATGGGAGCATAACTATTGTACTGTCGAATGATCAAACGCAAGTTCATCAACATTAGCTTATAAAGTAGGCGCAGAACATAGTTTGCGATTTAAAGCTTGGACGCAACGCTCTCTTGCGCGGCACTAGAACGGACTTCGCTTCTCTCGCAGTTCAACAAAATTTTAGGCATTTACTCTCAAGGAGCGAAATTTCCGTCACAGATTTACCGACCTGATGCAGCACTTATCTGATTTGCGGCCAATATTCCTACTTTCCTTATGCGTTCGCCTCAGCAGTGGAGATGGAGGTTTACACGGAGATGTCACCAACTTTGACATCGAGCTCGACGTGAGAAAGGTAGGCTGTATTTCAGTTACGTTGGCTCAAGGAAAACAGTGTATAGCAATTCAGTTGAAGTTTTGAAGTTGTGTAATTTATCGAGTTGAGAGGACTATTTACCCTTCAATTTTACAAGAATCTATCGAAGTAGGTGAATTCGTCAGCCCTTAAAGCCGCCGTGGAGCTCTCAAATGTTATCCTGTAAGGCTGGTGAGCTCAAAAACGCCAGTTCGAATTCTAGCCATGCCAGCTGTCTGTGTCATTTCAGTGCAAGTTAAGATACCTTAGGTAAATAACATTTATATCTAGCCTTCCACTGTGGTGTCTCTCATAGGCCATGCATGTTTTGGAATGTTAAACTACGCATGCTATACCTAATCTTGATCTCAATATAGGGTAACGAAGGGCACAGAGCAATTCCTGCGAGATATTGGCATTGAACTGTTTAACGAACAATGTAGTGCCTAAATAACTCGAAACAGCGTTAGCAAGCAGCAAGCCCGTTACGAATGCACCATTGGGAGGTCATGCGGAAGTTTCACAGAATGGGTTTCCTAAAAAATTGCCTCACGTAAGCTTCAGTTAATTCTACCTAGCACACAGTCATGTCTCGTTGAACAGTGTTCAATAAGTGCGGAAAGTGTACTTGCTGAGTAGTATTTCGTGTAAACCTGTTTGTCTCCACCACAAAAAGTCTCTGTTTAAAAGCGTTGAACTGTCGTGTGATAATGAGGAAAGCCTCAGGGTGCTTTGCTACGTTTCGGCAAGAGCAGTTGTCTTCGTCTGGATGGTGTTTAAATAAGGCAAAGTGCCGCCTGGTGTCGTGCACAGGGGGGCGCCCTCAGCCAACGTTGCGTGGGTGAAATAATCTGATCAGTACGATGTGTCGTGCTTCTCACTTTCTAAGAGCCTGTTTTTTTTTTCAACATTGAGTCAATATTTCATGTCCTGCGCGGTATTCGCCTGTTGGTGCAGTGTTGTACGTTTGCGATGTGCACGGTTTGGCTCTTCGTGACGACTGTGAGGATATACTTCACCTCTCTGTTCCAGGCACGTAAAGAGATCATGGGAGTTTTCAATGCAATATTCACGGCTATGTGCTTGCTTTTCTCTCTCTGACTCCGTACTGTATACAAGCAGCGAATGTAGTTAAGTTTCAGTAGTAGTGGCTAGTGGTACTTGCAGAGTTTTCATTGTGCGTTGTCTTGGGCTCAGCTATCGATTTCGGCTATCTGTTTTTGTAGCTTACACGGACACGCACCCTGAAAATGACACGGAATGGACAAAAATGGTCAATTCATAATAGAACTGGCAGAGAAAAAAGAAAGTCAGCTGTTGATGCTAGTTTTGAAAAAGGTTTACAGTTAGTACGAACATGAGAAAAAGTAACACCCTGCCACCCCCCCCCCCCCCCCCCCCCCCCCCCGTGCGGTCGCCAAAACATGCCGCACTGCATGCGGGCGCCACCTGACCAAGTACTTCCGGTGTAGAGAAAGCGAAAGGTGCCCAGCGTGCCGGCGCTGAAAACTGCAGCACCCTGCTTATAAAACAGTGTGCTCAACAATTTAAGTTAACAGGTATTCGAAAGAGGTTTTCAGGGACTCCAGGGACCAGTTGTGCATTGATATACACCTGCTGCTTTGTGAGAGAGATATCCAGTTTATTTTTCTCCCATTCTCATCTCAGCACCAGGATTGTCACGCTCAATTGAACACCTGTCCCACCCAGATTCCGATGGTCTCAATGCCATGCCTTTGAAAAAAATTCTGCCAATTAACACTCAGATTTCTTTCTATCTTTCACTTTAAAGCAATCACTCGATTGAGAATACGTGTAAGACTGGAAATCCCGTCATGTTATCCCGGTGTTTACATCCGAAGAAACCTGCGTCCGTAATATTTACAGGTCTATCTCATTGCCTAAATATGCTGAAAGGTGCTTTAACACAGTCCCTACGCGCATACTATGACTAATCTTAACATGAACGAGTTGCTTCGTAGCAAGCGGTGTTAATTCTATAAAAACTTTTCGTGTGAGACAGAAATTTAAGTTAATAACGAACCTTCATCAAACGATTCACAGGTTCCTGTACATTTACGCCATCTATATCGACTTTTCGAAAGCATGTGATCGCACATCTCCTAAACGCGTAATGCAGCGGGAGAGAAAAGGAATTTTATTATGCAAATTTTGTGTCAGTTATTAAGCTCATAGCGGCTTGCCGCACGGGGGCAAGCCGGCCTTGGAGGTGGTCTGAGGCGAGCCAAGCACTTCTGAACTAGCGGGTGGGTATAGGTAGAGTTGGGATTGTGTGGCTGATGAGAATTCACAGATAGAGTGGAAGAGGTTGCTGTAGTGTCCAGGGCCGCTGGCGAGACGTGAAATTTTGATCCGGTTACGGTACAGGTGTACCTTAGCCAGTGTATAAAGGATTTACGCTGCATATTGCGTAGGAGACGGTTGGGGTGAGGTGGAGAGTTTCGAGAGCGGCGTTGAAATCGTATATTTATTTGTTCGAAGGATGTCCTAGTGTATTTTTATTTGCTGCCGGTATTAAAGGGTTTCCACTTTGGACGACGGCTATGTCCAGGGTGTAACTTAAGGCTGGTGTAAAGTTTCGCGGGTGACTGGATCTGCCTGTTACTTGTACTCGAAGATGCAAGGCGCAGGAGTGAACAGGACGAACAAAGAAGGAACACGGACAAGGCGCTTTTTTCCTTCTTTGTTCGTCCTGTCCACTCCTGCGCCTTATATCTTCGAGTCATGCACCAACTCGCCCAGCTGTCGATTCTTCATACCTGTACTCCCGGCATGACCTTGAGCCTGTCTGATCTGAACTAGGGTAGGCCGTATGAATATGATCACCAGACTTTCAACATTCTCAGAGGCTCTGATCACTTCCTATATATATATATATATATATATATACGGTCCACCGTCCGAAACCGTTGGTGAATAAACCTAGATAATCGAACCAGTTGTGACCTTTTCACTGTGCAAGTTTTCACTGGCCCGTTGAGCAACCCTAACTGCTTCCACTATATATATATATATATATATATATATATATATATATATATATATATATATATATATATATATATATATATATATATATATATATATATATATATATATATATATATATATATATATATATATATATATATATATGCTATTAGCAGACAAGGTAAAGGAAATGAGGGACTCGTTTGACGAACATATTAAGGAAGCCAACAGTCACCGACACCAAGGCGCATAGGGGAATGTTTTTAATTTTTTTTAATTTGTAGTGCCAATCAATCGCTTTAAAGAAAATTACTTATAAAGCAGCAGAAAAAAACAACCATGCCGCCGGTGGGATCCGAACCCACGACCTTTGAATATCGCGTCCGGTGCTCTTACCAGTCCTGGCAGTGGCAGCATAACGGGGGTCTCGGTTCTGGCAGTCTTGTTGCCATAGGTAGCATAAGAGGGCTCTCGCACAGTTTCCGCCCTCGTCATTAGATGATGTTCTACGTCACACTCGCGGTATTACAGGACGTGCTACGTCCACCGCTATGGTCGACGGCGGCGCTGGTGAACTCAAGGTTCGCTTGCACCCAGTAAACATAAATACCCACGAAAGCAGCAGATTGGACAGCCGTCGCCGTTGCTCAGTTGCTAAGAGCACCGGACGCGATATTCGGAGGTCGTGGGATCAGATCCCACCGGCGGTATGGTTGTTTTTCTGCTGCTTTATAAGTAATTTTCTTTAAACCGATTGATTGGCACTACAAATTAAAAAAAAATTAAAATCATTCCCAATGCGCCTTGGTTTCGGTGACTGTTGGCTTCTTTAATATATATATATATATATATATATATATATATCCACACATAATATACAAAAATCGGCGGGGAGTAGAAGATTAGTTCATGGTATATGGGGGCGTAACGTCCCGAAGCGACTCAGGCTACGAGGGACGCCGTAGTGAAGGGCTCCGGAAATTTCGACCACCTGGCGTTCTTTAACTGACATACATCGCACGGTACACGCGCCTCTAGAATTTCGCCTCAGTCGAAATTTGACCGCCGCGGCTGGGGAGGGAGTAGAGAGTGAAACCTTTTAATGAAAAACAGAGAATTTAGCCGGCGTTTAAAAACCGCTTGCATGCTACTCTGCATGGAAAAGGAAATTTGGGAGACAAAGACGGAAGGAGAGCGGTGCGAAAATGGTAAAATAAAGGAAATAAAAATAGTAGAAGATAAAATGTGGCCATTGCTAATGTGCATCAGCGAGTAATGATGGTTCATATGAACTGAAGCGAAGAGTGCGACAAATGAGCTGATAAAGTTCATTGCATGAAGAATATACGAGGGTAGCATGCAAGGTGAAATTAAATCTTGTCGAGATGTCCAGTGTCATTTAAATACGCAAACAAGAAGTTAATTTCATGTCTCTGTTGCATGAGGCAGGCTAAGGGACCTAAAACACTGTCTGTTGTTAGAGGCCGATTGGGAGTATATTATACAATTATGTATAAGTGTTCCCAACCTACTATCGTCTACAGGCATCCTATTAGGAATATATCTATAAGCACGGTATAGACTGCCTATTGACGAGAGTTGTTCGGCAGTTTCTACTTTTCTCTGCACGTTGCCTATGAATCGCATTTGGACGAAAGTTCATTGAGTGTCCATTAGGCTTGGTTATTCCGAGTTGATAGTCTGTCTATTAACAAAAGTTGATGTGAATCGCATTTGGACGAAAGTTCATTGAGCGTCCATTAGGCTTGGTTATTCCGAGTTTGTAGTCTGTCTATTAACAAAAGTTGATAAGTCCTTTAGATATTTCCTATAGATGGCCTAGAGACACCGTATAGAGAAAAACTGATTAGGAGATGGTAAGACCTTTCTCTATCCACATTGTGTAGATTGTCTTTAAACTACTGTCTATTCATATATCTGATGTTTTGTGTATTCACATTCAATAAAGCTTACATAGATGAATGTCGGCTCGGGTTATGCTAGATGTTTGTCGATTAAGCCTACGCACGTTCTATAGACTAAACTCGATTCGCAGCCTTTTGAGCTTTTTCATATTTGTCTGTTCGTAGTCTGTATAGACTTTAATACCGCAAATAGATTGAGTGTTTTGAGAATTTTGTCTGTTCGTTGAGTATAGACTGTCCACAGACGCAAATCAAACGGAGCTCCAGCATTCATCGATTCATAGACGGTAGATGAAAGCCGATCAGAAGCCTGTTAGTGGTTGCATTTATAGTTAGACAAAAGCTGACATAAGCTCTTCCTTCCAGTCTATTCGAGGTACACAGTCTAGGCTTTGCCGATGAATACAAGTCTATGGGAATCTAGATAATGTTAGCCTATTCGCTGTTTATAGGCTGCCTGTAAACATAAGCAAGAAACAAGATTTACATAATCATGTTACATACAGATCACCTGTGGTAACTAAAGGACCAAAACTTTTATTTCTCTAGACCATTCGTAATTGATCATCATTTGTTCAGGTGTCTATTCAGTGTGTACAGTCTGTAGATGCACAGGCAGTTGCTATGGCTTGCCAACGTGATCATTGTTTTTGCAAGCATAATTAGACAGATAGTTAAAGTTTTGTACCCGACCGTTCTTGCCTCCAATATACACTCCAGCCTCTTTATATATTCTCTTGTAAAATCTAAGCATCCGCTCGACTGATGGCTATAGAGATTCAAAACAATTGACGACCACAAGTCTTAGAAATGTAAAAATTATTCAGCGTGATTAGCTTAGTCGTTCTATTTGGGGACGCTTGATTTGGGTCGACACAACTTTGTTATAAGGCAGAAAACGTAGATGCCGTCTTTTACAAATGGTTAGGCTCAAGCTTGGATGATCAAGCGCAAATGTTTTTCTCGCTCATGCAAAGTGGTCTTCAATTCATAGTAAAAATGCTGAATAAGCGGAGCATTCAGTATTGCGCTGAGAAACTACCTCAGGAGTGGCTGACCACAGCTATGGATATCGCCTTTTACTTCGTTCGCAATTTCGGTGAATAAAAAGAACATTTTTGAGCTCAGAGGTGATCTTGCAGCGACTTCCTGTGCGTTGATTTCAAGAAGGAGTGAAACGTTCTATTTTATTATATCATGATCTAAAACCTTTTTCCGTAAAGTTCCGACACTGAGTTCGTTAAAAAATGCGTTTAACATTGAAGTCATTTGTGCAGCACCCCTTCGAAATATTCTCCCTTGCCGTCTATACACAGCTTCCAACGCTTCTTGAGGTCTTGGAAACAGTTGCAAAACGCTTATTTTGGCAGGGCTGTCAGCTCCTTTGTCGTGGTGTCTTGAATGGCCTCCACGCTCCCCATTCAGCTACCTTTTAGGGCTCTCTGCACACGCGGAAACAGGAAAAAATCGCATGCGGAGAGGTAAGGCGAGTATGACGGATGGGGAAGTACGGTACTGCTGTGCTTGGCGAAAAATTTTGCCGCGTTGAAAGCAGTGTGCGGCCTTGCGTTATCGTGGAGAACGCTCCATTGTCCAGATGCCAGGGCGACGACGTCGCAGTGCATTACGAATGTGTTGGAGCAGGTGGATATAAGACTCCGGATTCACCGTCTGACCTTGTGGGACGAACTAGTGTTTTATGACACCTCTGGCATAAAAAAAACTATCAGCATCATATTTGTTTTGATCTTCTGTCTCCACACCTTTGTGGACGCCGGAGAACTTGTGGACCGCCATTCGGCGCTGTGCCACTTTGTTTGAGGATCGTATCAAAAACGCCATGTTTTGTTTTCAGCAATGATGCTGCCGACGAAAGCAGCATCCTTCTCTGCCTCGGAGAGCAAATCAGCGCTCACTGATGTCCGCTTGTCCTTCTGGTCCTGTGTCAGGGAGTACGGCTCATGTCTGGCATTCAGTTTTTGCTTCCCCAAGTTCTCACACAAAATTTGGTGGCATGTTGTCTTACTAGTGTCGATAGAATCTGATATCATGCGGACTGAATGATGCGGTCTTGCTGCACGATTTCCCTGATCTGAACAACTTTGTTTTCATTCCGTGAGGTTGAAGGACGCCCCTGCCTTGTGTCGTCTTCCACCGACGTGCTCCCCTAAACGAACCTCTTGTGTCACTTGAAACCTCGCGCCCGCGATAGTATCTCTTTGCCGTAAGCGTCACAAAAGAGCTCATACGTCTGTGTGGCTGTCTTTCTAAGCTTCACACAGAATTTTATCTTTACAGTCGTTCGAGTTGGACGTCCATCTCTCCAAAATCACTCACAGTAGAATGCGCAGCCGACTAGTGACAACGTATTTTTCCACATATAGTGCCACCTAGCGGCTGCCACAGCAATTAACACAAATAGTTTCGGTTAGTTCGAAAGTATGGCGTTACACACACGCACCGACATTTGTTTTGGGGAATAATTTCTAGAGAAGGAAATAAATCAGTCTCGAAACTTTACGGATAAAGGTTGTATATTGTCTGCACAAAAATATTTATGCGAACAATTAAAGCAAGGAAAGGCGTTTATTGGCAAAGGTAACTATGCTCGCAAACTGTACTGTAAGTAACCAACACTTGTGTTAAAATGAAACGCTCGAGGCAATTACATTCCAGCTTTCGACTGTTACTCCCTAACGCGCGTAACTACGGACCATTTTTCCAGAGATTCCACATCTCTCTTGAAAAGTTATATAAAAAGAGGGAAAGATGTGTTTCAGAATTCAGTGACGCGCCATCTCCTACGAACGCCGTTAAAATTGGCCTTATAAAGCATTGTCTTGTGAGCGATTACCCTCTACCTTTTATAGCTGCTTTGGCTGCATTAAGGTCTAAACGTGCAGCGAGGCACTGGTTTTATCGGCAGAATTTTTTCGTTGCCCCCTCCCCCCTCCCCTGCACTCCCTGCTTCGGAGCCCATAATCTATGCCACCCATGCCACTGTTCGGTGTGAAAACACGAAAAAAGTTTATGCTATACCATACTTCTCAAAAGGGGAGCAGTGGCCCGAGCAAGAAGATCAATTTAAGTAACCTACGGCTTGACGACATCTCTTCTGGTCGAAATGTAGGTTCATGTCTAGAGAAAAAAGAATGCCGAACAAAGGTTGTAGTTAAAACATTAGACGTTTCGACTTCCGAGGGAAAGCTTTGTTAATGCTTGTTCGCTTGTGAACAAGGCTTCAGTGCAGAAGCCGAAACGGCTAACATTTTAACTACAACCTTTGTTCGGCATTCCTTTTTCTTTCGACATGGGAAGTTTAAGGGAACGCGTTGTTGGGATATTCGGTCGGGTTCATGACCAAAAAGTGAACTGCGCACACGAAAACAAAGGCGTGAAGGGTGCGCAAGAAGCGTGTAGTCGCGACATATTTTTATTCAAAATAAAACACATTCTCATACCCTCCGAATTGCCACATAGAAGACTAAACGTACCCCAAAATTCTCCTTTCCTCGAGATACATGTTAATTAATAGAGTACTCAATAGTCCCTCTATTTTCTATCGAAAGCGCTTCAGACAGTTCAGGTTGCCCCTGAGCTTGACTCTTCCTCTAAACTATTTTTTGTCAGCCAGTGCCGACAAGGCGCTTTGCATGTGGCTTTCAGGCATGCGCCGCAAGTTAGGGGCAAATTTAACTGTTTTTTTCTTCATCGAAAGGTTTTGCTACCTCAAGCGATCGTTTATTCAATGGCCTGTCTTGTCCATGCATACCTGCACACGGATTAGGGGGACTTTATAAACCACTCGTGCCACGCATCTAATGAAAGGCGTCGCATGAAGTTTCACGCAGTTTGGCGCACTATTCGCTTCGGACATGATCATGTGCAAAGAGGCAAAATTGGTTGTCTGGTTTTATGAGATTGGACGTCCCAAAGCGACTCCGGCCTTGAGGTACGCCGTTATGGAGGGCTCCGGATTATTTGGACCACCTGGGATCTTTAATGTGCACTGACATCACACAGTACACGGGCCTCGAGCATTTCGCCTCTAGAGAAACGTGTCCGTCGCAACCTGAAGAGAATCCGCGTCATTCGGTTCAGCAGCTGTGCACCATAACCACTGAGCCACCGCAGTGGCTCCATGAGGCAAACTTAAACATGGTGGAAGAAAAAAACCTGCACACAGCAACGATTTGCCACACTTCAGATTGTGGGTCACCCTAAGAATATGGGGCAGCACCGCTGGCCACATTTCTGTTTAACTGACACCTTCCCGGTATGACCTGGCATTGAATTCTCGTCGAAGCTTTACCGCTACTCTGACACGACCGGGACAGGAAACCAGTTGTCGTCAGCCTATTTACCTCATTACTGCGGCTTTTATGCCAGTGGTGTACACGACCTAACCAAGTCTCCCGGTAAACAATACGTTCCAATGGCCCATTTAACCGTCTAAAAATGTGCCGAACCAAATGAAAACAGGTGTTTGCATTTCATTAGGTCTAGGATAAAGCCGCCAACTAGCAGTATTGAAGAAGAGGAGTTGACCGAAGCGAGCGTCACCATATTGATTTGCAGTAAGCTTTCTTGGAAGCGCTGATTGACGTGCACATTGTGAACAGGAGGGTTCCGTGCAGTAGGCCTAAGCACGTGTCTCCAAAATATTGCAAGCATTGGTCAAGAAAGATAGGAACTCAGCTAAGGAGGAATAGACTTGCGCAGCAGATGGGAAAGTTTAAAGCCCCGGAAACACAGCGTTTATTGCAGCGACTAAGCAGTATTAAAGTAAGTCTCGTGTACCCTCCTGATATATTCACATCTTAGAAATACAAAACAATGCGGTTTTGTCACCATACGAATCAAATGCTCTTTATGTGCCACCACCTATCTGGCATTCAGTGCAAGGGCCGCTGTGTAAACCGAATATCCTTAGGTTGGTATCTTCGCTTCTTTTTAGGAATACTTGGCGCGCAGACTCCGGCGGTCTAGCTCATCTGCGGCGATACAGGATCCTGGGGTGCGCACGGAGTGGTTTAGCTACATCCATCGCCGCTCTCGTTACATTTCGTCATCCACGCAGCTCAGTCGCCGCAAAAAAAAAAATGTAGAAGACACATACGTATTTATTTATTTATTACTTATTGATACCTTCAGGGCCACGGGAATTTCACACGGGAGTGGTTGCAAACGATCGCACAGAGAACAAAAGCAAAAAATTCATACAAGCATCATGTTCCTGGTTAGACTTCAGTAAAAGAAGTAAGCATAACATTTAAGTACACAATAAAAGGGCAGGCAAAGGTAATAAAGGTAATGGAGAATAAATACATTTATTGTGAGCCTGAGTATAGAATGTTAGCTAAACTGTTAGGAGAGAGCAGGGTGTCTTGAATGCTGCCTGTCAATCCGGGAAGGTGGTTCAAAACTGCTGATGTGCGGGGAATGAACCATTGTGAACAAGCTTTTGTTTTGTGGGACGTTATGGCGACTTTGTGAGCGTGAATCATACCCAGCAGTTCTGGAGAAAAGCAGTTTTGAGCGGGAAACTGTTTATGAACGCAATGTTTCCACATTATGTAAGATTTGTTTCTAACAATCAACAAATCCGCAGATCACCCGACGCTAGTCCTGTACTTTTTCTATTAAGGTTTTGGCATCGTCAAAAGCGTTCCCCATTGGTTTTCTATGGCAGTCTAAACTGGTCGATGCGGTCGATGGAAACACTTTAAAAGAAACATTTTGCAGCATATCAGAAGAATGAACCATTGCCTTTGATATTTCCTTAGCAGTGCCTTACCATTTTTCAATTTTCAAAATTTTTGCACGAGAAAGCTGGACTTGAGACGTGGAGAGATAAAAGACGGAGGTGATATGATTTGATCACTCAGACTGGGACAGTTACAAAAAAAAATTATGAAATAAACATAACCGTGAACATTTTTGACGGGAGGCTAAAGGTGGAACGTTAAGGGTGTTTTTCAGGGTGGTTACACTTGCAGTGCAATTAAAGGTAAGGAAGATGAAAGGGGCGGCGTTATTTAGCGCAAACACACCGTATTCATTCAATTCATGTTACTGGGGTCCGAAATTGCAGATGCCTATCCTACTTTGTTATGAACCAGGGTTTAATATAAAATGAGCTTTAGGGATGTAGGAAAAATGGAGAAATTGCCTCGTAGGTAGCCTAGCATGCTGCTAGCATTGTTAATTATGACGTTAATATGAAGCGACCAAGTTAGAGATGAAGATATATGAACTCTGAGTTAACGATTTGACGTGACAGCCTCAAGTGTGCTGTTATTTAGTTAATATGCATCTTTAGTAGATTAAGTGTGGGAGACGCGTTAAACCTTGCATTTAGAAGAATTAGGTTGCATCAGCCATAAGTTGCAGCATGCTGAAAAAGAAGATATATAGTTTTTAAAGCACACACCTCGTTGGTGACTGTTAATTTCACGAAAATACGCAGAAAACAGGGAATAAGTGCATGTTAGAGGATACGCAACAATGTAGGTTGTTAATATAAATAAGAAATAAAAGAGGGCCTAAAACAGATCCCAGTGGCACCCTAGAATGGACATGTGTAAAAGGACAGGTATCATTGTTAGCAGTTACGAATTGAGAGCGGTTACAAAGGAATTATTCGAACGAGAAAAAAAGCCTCGAATAAGGTTTAGTTCGTTTGCGTTAAAAAGTACTAACTTACGGCATACCGTTTGGAATGTCTGCGAAATCGAGAAAGACGCGGTCAGCCAGTGAGCGGTGATCAAGAATGACATTTAATTTGTGTGAATGATGCTGAGCTTCCCAAGACAGACGTCACGGAAACCGTGCTGTGTGTCTGTAAACAATGAATTTGATTCCAGGAAGTTCGCAGTGCCTGTGTATAATATGTGCTCTAATACTTTACTTGCAATGCTTCCTAAAGATAAGTGCCTGTAATTGAGGGGTAAATTCTTGTTACAAGATTTATGGATCTCGACCACATTCTATTATCTCCAGTCAGTGGAAAGGGCACCAGGGTCTACGGACTGTTCAAATATCTTAGAAAGCAGCAGTGAATAGTACGTTTAGAACCTTTAGAAATTTAGAGTTGATCAAGTCAGTACCTGGGATGGAACATGGTTTAAGGTAGTCAATTATCTTCTCAATAACACAAACTCCGAAATGAATGGCATCCATAGATATGTAGTTACAAGTCAGCGCTTGTGGAAAAGCGGCGATAGTACACTCAACACAGTTATTACAGGAAGTGCAGTTCAATACCACTAGGCGTTCTGTATCAGAGATGGCAAGGCCATTCTCTTCTAATGAGAAAATGATATCAATATGGTTGGGGTTAACGACGCACCAAAACCTTTTAGGATCGGTGGAAAGAATGTTAGGGAGTGTGTTGTGAAGAAAATAATTTTTGGAGCTTTTCATTGTAGTTTCGTAAGTGTAGTTAGCTTCGCGGTATGCCTCCCATCTTTCTTAACTGCAGACTTTTCGGAAACTCGGTAAACACGCTTTTTTTGGTTGGGTAAGCATTTAAGGCTGGAGTTGTACCATGGGGCTCTCGAGTGGGAAGGAATTGTCCATAACGGTATATTGCATATTTTAGTTCATTAACCTTAGCAACAATCAGGTTTCAGTTAGTATGGACAGAATGATCAAGAACATTGAAAAAAATTCAAGAATTGGCCTGAAAATTAGCTTTTTAAAATCGCGGATTTGTTTAGAATTGATCTGATCTGGTCGAGTAGCGGTGAAAATGTCAAATGAGAGCGATAGGTGATCGCTGAGACCAGGTAAGTACCGGATTTTTGATCCCATATGGGGCTGGGTAGTCAGTATTGAATCCAGGGTGTTTGCGGTGGCATTAGTAATTCTTGTCTGTTGAGACACTGGTTGAGGAAAGGAAACAGTGGAACACAGGTTTAAGAAATTGGTGCTTCAATTAGAAAAAAAGAATTTTGAACAGAGGTATGAAAATACTAAGATATATTAGGAAAATTTAAGTCACCAAGTAAGAAAATAGGCACCAAGGAGAATCGAGTACAAACAGCATTTATCGCATCGTGTAGATCGTCGATGAAGTTAGCAGCGTGATTAGGAGAACGGCAGCATACACCAAAAACAAGTTTTGAGTGTCGAAGTTCGACGCATGCTCAGGCAATCACGATATCTGTTGTGATGTTAACAGCGTATGATCAGAGTCTTTTGCAAAATGCTAGTATTACGCCACCACCCTGACTTGATATGCGGTCGCAGTGACAGAAAGTGTATCGAGATGAATCGTGAAAATTCTCGGTTTTGCGATTATTAGAATGAAACAATGTTCCGGTAAGTGCAATGATATCTGCGTTACACATATAGGATCCGGAATGAAATCTGTCACGCTTGTTTACAATACTTCTTACGCTAGCGAAAAGAACACATTTGCGTGCTGAAGACGACGACTGTCCACGTCCCCTCACAAGATGCTACAGGGTGTTATCGGAATTTTGGGCATGGGTTTTAGGCGACCGCGATGTGTCCTCTTCGGGTGCTTTGGTGGGCAAATCCCTTATCAGTTTGTCGTTGTTTGTCAAATGATGCTACATGTAACACTTGTTATTAACCTACAGTTTGTGATTACGAAGCTTGAACTTAGAAGACTGAAAGAAGCTGTTGGAGGAATCAGTAAGTTGCTGGCGCACGTTACGGGTTACGGGCGAAAAATTATCGGATACAGAAATGCCATTAGTTTTAAGTTTAGCCGGAGACGCTACTATCCAGTCACGATCTTTAAATGATCCGAAGCGAATAACTATAAGCCGATATTCCTGAACTGAAAATGTACCGATCCGGTGAGCACGCTCAATAACCCGTTGAGCAATTTCATTGCCGAAGGCAGATGAAAGCGCTGTGATCACTTTTTGTTCCGTCTGTTCTCATGCAGGTTTCATGAACGTCGGGCATACCGAGCAAAATTAAAGTATTTTGTCTTGAGCGAGCTTCAAGGTCGTCTAAATGAGCCTATAATTCATGTTGTCACGAAGTCAGCTGCGCGACATTATCTTCAGTTGAGGCGATGTTGAGTCGTGCGGTCCTCAAAGTGTTGCATTAGCTTTCATTCAGTTTCAGATGGTCGAACACAACAAGCAACTTAGTTTCGAGGGCTTCCTGGCTTGAACGAACTTAGTTCAGTTAACGTATGCACCTAGTTTTCTTTGGCCAGCAGTGATTTCGGTCGTTCCTTGTCAGTGTCTTTAAGTAATTCAATTATCTCACTTATTTGATGAAGACCCCGTTCCGATTAAGTGGGGGCGGGAGATGTTTCGTGATGTAGACGCATGTGTTAGAACAGCGATAGGTCGTCAATCAGCTGCAGTGAGAGTGACTGGCTGCGAGCAAGCAGGCAACACGTCGCCAGGGGCGGGAACGCCTGGGGTGCAAAAAATAGATGCATGTTAGCCATGCTGGCGTGACGGCTGCTCCCTTGCGCACTAAATTTAAGCTCAGCTTAAGGGCATGACCCGATAGCCTAATTAATTATTATATATGCAAAAGGTCATTCTCTACATTTGTATATCCCTGAAAGTCCTGGTACTCCTCCTGGCGCAGTGGCGCAGCGGTTGTGCGACGCGCACTGCCCTGCGATGACAGGTGCTCCCAGCGTTGGGCCTTGTGTGGTGCAGGCTACTCTTATTTTAACTGCCACCTGCCACGGTGGGCACTTTGCGCAGTATTCGGTAGGCAAGTTGTGATGACGACGCAAGGTCACGTGACCTCAGTAGCCAACCAGCGTCCTGGGTTACTCTGAGGTCACCACCCGCCGGCGTAAAGATCGTGATATTTCGCTCACAGCACCGGCATCGGATGTTCTCTGTATAGGGGCCTTTTACGCTGTCGAATTAAAATGACATCCTGCTCACGTGACGACTGGCTGTAGGTCGTCCACTGTCTTCATGGCTCCCTAGTCTTGTTCCTTACCTGTTCTTTGACTGTGCATATGAATGGGAGGGCTAATGGCGTCGTTGCGCACACCCGTGTGGATGGCTTTCGGGTGGTATAATCACGAACAATGCACCGCTACAAGGCTCTTTTGTAGATACTCACGCGCCGTGTACAGGCTGAGGTTTCAATTTCATCCCTTGTAAGTGAACCTTCTAGTCACATGATGTTTGCCAAACCCTCTAGCTTGCGGCGAGGCAGGGAGCCTGCCCATGGAAGATTGATGAGGGGCTCAGCATCCTGTACTTAATTTTTCGGTTCTTGACCTACAATCTCGATCTTTGTAAATATTCACGAGCCATTTAAAGGCAGCGGTTTCGATTTATGATTGAACCTTCTTGTCACACAACAATCCCCAAGCCCTCCGCATAGCGGTCATTCAGAGAGAATGTCCACGGAAGGCGGACGAGAGTCCCAGCAACGACAGCTTATTTGTTTTGCTCTTAACGTGCCACCTGTTGCAGTATGGGGCATCAGGCTACATGGAGATGCCAAGCACGAAGATTTGTTTATTCAAACTGCACCTGCAGAGATTAACAAAAACGTAACTGTAACGCCGAGCTTTGCACTTATCAGCAATGTACAGGCTAAAAAGATCACAAATGCTTGAAATACGCTAAAATACATTGTTCCCATACCATTTCTTGAAAAATTATAGTATCTTTAAGGACTAGGAGAGGCCAGTAAATACTCAAAGGTAATTTCATGTGTTATATGACACAAGGGTGGTGTCTAGAATTTTAATTTTGGCTAGCAATCAGCAACATTAGTTCTTTTATATATAGATTTTACCTGAAAATGTCTGCTTTTATTCCTGTTGACGTAGAACTGATATTGTCGCCGACAAACGTAGCAATGTCAGCAGTGTGGCAACACACACACACACACACACACACACACACACACACACACACACACACACACACACACACACACACACACACACACACACACACACACACACACACACACACACACACACACACACACACACACACACACACACACACACACACACACACACACACACACACACACACACACACACACACACACACACACACACACACACACACACACACACACACACACACACACACACACACACACACACACACACACACACACACACACACACACACACACACACACACACACACACACACACACACACACACACACACACAACACACACACACACACACACACACACACACACACACACACACACACACACACACACACACACACACACACACACACACACACACACACACACACACACACACACACACACACACACACACACACACACACACACACACACACACACACACACACACACACACACACACACACACACACACACACACACACACACACACACACACACACACACACACACACACACACACACACACACACACACACACACACACACACACACACACACACACACACACACACACACACACACACACACACACACACACACACACACACACACACACACACACACACACACACACACACACACACACACACACACACACACACACACACACACACACACACACACACACACACACACACACACACACACACACACACACACACACACACACACACACACACACACACACACACACACACACACACACACACACACACACACACACACACACACACACACACACACACACACACACACACACACACACACACACACACACACACACACACACACACACACACACACACACACACACACACACACACACACACACACACACACACGCGCGCGCGCGCGCACACACGCGCACACACGCGCACACACACACACACACGCACACACACGCACACACACGCACACACGCGCACACACACACACACACACACACACACACGCACACACGCACACACACACACATATATATATATATACCACGTCGTCTCCAGTTCCTCTCGTAGGATAAGCTCACCACGACATATGTTTGGCGTTCTATGTAATCTTGTTTGTGGACACTAATGAAGGAGTAGTATAAGAATCTGTGGCAGGAAAATCTCTGTTGTAATTCGTGTGTAATTGGGAGCTAGCAAATCTGCGTACCCAACGCACCCAACGTGCGTACTCACACATTGGCTGCGTTGGAAACAGTACTGTCCATGAAGTTCATACTTATGTGCAAGATTGCTAGATTAGTGTTACATTTTAGATGGAAACCTATAAATTATTGATTTCTCTTTGTAAATGATCAGACAGATCTTCCGTCCAAGTATCTCAATGTGTTCCAGATTTTTCTCCTGTGTCTTTTTATTGTCAAGCTGCTGACGAAAATTGCTTGGCTGCTAATACTTTTTTTACTTTTTAGGCCTTTAATACTTCAGATGTTATATGGCTGTACCAGCAAAATTACAACAACACTTTCAATTACTCAGACTCTGGCGAAGACAAGTACCACACTTACACTTGTCTTAGCGATACGAGGATTTCACTAACGAATGAGCAGTACAATTTTACCCAGAATGTGAAATTTGACGGTAAAGAGTAAGTAAGCAATACGTTTCCATTCTACAGCATATATGAAGCTAAAATGTTACTGGAAATCAAAGGAGGCATCTTAATTCTTCCTATATATTCCTTACTAAAGTAGAAGATAATTTGAGCTGTAATAAGAAACTTTTCCTTTACTTTCACGGAAACCAACCTATGCCTCTGATAGGATATTATTCTTGATAACAAAACTATACATAACTCGGAATAGGTGCTTTTCGAGAACCTGCGCATTGGCAAGTAGAATTGAATGGGCTTATAATTTTCAATACCATTTAACAAGCTACTTTCATGTAATGGGTTAACTATGGCAACTTTTAAATTGTCTGGAATACAGCTGTCAGTACTAAAACCGTTCAACTTGATAAAAAGTACCAAATGCAATATCGTAAAATTACTTTTGAAGCCACACATTTTTATATTAACAATACCTGCAGCTTTCATGGAATTGAAGCTTAAGATTATGCTATGAAGATCCCGGGGTCTAATAGAGGGGACAAAAGCTGAAGGAGCTATGCAATATAAAGGAAACTTCTTGGAGACCTCAGAGAAAAACGCATTAAGCTCAGAGGCCGCTGAGGCCTAGTCTTTGAAGTATCTATAAAATGAACTGCTAATTGATTGCTTTCGGTCTCGTCCAAAAGGGAAATTAATAGTTTTATGGGAAGAGTGTTGGTTTTTGTGAAAAGCCGATTTGAAGTAGTTAAGTTTCGAGGCTCGAATCCTTGCTATAACTTTATTTCTAAGCGACCGAAAATTATCTTTGAGGCGTGTATCTTTGGGACTACTATTGCAACGTGTCCAAAAAGGGCGTATTTTTCTGCAATGGCCTTTAAAATGTCACGTGTTAACCAAGGAAGATTCGGAGTGGGGTTTCTGATCACTTTGACCTTTCGTGGTAGGCAGTTATGGAACTGATAACCTGTACAAATCTGTCACATACATTAAAAGTATAAAGTTCCTCGACGAAGCAGACCCATTTAAGTTAAAGTCTGCTATAAGGTTATCGAACATGGCAGCGTCTGTTGTGAACTTTGCTCCTCGTTAGGGTGTGATTTATTTAAAGGAAAAAGGACATGACAACCTGCAAAGTAATGATCTGAAAGTTAACGTAACAATGTATATGACTTCTGGAGATACAAAGCTTGAAGCTGCCGGAACCTAAAAACAACGTGGAGCATTCTCAGCATACGGTTGGAAACGTTTGAACACTTGCATTTGACTACGTTGTTGAATGTAAACGCTTGAAGCATTTTACCCTTTGTCCACCAAATTAATTCCCAAAAAGGATATCAAAACCCCAAATTATGTCACCCATGATCAGGACAAAAAGCCCGCTAAAAGTGTAAAATGAGTTTCATGAACAAATCCTGTCATCTAGGGTCGAAAATTACTAACAAAGCAACTGCCTACCGCAACACGTCTTTGGCTGTGTCAGAAATGCAAAACTGTGTCGGTCCAGTGTGACGCATCATTGGCAATACTGGAACAATCTCCCGTAAAGAGTGCAGATCGAGGTTGGGTGAATTAAAGTCTACATTCCAGTATGTGAAAATAAGTTTTTTTTTTATTTTAATAAAATTTTATTACCGCTTAATGCACCTGCGCTTTATTATTTTAGTAGGACGTTCTTGAGGGATAGTTGGTTCTTTGTTAAGGAAGGGTAGAAACAGCGCAAAAAGAGCCAGGAAATTACGTAAGCAAATGAACACTACACAATGGGTGCAGCTTTATTAATCCGTAACGCGGCTTAATATTTGTGTTTTGGCTCTATGTGAGGAGTGTGCTACTCGAATATCAGTATCAAAACTCTTAAGATCTTACGCTCATCGAAAAAAGATTGAGTTACGTCATGAACATCGCTAAATAACATCATTTCTGCTTTACAGTTTGAGGTACTATTTTGGTTTCTGCTACGCTCAAACGTATTGTATTGCGCACCTCATTATGAGTAAATGGGACGGGCTACATGCGAAGACCATTGCCGTATATAAATCCTGCCTGGAACAATTGGTGAGGTTTCGGTGAAGCTCTGTAGCAATTTTTAAACTAGTCTTCTTGAGGTGTGATCTTTAGTTTCGCAGCATGTGGATACCTTTGGTGGGGGGCGTAAGAAAATAAGTGTAGCGTGCTGAACAGTAAGCTGGTTTAAAGAATGTTAATAAACAACTTTTTACGTATGACTGTCAGCCTCCTTGTTCAGACTGGGCTTCTGTAGTTGATCGCTGATAATTGCCATTAAAGTTTTCATATTTTCAAAAAGTGACTATGATCAGCTTTTTAGCTCATAAAATTTTGTGCAACGTCCGGATCACTCCAAAATCGCAGGGCCATACAGCACGCGCAGTGACGCCTACCAGCGAACGTCACTCGGTGGCAAGTATGTCACATGGCTTAATTTTTCTCGGTCACGCCCGAACCAGGGGGCTAAATTTTTAAGTATTGGCGCGGGTCGAACACAAAATATCGCTTGACATGTTCGCCGCCATGTGAAGTATAACTCCGGGTAACACCATTGGCACGGCCGCGCAAGTTTTGAATGACGCCTGTGATGGACAGAATTCGTTGCGCCGCAGCGCTAAGCGTAATTGCGCTTTCGAACTCTGAAAGCTACGATGACTATTACAAACAGCAGAATACAACCCTTTTATTTCAACCAGTATCAAGGCATAGACGGTAAAACAGTTTCCCAGTACAAAGATATCCTTGTTTTCTAGTGTCCGCATCGCTGTGTTTATTGTGCGGTGGAAGTCCTCTTCCTACCGCAGGAAGACCTTTTTGCAAATCACTCGCGGGCTTCGCAGAAAGAACGCATAAAAATTTTACGCGCACGAAAATGCTCAGAACGGTTAACTTTGGGCAGAGCCGGGATAATCCAATTTAAATAAGCCTGTTTCAATCTGTAAATGTGAAAATTTGCGAATATAGATGCATGGTAAGCGGTATTTCCTGAATGGTATCTTTCACCGCTCAGGATGTCAGTGGTAGGATCACTGCCGATGCGACATTTGAACAAGAGGTAACGAAACGACTTGAGTAGTATTTTTGGCCCGGACACCAAACAGGAAACAGCGAAACGCGCGCAGCTTCACTCTAGGTCTAATGTAACTGCAGAAAGTTGGGAACATACCAGCTCAGTAGAAAAGAACACTCCGTGTAGTTTATTATTTCGTGCAGTAGTGAGGCTACGCTCAATTTCCAACATTATATCGAGCTGCATTACATATCAAGCTGACTCAGAAATTGCCTCCGAACGGATAGCCTCGCGCGTTTTCAACAGTAATAAGCTGATGAAGTTCCGAGAGTGTTTGGTCAGTTTTAAAGACAACTATACACCTGTGAAATATAGAGTCTGTGCAGATTAGGGAATGTGCAATTAAAGGAGGTGGAACTGCCGAAAAGGCCAATTGCTACTAATATGTAATTTAGGAATGAAGAAAAGAACAGATGACTCTATAATTGAAACTGCTCACAGTAAAGATTTATCTGACCAAGAGGGAATGAAAAGTGCAAAATATCATGATTTTGCAATGAATGAAAGATTTTTAAGAAAGTCAAAGCCGGTTTCTGTTTAAAAGCATTAAGAGGCCCTGAAATTCGCTTTCAACTAGACACCATGGAAGTGATCATCTTGTCGATTTGGCCATTTAAGGGTAACGTATGCCTTAGCACTGTTTTTACGGGGCTGAAACAACTGGTGACAAATTTCGTTCTCATCTTAATGTGTTTTTCAGGCAAGAGTTTCAATATTATGGAAAATTTGTCTACAACGACACCATATCAAACAATCCTCCAAAATCTTTGCTGATATACGAAAATCCAGGTGAGGTTTGCAAGACTCGCACGAGAAAAAAAAAATATTATTTACGCATGCCTACCATATTTCAAACAATCTTCCTATTATGCTACCACAAACTCTCGGTTCAGTACGCGGGCCCCAACACTACTATTAGGGGCAACACCAACGGGCATGCAACTTAAAAGCCGATAAAGAATTCTTAAACAGGAGCTTGACTTCTTGGTATCGAAAAAGCTGACCTCTAAAAGAGGAAGAAAACGTAGATCATACTGAAGATTTTTGACCAAATAACTCCTTCCAAATACTTCTCAGGTACACTTCGCATTAAGAAATGTATTAGCCGGAAACAATAATAGCTTAAAGAACTCTTGTTGAGTGGAAATAATTTGTGCGTGCAGAAATTTCAAAATTATCTGAGGAAAACTGTAACAAAAATTGAGTGTAAATGGAGCATTATCAACAAGAATTTGGCGAGCGCCGCTGAGAGAGTACAGAAGTAGGAACCAGCTTTATGCTGAGAAGGATAATCACAAGACCAGCTGATGGGAAATAGTTGTTTTAATGCGAAAGCATTTCTTGGCTCATGTGTGGCGTGAGCGGAAGCTGTGGACTAGCGCTGTGGACGGAAGTTGCGGACAGAGCGTGTGCGCACGAATCGAATATAAGTGCAGTCGTAGCGCCATCAAGCGTCACCGACCGAAACCCCGTCGTAATGTACGGTGCTGGTTCAGCAGATGGCGCGCGCGTAAGCGGGATGACGGGGGCCAGATGGCGAACGCGTATGCGGGAGGAAGGACGCGCCCTAAGAGGAATGATTCCGCATTACTGCAGCTACGCAGACTTAAGTGCACTCCTGGAATTTTTGTTGCAATTCTCTGCCTCCCGTGTTCCTTTTGCTTCGTAATCAAGAAGCACAGCTATTTTTCCACAGAAATCATACGTCAGCAAGCCAATAAACGGGACTCGCACTTGCCTTTATTGTCTCTTCATTTCGTTTATTCTCTTGGTTTCTTCACCGTTTGGGGGTAGCGGATACCCATGTCCTAATGCCAGCGCTGGCAGCTAGGGCTGTCCATATTTCTTGCAGAAATTGCAGCCCGACACAGCAAAACAGGAAGGCAAATTCTTCTGCGCCTCTGCCAAAATCTTGCCAAGGATCGAATTAAAGTTTACTGACGTCCATAACACGCCACTGGTTCACAGTTACTGGGGACAGTGACTGTGAGAACACGAAGCATCTGGCTTGATCGAGTCGTATTACTGAGGGCTCTAGCTTTATCAGTTGAAAATGTGACCTTGCAATCGCGGAAGTGACTAATCATTCTATATAAAAAGCGACATTCTATGCCTGCAATAAGGTATCGTAAACAGTCTTTAAAACAAGACAGGTGACCACAAACATTCCCTCCCTAATTGGAGCTCTGGCCAAGCAAGCCCCGAGAGGCATATTTTGATGACCGGCCACCACACTAACGTGTGCGTCAGGCAAAGGTTTGAGAACCTATTAGAGAACTGCGACCGATTTGCTCCTCACAATAGAACAATCAGCGCCAATATCTAATAAAGCTCGAACATCGTGACCATCGACTATTACGGGTGTGTCCAGCGAAAGCCGCAAACTAATTTCAGGCTCCCGATTCTTTGACTGTTCTTCATATTCATTGTGTAGGCTCTTTTCAACCGGTAACTCATCGTCGTTGATTGTTCGTTTTAGTGGCGTGGATTCGTCATAATGGTCGGTGACTGCGGACTTTGTTACTGCCCATTCCTTGACATTCCCTGTCCATGTCGATGGAGGGTCTCCTGTGAAGCGATTTCCTGCGAACCCACTTCCTATGGTCGCAACCTTCAGTTTTCCCGCCGAGGGCTGTGCGATCGGCCCCGCACTGCCCGCCAAGAACTCGCGGTAGATGGCAAAGGCCGAGACCTGGCGACGGTGATGGTGATTGCTGCCCACGAGACTGAAACCAGCGCTGTTCGCTGAAGAAATCACTGAGGTCTCATGGTCATCAGCCATAGCGCGGCCGGCAAGAATCGCAACGATCCTAAAAAAAAAATATGATGCCAATAGGATGATTAATGAATTAATTAGAGCCAATAATGTAAAAACATTGAAATAGCGCGGATGTCGATATATTGAGTGGACGGGAAAACAGCCGTGAACAGCAAAATAGTGGAACCTAGGCAAAGAGGTGAAAATGAAGTTTGAACTGGACTGACATGTGTTTGATGAGTGATAATTAATCGAACAAAAAAGTTTACATATATAATTAGTTTTAATTAGAAGCAAATGTCAACGGACTGAAAGAGGCGCAGAGAGAGGCGACGAGTGTCGAGAGGCGTCAATGCTTTCGCATTCCTCCAGTGCGGGTAGCCGTGGTGATATCAAACGTTTTATTTATTTATTTATTCAAGGTTTGGCTCGATTGCACCGACGGCGACGACGCGGCTCAGCCCACTAATGGGCGATTAAGAACTAGGCTCTAAATACCAGGTAACAGGATTCATTGCTTGCGGCTGGCACGGTGAACAGCCGTGTCTACAGGTACTCCTGCTAACCGTAAGGCTCTGAGGCATGGGGTCCTACGTCCACCAGGTTTATCGCGGTGTTGGCAACAGATGGAAGAGGCTGCTCATAAAGTACACCAGGCACAGCTCGACAGCCTGCCCTTTATGTTTTTGTAATTCTCAGGAGGTAAATAGCGCGTGCCCACTGCGCGAGATTGGCAAAGACACGGGCAGCCACCGACAATGCTAAAAAACGTCTTTCAGATTAAGATAAAAAAGAAAGGAATGCCGTTAGAGAGATTAAAATTGAGAAAAAATCGGTTGCTGTGAAATAGGTGACGAAATGGGAAAAGGGCTATACAGGCAGACAATTAAATGGTTTCATAACATGAATTTTGAGCACGAGCAGCCAGAAGATTTTACGATGGGAGCCGTTTCGCGTCTAAAATGGAGCTTTGAATGGCGGAAAACACATTCGTATTGTGCCCAAGGGTGAAAGCCCCAAGAGAAAGAAAAACCTCGGCAGACTAACTCAGACCAAGCTGTCGAAACGTGCGTTCTAGGTGGCATCTACTTTAACCGGAGAGCTGATGGCAGGACAAGAGTTCATCAATCGTTTCAGGTTCAGCACAGAACGGGTACAAAGGGGAGACCTTCAGACCAGATCTATGGAGGAAGAAGTATCTGTGGATGTAGAAGTTGACGCGTGAAAGAAACCTCAAGCTGGCGCGATCGCCATTCTTTAGTGCACCAGGGGAACAAAATATGCTATCAGTTGGGAGTGGAAGGGCCGAGGCTGCAAATTCATTGAATGGCATATTTATTAATTTTTTTATTGTACCCTCCGGGCCAAGGCATTAAAGAGGGGAATGCAATATCTGGCCGCTGTAACATATGCGGCTTAAAGAGATTCTTTCGCCAAGGTATCTTCAGCGTCATTTAAAAGGATTCCTTTTGCTCAGGCACCAAAACTAACCGTAATATAATTAAAGAGGGCTTCGTCGGGCTTGTTGGTACATGTTGATGGAAACGACTCTACAGCGTTAACAGACAGGACGGAAGAGAACGCTGAAAAATGCGCCTTGTGTCTGTGTTCTTCTCTTCCGTACTGTATCCTAGAGCTTTTCAGCCATTGTCATTAACCGTAATAAATACACATTTGGTGGTACCAAAAATTTCAGTAAGCTATGTGTCTGTGACTCCGTAGACGTCCTTAGAGAGGACACAGGGCTAAAGAATCTATCATAGTTATGGAGCTGTTTAAATTGCGCAACTCAAGAAGCACTGCTAAAAATTCAGCCAATTAAATTGGGGTGTAATAGGGAAGACGAGTGAAAATAATCAATCTAGGGACAGCAAGAAAATAAAGACTCCGGCTTCTGTTTTTCTTCACACTGTGAGATGTCTGTCGTAATGGAAACATGATAGTGAAAGTACGTCATGTGATCTTGTAATAAACTGTTGAGAACAAGGAAAGGCAAAAGTTTTGCATAGCTAGGAGAGATGCCGTAAAAGGCAATCTAAATAAAATGAGAGTTCGCACCGCTGGAAAGATGACCACAATGCGGACGTTTAAGAGGTCAAGGAGATATTGCCCAAGACGGAGCTGTGGAGTGCAATAACCAGGACAAATTTCATATGCAACTAGTTACACAAAGCCTATGGTTTAAGCCCAGTCGACATCTTAAGGCAAGAAGATTGTTGCCCAGGCTGAACTACAACTGATGCACGCCATGATACGTGAGTGCCATGACATTCTGAGACTGAAGGAGCTTTGTCCTGTTCTTGCTCCAAAAGTTTGCTAATTGACTGCCGCATGTGTTCGGTTCACTGAAATAGTTGGCCAAAAAAGTCACCGCAGAAAGATAACATTCCTTTCAAGCAGTGAAGCCCTCCAAGTTATAAAAGGAGAAAGGCTAGACAAGTCGGCCGCATGGAGACGTCTGCAACCTTGTCACCAAACTCTAAGCGAGCTCACTGGCTTTAGATGAAACTCCTGCCTTCTCACAACCACTGGCAGCCGTGAAGGACGGTATTAATCATGCTGATCCTTGTGCCCTTGAAAAAGTCCGGCTAAAAGAAATTGGAGTCCTGTCCAACCCACCCGGTCGCTAGCCGCAGAAATTTTTCCGTAGAGAAATATTTGACTCAGCGAGGACTTCTGGAGGATACAAAAATTCTTATCCTCGCGGCTGACAAATTAAGTTCAACGGGGGTCCACAGCCGGCAGAATTACAAACTGTAGTGCGCAATACTTCCCGAACGCCCAACCTATGAAAAGCATAAAGGGTCCGCCTTCTCAACTTCAAACCCAATGGGATAAACTTTTGGCAGGCATCTTCAAGCGCAACATGGGGATCAAAAGAGCTTTACTTACACCTGATCTGCTAGAGGGGCTCGGCACTGGCCTTTTACGGACTCCCTAAAATTCACCGACCTGGTGTACTACTGATCCCCATCGTCGGAATCACCACCTCAACGCTTCAGATCCTCTCGGCTTACCTCCATCGAGTCATACTCTCTCTTTGACAGCCAACGCTTCAACACACGTCCGCAGCTCTACTCACTTCGGAGGGCATCTTACCCGCCTACAACTGGAAGCGGGTGAGTGCACTGTCTCGCTCTTTACCAGCGTTCCTCTGCCCACTGCCCGCGCGTATGCAAAAAAAAAATTAATGGTGGTTTAGCTTAGGCTCAAGTCAGGGAGAACCGGTAGCCTCACGATGTTTTATAGCCTGAACACCACATGTGGACCTCATGCCTAGGCGCGCCGCCGCTCATTCCGTTATGTACTCGGTTTAAGAGGCCGTGACGTCACAGCCTATCACGTGAACACCACAGGTGCACTTCGTGCCTAGGCGCGCCGGCGCTCCTTCCGTTGTGTATTCCGTTTTGGAGGCCGTGACGTCATAGCCTAGCATGTGAACACCACAGGTGCACTTCGTGCCTAGGCGCGCCGGCGCTCCTTCCGTTGTGTATTCCGTTTTGGAGGCCGTGACGTCATAGCCTAGCACGTGAACGCCGCATGTCAACTTCGTTCCTAGGCCTGCCTGCACTCCTGTCATGTACTCGGTTAAGCAGGGCACGACGTCACGCCCTATCACGTAAACGCCGAATTTAGGCTCCCCGGTGAGCTGAGTCAATCACTTGACCTTGACGACCGCGATGAACTTGAATGACCTTGACTTTACCTTGAAATTACTTTGCCCCTTGATTTGTTCTGGTCACCTTGCCATGACCTTGACGCCCGCAGCTTGACCTTGACCCTTGACCTGCCCAATTGATTGACATTGATCTGACCATTGACCATCCATCGGTTCTCTAAACCTATAAACTGAAGGTTTTGACTTTGCATTAGCCTTGAAGGTCATCGGTAACGCACGGCGATTTCAGCCCCAGACCTCTAGCAGTGAAGCTACCGCTTCACCAAGTCGTCGAGGCGGACGCTGACCTCGACGCCAGGAAAAGCCTGAACTCGGAGGAACTCCTTCGCCACTTGGAGTTTATGCTAAGGAGTCGGCCTTTGCTTTCAAAAGAATTCTACAAATGAGCGTCACAGCCATGGGTGCTGCAAATGCGGTGACTATTGCCAACTTGAGAAGAGAGGAGGTTGAAAGAAAAAGTGCTGCTGTCATTTAAAAAAAATCAAACCTTTTCTTTCGCTACCTCGACGACTGCTTCTGCAGTTTCAAGAAATCAGAGGTGGAAAGCTTCCTTGCGCATCTGAACTAGTTGAAGCGCTCTAGCCCATTCACAATCGAGCGAGAGAAAGAAAATGCCTTTCCATTTCTTGACGTCCTACTAAGAAGCCAAGCGGGACACCTAGAGTGTGTATGAAAAAGAAGCCTAAACATACCAGCCGCTATTTACATTTTATTTCCAATCATCCCATTCACCATTTCGTTGTCTGCTGAAAAACAAAAGCATCCGTTGACAGCGTTTATCTGATGAAAGCCAAGTCCATCTGCTTCTTTGAAGTGACACAATGAAGAAGCCACCGTGTCCATCGATCTACAATAATGGGTGCACACGTGGGTTTTGTCAATGCGTTTCCAGCTGTCAAATCCGGAGGACAGGGAAGCTAGTCAGCCGCCGAGACAACGAAGCGCACTCGCACTCTGCTTAGATACGTGAGTTGAGACAGCTAGGTGCTGGAATGCAGCCTACGAAAATTCGACATCTTCGTGGCCAACAAACCGGTCTCTACGATCCGCCGCTTTTTGCAACAGCTCAAGAACCGCGTCCCCGAAAAGAGACAGCTGAGTGGAATCAACCAAAGTTTACTGCTTTAAGCTCTCAGCCTCAGAAATCGGCCAGACAAGACCCTCGATCAGAGAATCGGGCAAAAAAAAAAGCTGTGCTGCGAATGAGCACAGATAGCAACCCCTCGCCGAGCCCTGCGAGCTCGACCACCACATAATCGCCTTCGAAGAAGTGAGTGTGTTAGCCGTGAAGCATAATCCCGTCAAGAAACGTCACATCGAGCCGTGTTACATTCAGCTCGCAACTGCGACTGCGGAAATGTTTCCCGGAAAAGTATCTCTGCAGATGTAGATTGATAGATAGATAAAGAGGAGGAAAGAAAGGCAGGGATGTTAACCAAAAAGGGGTTCCGGTTGGCTACCCTGCACAGGGGAAGAGGAATTAGGGGACTAAAAGAAGGACGAGAGAAGAGGAAAAAGGCATAACACACGGACGCACAACGCTGTCACAATTTGTCACTCAATGCAGTCGCTCTCAAGTAGACAAAGAGTGCCTTGTATGCCTTGAGGGCAGTCGACTGCTGTGGCCACGGACCGAGGATCTTTTGCTCTGTTAATGGGCGATGATAGAGGCGGTTCAGGGCACAACTCAGTGTATGTTTTGCACTCGCAAATGCAGGGCATTCACAGAGAAGATGAGCGATGGTCTCCTCACAACCACAGCTTTCACAGGCAGGACTGTCGGCCATCCCCATCCGAAAAGCATAGTGGTTGGTAAAAGCAACACCGATCCATAAACGGCATAACAATGTTGCGTCGCGACGTCCCAAGTTATATGGAAGACGAAGGTGCAGTCCAGGGTCCAGTGCCTTAAGGCGGAGGTTGCAAAACTCTCCCGTGCTCCAGGCTGAAAGTGTGAGCTCCAGCGCCAAAGGGCGAAGCCCACACGCAGCGTCAGGTCTTGATATTGGGATCCTCACTGGAAGTCCGTCGTTGTGTGCAGAACGCGCAGCCGCATCGGCCTGGTGATCACCGTTGATACCACAGTGTCCTGGCAGCCATTGAAAAATGATGCCATGACCTTTGGATACGGTGCCGTGGTACAGTATACGGATCTCAGCAACAAGTTGTTCCTAGGGAACAACTTGTTGCTGGAAATAGGGAACGGTGCAGTTGTTGCATCGAGCGCACTGTTGCGCCCCCGGACTTTCCCCCGAGGAAGGAGAGGACATGACCAATCGCAATTAGTCTCTTTCTCATGTCGTCGATGTGTGGACTCCACGAGAAGTTCCTGTCGATGACAACGCCAAGGAATCTGTGGGTTCTCTCATAGGAAATGGCTTCGCCATTGATGCGAATGGTGTAACGGGACATTATTTTACGTGTGAACGCCACAAGCGACCACTTTTCGGTCGAAATGTTCAGGCCCTGCAAGCGAAGATAAGATGTCAATAACAATGCCGCCTTTTGAAGTCTTGCACGATCTTGAGGACGGGTCACCCCTGATGCCCAAATACAGATATCATCTGCATATACAGAGATTTGAGCAGATTGTGGCAATACGTCGACCAGGCCGATGAGAGCAAGCTTGAAAAGAACGGGGATCAGCACTCCACCCTGAGGGACTCCGCTCGAATTTCGGTGTAAGGACGTTGGTCCGTTCTCAGTCAGGACAAAAAACGATCTCTCTGATAAATAGCTGCGTATCCAGCTGAACGTGCGGCCTCCGATCTCAGCAGCTTCCATTGCGTCCAAAATGGCCTGATGCGTTACGTTGTCGTACGCGCCCTTGATATCCAAAAACAATTCCACGGTCAATCTTTTCAAACTTTTGTTGCGTTGCACCGACGTTACAAGGTTAACCACGTTGTCAACAGAAGAGCGGCCCCGTCGGAACCCAGACATGAAGGTTGGATAAATCTGATATTGCTCCAAGTACCATTCCACGCGTGTGAGCAGCATTCTTTCCATGACTGCCGACGCAGCTGGCAAGTGCAATTGGACGGTATGATGAAACGTCGAGCGGTGATTTCCCCAGTTTAAGAAGTGGAACCAGACGACTGGTCTTCCAATCATGAGGAACTATGCCAGCAGTCCATGGCTTGTTATAAGTGTCCAAAAGAGCCCGTCGAGCTTCTTGGCCAAGGTTGGCAAGTGCGGAGTACGTCACACCATCGGGCCCTGGTGATGATGACCTTCTACAACAAACCAGTGCAGCATCAAGTTCTTCCATTGAGAATAGTGCATTCATCCGAGAATCCCGTGAAGGTGGAATATTGTTGCAATGCAGCGTTGCGCCTGGATTCGGAGGGCCTGTTGTTCTTGCGCAGAAATCTTCGGCTACCTCAACCACACTGCGCCTTTGGTGGAGCGCTACGGATTTGAACGGGTAGCGCTGTTGAGCGGACGTGCGAAGACCCCGAATTACACTCCAAACGCGTGACGATGACTTTTGTGGATCAAGTTTTTGGCAAAATGTCCTCCAACGTTGTGTTTGCAGTGCCTGAATTCTGCGCTGAATCTTCTTCTGTATGCGCCTAGCATCTCTTAGGGCTAGGCGCGACTTTGTGCGTCGGTATCTGCGCTCTGCGTTGCGCCGTTGTGATCGCAGTCGCTGCAATTCGAAGTCAAAATCGGTGTAGTTAGCGACAGGGTTAAAGGGGCAGGTGGCGTCTTCTATGGCCTCCTTAATTTTTTGTTCAAGACCGGTAGAGAAGCTCTCTGTACAAGCAGCCTCCATAAGTAATTTAAAAACTGTCCAGTCAATGCGCTGCCTATACTTGGCTGGGAAAAATATGGAATGGCCGGTAATAATCAGATGGGTTGGGATATGGTCGCTGCCATGGGTTTCTACATCCGAAAACCACCGGACGCTGTTGGTAAGGCACTGTGAAACGAAAGTCAAGTCCAAGCAGCTGCTATAAGTCACCAGCGAATATAGGTCGGGCTTCCGTCATTAAGACACTGGAGGTCATGGCCAGAGGCGAAGGACACAAGCTGTCTTCCCTAACGTCCATCCTAACGCCTCCCCACATAATGTGATGAGCATTGAAGTCACCCATAATGACCCACGGATCAGGTGAAGCTGCCTTTAAAGCAGTCAACCTTCTGGCGTCGAAACGACTTGATGGCGCCAAGTACACTGCCAGTAGCGTAAACGTCAGGTCTCGGCTCTTCACTGTCAGGCAAACGTACAGATTGTCTTCGTTCGGAGGAACTGAATGTTGCACATATGTAAGTTCACGTCGAATGTAGACGATGACTTTGCTGGATGTGTTGCGCGTGGGTGATGCAAATGCCTCGTAACCGGATATTCGCAAAATTGCCGGGGTCTTCGGTTCACAAATCACAAGAATGGGGAAGCGATTTTCGTAGACGTAGTGCCGTAAATCGGAAATCCAGGACTGGAATCCACGAGCATTCCATTGGAAAATGAAAGCTTGCTTGACTTTCTTTTGAAAAGACAGGTCCGAAGGAGCCATGATGCCTTCTACTGTAGAGCCGCAAGAACTGGATGTAGCGCGTTCAGCACTTGAAGTGCGCTTTTTGCTGCTGACATGCGTAGGCTGGAAAGCAGAGCACGCATAGCATTCATTAGTGACGTTAGCATTGCAATCACTTGCATATGTGGGCCATGGCCTTGATCGTGCCTGTTGGCTGGATCAGTCGTAGGCACTGCACATTGCCCTGAGTGCGCCAACATCTCTGACACAGTAGGCGTAGAAGGCTTTGGCAGTGGTGGCCAAGTTGCATCTGAGGCAGCTGGTCCAGCCTCACCAAGCGCTGGGCTCCCTTGATTTGGTACCGTTTTTGGTGGAGGCGGAGAAGCTGAAGTGTCGTTTGGGGCATTCTTCTCAAATGTGACTGCTTTCTTTGACGACCTTCGGCGGCGCGAACGACGTTGTCGCACCTTTGCGGCGGCTTCTTTGTGCGGAGAATGGTCTCGAACTATTTGCTTCATTACTGCCTGCTCGGTCTTTAGACGGGGGCAGTCTTTCGAGGAAGAGTCATGAAGGCCGTGGCAGTTGGCGCACTTCAAGGTAGTCGCGCGGCAAACGTCACCGCTGTGTGACTCGGAGCATCGCGGGCACACGATGGAGTTGATGCAGACGCCGCTCACGTGGCCGATCCTCATGCACTTCCTGCATTGAAGTGGCTTAGGCACAAAAGGTCGAACTGGATGATGAAAGTGTCCAAACTTCACGTACGATGGTATGCAGTCACCCTTGAAGGTCAGCTTGACGCATGCAGATCTTCCTAACCGCTGAAGTTGAATGATGGAAATGCCGTTGGTTTCCGGCTTGATCAACATGGGTAAATCTGCGTCACAGATGGTGATGTTGACGTTGTAGATTACGCCAGCCGTAGTGCCGCTGTCCTGGAGAATAAGGGGGCGTACACTGATGTTGCCGAGTTTGGTGATTGCGGTTAAACTCTCTAGTGCACTTCGCTCCACCACATCAATGGCAATGACGTTATTGAACTGGTTTATTCGGACATCTTTAATGCTTCCCGGTATGAGGCTCTCCGGATAAAAGGGATGGCTTGCCTGTTCAGGAGGTTCAAGTTGTCCGCTGGGTTCAACGGCACAAACAAGGCTGTATGCGCCGAGGAACTTCGCGCCGTGATGATCGCTGGCGTTCTTGATGAGGACACCGTTGACGTGCTCGATGAGGACGATTCGGCTTGTCTACGCAGTCTGCGTTTGGCCTTCTTGCCAACAACCGTTATGAAACCGTCGTCGGCCGAGGACGAGGAGTCTTCACTTGGCACCGAGTACACAACAGTGCCCTGGCTGCTCGAGTCACTCTGGCGGTGCAGGCGCTTCCTCTGGGCGGCTGCTGCCGACCCACCGGGTTCCAATAGAGGCTCAGCAGCCTCCACTTCCATCGCCGTGGCAAAAAGGGAGCGGCGCCTCTCTGATTACAGCACAAATTACCAAAAAACTGCACAGACGTGAAGGCAGCGTTCTGATACAGAACAACTTCCTCTGCAGATGTAAATGTCCTATACGCCCCGTGAAAACTAATCAGAAGTGAAGGCCGCTCCCTGCTGCTTAAAATCAGTTGATGGGCGAGTTGGTATTCCATGCTTTGAATCACACAGCGCATTTTGGTGCATCCCTGCTGCTGCTCACTCATTTTTCATAATCGTCATCATCATCATCAGCCGGACTACGTCCCCCGCATGACAAATCCTCCTCCCATATCTCCCCGGTTAGCCTTGTCCTGTGCCAGCTTCGGCCATCATGTCCCAGCAAACTTCTTAATCTGATCAGCTCGCCCCACTTTCTGCCGACCTTGCTGCGCTTGCCTGTCTTGGAATCCATTCCGTCAGCATTAAAGACCATCGGTTATCTTGCTTCTTCATTTCGTCGCATTTCATCGCATTTCGCCCATTTGATCGTCTTGAATTAGACTAGAATTTCATTAACTCGCGCTTGTTCTCTGACCCACTCTGCTCTCTTCCATTCTCGTATCATTGCACCTATTATTTGCATTGAATAGCTCGCTCCGTGGCCCTCAATTTAAGTTGAACCCTTTTCATTATCCGCCATGTTTCAGCATAGGTGAGTAGCGGTAAGATACAGCTGTTATATACCGTTCTGTTGAGCGATATTTGTAAACTGCCATTCATTATCTCAGGAAAGCTTCCAAATGCGCTCCACCCCATTTCATCCTTCAGTCTACCCTGCTCATCTTTCAGTAATCCCTGAAAAACGGACTGAGTGTGCCCCTTAACATTCGGCTGCTATAAATATTAGTTGGTTTCAGTGTTCCTCAACGTATATAACAGTTGTTTTCCGACAATCTTGTAATCATCCGTCCACATCCCTTTTCCACAACAGCAATGTACCAAGAATATTCAGCCTCTTTGATATACGTCTTTTATTGCGTAATAAAAATGAAACTGGAGACAAAAATAACGGTATCTGAAATACTTAAGCTAGAGCTGCTAAGGGAAAGATACCTGCTTTGCTGTCTAAGGCACTAGTCTCTGAATGGTCCTCGAAATACTGGCAACAGGTGCTTTGATGTTATGATCTCGCATTAATGAACCATCTCTTTGATGTATGCTTTGGTGTTAATAAGTGCAGAGCTGCCGGCCTCCGGACGTTATCTCGCTAAATGGTTATGTCATTTTGTTTTTGATATCCTTTTGGCTTTATTTCTGGGGCTTGGTAATCAAATGTTAGTTAAATTTGAGTTGTGTATTTTGGACGATTAAGTATTATTACCCGACAGTATGTCTAGATCATGTTGTCCTCATTCATATCGGTAATATAATCTTTAAGCTGTGTAGTCACAACATTTGAAAACAATGAAGCACAGGTTGAGAGCGCGTTGTGGTCTCTTTGAGTGTTGCACTGTTTTCTATCTTGCACTTCTCTTTACGGCCTCTGATTTGTTTTTTTGACCTTACCGCTGAAATGTTGCGCTCAGACTATGCTTTTAATTTTGTATTATACTTGTTTTTTATATTGCTCATTAACTTTGTGTTTCTCATCTCTTTTGCAAATGTTGTACTTCGTCATTAGATTGTGAAACGTAGTTTTGTATATGCAATTTTTTTTTATTTTACCATGGTAAATAGTGTCAGTGATTCCAAACGCTGTAGCCCTCGCGAAATTAAGCTGCAGCTAATTTTCAGAGTCCTACGCGCTCTCTGTAGCAAAAAAGGAACTTACTTAGAATTACCGCGGTTCCAACCCAGAAGCTGTGTTTCCCGATGTACGAGTATTAAACGATTGGAACGCCGGAGTCTCACACGCTCTGTGCTACAACTTTTTTTTTACAGTGCTAAACCTTTTTTTTCCTGTGCTGCTTATTTCAATCGTAGAGTTATTATTCATCGGTTAGATTTAGGCTCCGGACGGACAACTCCAACGGCGGTGTGTTTAACGGGAAGTGAAGCGACTTATGATGGCTTCTCTTAAAGCCTCTAAAACAGACAGGGAGTCCGTGGTTGCTGCATGGTTAGAAGGAAAGAAGCGGATTAAGGTACTGGAAGGCGCCGGGCTATACAGCACCGTACAGGGCACTATGTATGAAGCAGAATGAAATTTGTTTCGCCTTTCAAGCAAGGCATGTAATGTTCAAGCCTCATGTTGCCGTCGAGATATAAAAAGTATTTCAGCAATCCACCACTTATAAACCATCAATCATGACACTAATCGCGCTATTACTAATTACTATTACTATTAAATGATTAAATATTAGTAATACTAATTATTACTATTGCTATTACTCTATTACTAATCACCCTGTTCAGTTTTCTCTAACACGAAAGGAAATTTACCCAGTCAAACTTGAGTACAAGTGAAAGAATCGTGTAGTTAGAATGCGCAGGTGGCTCATAAAAGGAATTAGAAAATAACTGAAGAGACTAAATTTTACCGACATCTTACCCAGGCGATACAGTAAAATATTCAAAAAGAAGAGTTACAGTCAAAGTATCAGAACATATCTGCCGCTATTCATTGCTTGGTTGGAAATGACATTCCGAATAGCCTATTTTTGAGAGATAGTGAAAAATATAAACAAAGACTGACCATCTGGGAGAAGTAGGCGATAAAGCGTCCGTAGAAGGCGCACAGACCGAGGAATCGTTTGCGCGTTTTCTTTGTAGTAGAAACCGGAAATTCGGCTACGGCGCCAGTTTTATCGGGATCTGTTTGGACACCGTCGGCGCTTACAACGAGGCCGAGAAACCTGCGATGTTCGTAGCTCAAGTGGAATTTTTCAGGCTTGAGCGTTAAATTGGCCAACCGCAGAACACGACCACGTCATCCAGGTTAACTAAAAAGGTTTGTCATTTGAGGCCAGCAAGGGCAGTATCCGTCATTCGCTGAAAAATCGCGACTATGAACTCATACTGAAAGGCAACAGCTTAAATTCATATAGCCCGTGGGGAGAAATGAAGGCAGCTTTTTCCCGGTCCCGTTCATGAACCTCAATATGCCAGTAACAGCTCTTTAAATCAACTGAGGAAAATTTTTGTCCCGGCGAAGTCTGTCGAGCGAGTCATCTATGCTGGGCAGTGAGTTTACGTGCTTTTAAGTTATGGTGCTCAACTTTAGCTACTGCACGCACGCAAATGCGCAGTGTTCCATCCTTCTTCTTAACCAGAACGACAGTCGACGACCACGGACTTCGATATGGTTGAATAATATCGTCATTAAGCATCTCCTTCACTTGTGTGAAATACGGTGAAGTACGGTACGGCTGTTGCCGTATGGGGCGGGCATCTTGGGACGTGATGATGCGGTGTTTCGTAATGGGCGTCTGTTGTACTTTCGTAAAAGACGCGAAGCAGGCTGCGTATTGACGTATTAAGGCACGTAGAGCGCGGTGTTGAACCGATGATAGCCCTGAGTTGATGTTAATGCGATCGAGAGACATGTTCTGAGGCCCTCGGCTTCGCACTGAAAGCATTCAGAAACTTCGGCTAAAATTGACCGGCGAACTCGATCGCTGTGGTGCGAAAGAGGTGCCGAGAATCGTTTGTAAAATTTGTAACCAGTAGTTGGGACGTAGGTGGACGAGACTTCGGGCCGAACAAATGCCGTGTGTCAGTAACAGTAAAAGACTGCCCTCTGCGACTGCTGTCCCGCCACGGAGCCCATCACAGTCGGCACTGACAAATACACTGGCGCGTGGCTAGATCAAAACACTCTAGGAGGAAACTCAAATAGCGGAGCTGCGTGGACTAGTGTCAGGATTGTCATCGGCGTTGTCTGTTGAAAAATTAACTGTGCGCTGCCAGAGTTCAATAAGTGCCCCATTCTCACGGAGGAAATCAACACCGAGAATCAGGTCACGAGAACAATCATGGAGAAGCAGGCAGCTAACAACGAACGTAGAGTTGCGGATCTGGACTCGAGCTGTACACTGGCCAAGCGTAGTGACGATGTGGCCGCCAGCCGTGTGAATCTGCGCGCTAGACCATGGTGTCGTAACCTTTTTTAGAAGAGCTGAAAATTTGCCGTTTAATGTTCAAAAATCGGTTCCAGTGCCCACCAACGCTCTAATGCTGTGACCGTCAATGTGAACAGGTATGTCGAGCGAAAACCGATCCTCACATTCAGAAGCTCTGGTCGCCGATGTCGTCAAATTGCTATCATCCGATGTCCGGGTTGGGAGGGGGGGGGGTGCTTAGGACTTTAGCGCGTCGAGTTCTAGCGATCACGCGCCCCCGAGGTCACTGCCTTAAGCTTTCCCGGTGTGGGCTCGGCGACCGTCCTTGCGCGGGCTTGAGATGTGCTGGCTTGCCGGTGATGGCGACGGTCGCCGAGGTGATGGCGACCTTGACTGCCTACGTTGTGAGGATGGGAAACGCTGAAGGGACACCTACTCTTCGATCTCGCTGTGTCGGTGACGACATAGTGGCCTGGCCGGGAGCATCGGCGGGAAAACCCTGCAGCCCGAGCTCACGATATAGGCACTGGTGGAAGAGATGACCGGGCTCTCCGCAGTGGAAGCACAAGCGTCTTCGGTCGGGGCCACTCAAGACGTCCGCCATGAGGAGAGGTATTCGATCATTCCGCAAGTATGGTGCCGGCTGCACTGAAGGTAGCAGGACGGGACGGTTGGAAAGAAAAGACGCTGAAGCTGGGGCAGGGTGTCGCTGAGCATCAGCGTATGTCGGGCGATGGAAGCCATTCCAGAAGGGCTGAGGTTTGTCAGCCAGTAAGAGTGGTCTGATCACTTGCTGCACCTCCTCGCGGATGACGTTAGCAAGAGAGGTGACCGTTGGTTGCGACGCACCGCAGAAATTCTGGAGCTCTTTACGTACAATTGACTGGATCATGTCCCGGAGGTCAGGGTTGTGTCCGAATGCCGGGAAGGACTCTGTGGCTGAAGCGTCAAGTACTGGCTTGTAGTATACGATGGAACGCTGCTGAAGGACCTGGTCCATTCTAACCGCCTCCTGAAAAACTCGGTGACAGTACCGGGGGGTTGCGCTATAGGCCAGCGAAAAGCTGTTCTTCAACTTCGCGCTATTAATAAGTGGCGTAGCTTTTTGGCTTCCGACGTGGCTGAGTCAGCTTGCTGGAGAAGCCGCGTCATGTAGTTTAGAAGAACTTCTTGTTGGGCTAGCTGGTGCATTGCTTTGAAGAACCACGTTGGGCATTCAAAAGAGACAAACACAGGAAAAAGCCAAGAAGACGGAAAGAGCGCAAACTGTCAACTTAGTTTATTTGAGTGAAGGTGCCTTATATATGCAGAATCGCAGCAAAAAGAACAAAGGGGAATGAGAGATGGGGAGGGGGGTATAGCCAGTGATCTCCTGATCAACAACATGTGCGCAGAAAATTCTTCTCCTTCTTGTACAATTTGACAGAAGTGTCGCTTATACATTTATCGCCGTTTTCTTTTATGTGGTTTTCTTCGACATACATGGTGACCTTCACGTTGGGCATCTGTATCCGGGACTGCAGAGCCCACTCAGCTCGTTCCCGACGATCCGCGCGCTGGTGTATGTCTCGAGCAGTCGATGGCGGAGCTCACGCCATGATGTCAAAACATCTTCGCGGTTCTCGTACCACGTACGTGCGCTGCCTTCCAGGCTGAAAAAGACGTTCCGCGGCTTCGCGGCGTCATCCCACGGATTCAACGAGGCGATGCGTTCAAACTGAAGGAGCCAGTCTTCCACGTCCTCAAGTTTAGTGCCGTAGAAGGACTTCGGTACACGCGGGTTCTGGAGGGTGTAATGATTAATACCTTGCATGATTGGTCGAGGGGCAGGCGCGCCGAGGTAGACTCCAATATTGTTTCCCGTGCTCAGGGGGCAGTCCTAGGTTTCGGCGGCGAACTCGGTTGACTGGCGTGTCGACCGACAGAGGCCCGAGGTCCGCGGCGCGAGAAGGGGTGTGTGGTATAGATTAGGGAAGTACACAGCACGTCCACCAAAAATATGTCATGGAACCAAAGACTGATTCAGCGTTCACCGCCAGTGTTCCCAGAAAAGCCCTTAATGCGCGCGTACACAACCTCCACCTCGTTGTCTTTTGGTGCCTCCTGGGGCCAGATGGTGGCAACATGCGGCCCATTGAGTTCACACAAGACACATTTGTGACGCATATGACATTGTACCAAGCATATACATGTTCATATGAGGGACACAATTGGCACATATGACTCATACGCTGCCTATATGAGCTCGAAGGAGAACAACTGGGACACCCATAGCTCGTATGTAACACAAATAAATTTATACGAGACACATATGAAATCATACTAGATTTTTCGATAAGGTCTACAGCTTCGAATTATCTCACAATGGCAACACATAATGAAATTCGGTGTATATGAGCTTGTAACACTGTGTCACGCAGGATATCTGTGTTCACATGCTTCCATCGTAGACACGGGGCTGACAGAGCTCAAGGCGGCCTAGTGGAAACAACTACACGCATAAACAATATGCTAGTTCCGCACCTTTAACACAGCTGCTTCTTTTCGTCCCAGGTAACCAACAATTCGAACTCATGACACTTATGTACAGCGATGAATCATACAAGTGCATGGTATTTTTTGTGTACTCACTATATCAGAAGATTATAGACGGTAAGTGGCATTCAGAGAAAAAAAAAACGAAGTGAATAGTAGAATATGTGGGTGCACTTGGTGTTTTAGAAAAGCCCCCTTCCCAACTACCAAAATTAGAGAGATTATGTCAGGACTATTAGACAGGTACTTGAGGCATGTGAGGTCAATCAGAAACCAATATTTTTTCTTTGTACACCTTTCTTGCGCTCTCATATTATTCAGTGTCCACCAATGTGTAAAACAAGAGTTTCGATGACAGTAAGACGGGTCTAAATTATTTGATTATAGACCTTCAATGTAGAGGTTTGGGACGAAATGGCATTCATTCGGAGGTTGTGCAGAAAGAAAAAAAAGTGTTATAAAGTTACAGGTGTAAATCGTGGAGGAAGACTGAACTTGCAGTTGGTTACAAACGTCTCAGCATGATAATCACAGATGCGTATTAGATTGTCGTGGTGCAGTTCCTTTCGTGAACTCATTTTTTCTTAATATTAGTGTGTCTGACAGTACATACATGAAAATGGTGACGTGAAACAATTTCCACTATGAACTACATAAGAAATTTGCAAATGCGGTACTGGTGATTTGATGTCACTGTAAACACACCATTTAATTCAGCTTTACTGGCAGCTATTCTGTACGAACTTAAAATGTTTGCTTAAATGTCTCCCACTGTCTTCCTATCTTTTTTGACAATGATGACAAAGTCTTGTTCTAGGTGCAAATGCAGATATTCTATTTTTCATGCACGGTGCCCTTATTCCAGTTTTCGGTGTTCCGGGCATTTATCGCGCAATTTAAGGCTGAAATCATGTTCTCACTACACTACACGTACTATACACGTAAGAGAACCTTTCGTCGTAGGCAGTAACAAAGGTGAACAATATCTTTTTCCGTGCAATTGCATGTAATGTCTAAACACTTCAGATATTACGCAATAGTGTATACATATTTATATATGATTACCCATGGAAGTAAGGCAACATAACTAAAGTTGAGCGGATACCTGTACGGTTGTGTTAGCTATATAGTTAGACAGTATTGTTATTCCTATGTAGAGACTGCTTTTTTTACATATTTCTTCACATATTTCTGGATATCAAAGGTGCCCTTGTGACCCGAAAAATATAAATTTTTCACTAAAGTTTCGATTAGGCTCCTTTTATCGCAGAACCAAATTGAAAAGAAACATTTAAAAGATTTACCAAGCTTTGGGGATGCCCAACTTTTTTTACGTTGCACCGTAAGCAGCAGCCTCCCTGAGGCCTGAATTCATGATCTTCATAAGAACGCACAAATGATAAAGAATTGAACTTTAAATTTCATTTGGTTCCAGGTGAAGAACTTTGTGAGATGTATATTCGAGACAGCTTCATCAAGGAACCACCTCCCGAGGACTGTCTGAGGTTCTTTAATGCATCATGCAAAAGTCACAAGCAAAAAACTTTCAAAATCTATTTCGATAATTGCACTCGTGGCACTGCAACTGAAATTGAATCTTCCAACACGATTGCAGAGCAATAAAAAGGAATGCAGGAACATGTTAAGTTTTTTTATAATTAAGGATACCTGTAGCCACACACTAGTGCCTAGAAAGCATATGCTTGCAGGTTGGTCTGGATTACGTAACAGAATACGATATTAAAATATATGCTGAAATATCTACCATCTGAAGAAGAAACATGGCAGACGAAACATGTGAGTAAGAAACGCCAAATCATGAAAGCGCCTAACACTATAGACAGAACCGAACTGGCAGAGCTATCAAATTTAATAAACAAGTGCAAGGTAGCCGACATAATGTACAGAGAATTGAGCAGGCCCTAAAAAAACTGCGGTAGCCTCAAAGCGACGAAGAGGAAACAAGGAATAGGTAAAAACTATATGTATGCGTTAAGGCACAAATCTGGCAATGTCATTAGGAAAATGGATAAGATAGTTAATTACCTGATGAGTTCTACACAAATCTATGGAGTAGCCAATGTAATCAGAACTTTAATGAGAGAAGCAGCAGAGCACTGAAGGGGAAGTAAAGAAAGCCTTAGGAGCAATGAAGAGGGGAAAAGCAGCTGGCGAGGATCAGGTAAAAGCCTATCTGTTGAAGGGCGGAGGGGTGGTTGTGCTAGAAAAACAAGCCACCCTGCATACGCAACTCCTTATGGCTTACAGCTTACGAGACGCTTGGCAGAACGCTAACATTATCTTACTTCATAAAAAAAGCAGATGTCAAGGGCATTAAAACTACAAAGCGATCAGCTTGCTGTTTGTTGCCTACAAGGTATTTACTAGGGTAATCTCTAACAGAGTCAGGACAGCCTTAGAATTCAATGAACCAAATGATCAGGCAGGCTTTCGTAAAGGATACTCAGCAATATACCGTATTCACACTATCAATCAGATGATAGAAAAATGTGCAGAGTTTAACCAGCACCTATATACAGCGTTCGTTGATTACGAGAAAGCATTTGACTAAGCGCAAACCTCAGCAGTTATGCAGGCATTGCGGAATCAGGATGTCGAAGAGTCTTATGTGAAAGTACAGGAATATATCTATAACGACTTCACAGCTACTGCAGTGCTCCATAAAGTCAGCAATAAAATTTAAATCAAGAAGTGGGTCAGGCACGGCGACAAGATACCGCCAATGCTATTCGCCGCCTGTTTACAGGACGTATTCAGAGACGTGGGCTGGGGACAGTTGGGGATAAGAGTTAACGTAGGATACCCAAATAATCTGCAATTCGCCGATGCTAAGTCAGTCAGGATTTGAGCTGGAAAACACGATAAATAAGTTCGACAGGGATAAGAGAACGGTAGGTCTTAAAATTAGCATGCAACAAACCAAAAAAATGTTCAACAGCCTCGCAAGGGAACAGTTCACAATTGTTAGCGAGGTGCAGGAAATTTGGTTTGGTTTATGGGGGTATAAACGTCCCAAAGCGACTCAGGCTATGAGGGACGCCATAGTGAAGGACTCCGGAAATTTCGACCACCTGGGGTTCCTTAACGAGAACTGACATCGCACAGTACACGGGCCTCTAGAATTTAGCCTCCATCGAAATTCGACCGCCGCGGCCGGGATCGAACCCGCGTCTTTCGGACCGGCAGCCGAGCGCCATAACCACTCAGCCACCGCGGCGGCTCGTTGCCGGAAGTGGTAAGCGAATATGTCTACGTAGGGCACGTAGCGGCCCCTGATCAGGATCATGAGAGGGAAATAACTTGAAGAATAAAAACGGAGTGGAGTGCATATGGCAGTTTCTCTCAGATCATGAGTGGCAGCTCACCAATATCCCTCAAGAGAAATGTGTACAACAGCTGTATCTTACCGGTACTCACCTACGTGGCAGAAACGTGGAGGATAACAAAATGGGTTCGGCTCAAGTTAACGACAATGCAGTGAGCTATGGAAAGAAAAATGAGAGGCGTAACATTTAGAGACCGGAAGCGGGCAGAGTTGATGAGGGAATAAACGTGAGTTAATGACATCTCGGTCGAAATCAAGATCAAGTCTTACCCGTGCAGAGGAGTTTGCGCTTCGGAGGATACGGGTCGGGGTTGCCCTAACTCCAGCTATTACACGCAAGTGGCCGCATTTCAAATATTTATATCCCCGCCCCGGGTGTCCAGTCTGCAAGAACAGGCTGTGAGGCGGATATGCGCCACCTGTTGTGGGACTGCCCGGCGCTTAAGCCGACGAGATTTCGGCACCTGGCGGCAGTGGGACTCTCACCGGAAAATCTGGATTCCCATATTGCCTGGACACAGGGTTCATATCATCGTTCACTACTTGATTTCATTATATCAGCCCATTTTTTTCATTTATTTAAGCATCTTCCTCATCTCTCATTTTATAACCTTTATGCCCTGAGGCAATAAACATCGGTTGAAAAAAACATCAAGATGAAGAAATTGGCTTTGGCAGGGGCATGTAACGTGAAAGCAAGGTAACTGCTGATGTTTAAGGGTAACGGAGGAGATTGCAAGAGAAGCCAACATAGCACAGGACGGCGGAACTTTATAGGTGGGCAGATAGATAGACAAAGAGGAGGAGGGAAAGGCCGGGATGTTAACCAGAAAGGGGTTCCGATTGGCTACCCTGCACTGGGGAAGAGGAATGAGATCAAGAAGTCTGGGGGAATACGGTGAACGCATCTGGCAAAGGACAGAGTTAATTGGAGGGACATCGGAAAGGCCTTTGTACTTCAGCGGGCGTACTCAGGCTGATGATGATGAACATTGGCGATTCAATGGTAACATACTATCTCACAACTTATGGTTCCACATAGTCTTATTAAATATTTTACTAAAAATACAACAAAAAAATTGTCCCAAGCTTTTCTTACCTAAAGTAAATTTAGAGTGCAAATACATTAGCATGCATCGGTTTGGCATGTTATTCATTGCGAAAAACGTTTTTTTTTACATTTTAAGAGTAGTAAAGTATGCGATAGCTGGTAAAGTAAGAACTTCAAAATAGTACCTGTCATACAACAGAGAAAAGTTTATTATATATCTTCTGTAAGATCATTATCGGAAAGTGGAGCCCCGTATTTTACGTAAACACCTTGTAGCTTTTATTAAGTTTGAAAATTATAAACGCACACAATTATGTCCAACGAATTTAGGAATTCATTCGTTCATTTGTCCAATCAACTTATTTATCTGCATAAAATGTATTCTGTTTAGTTTATCTAAGTGTAATCAAGAGAGAAAAACTCGTGCAAATGTTACATGTCTTTGCGCAGCACCTTTTTTCTTTGCTATTTGCTTCATTGCATCTAAATGTTGCTTCATGCTTAGCAGTTTCCTTTTTTTTTATGAATGGTTAGCTCTTCGAATCTTGTGTTTATGTCCCCAGCAGCACAGGCAAGAGGCCCAATGTTGCAAACGTATTGAAAAAGGCGGGTCCTAAAAGGGCCGGTGTAAATCCATCAACTTGCAATATTGGGCCGATTACCTGTGCTGCTTGGGAAATGTTCATTTTTCTGCACTACTGGTACGATGCTGCGCTGCCCGGTCACACAAGCAAGCACTAATGCTTAAGCGAGGAGGCGATTATCGCGCATATCTACCCAGCAGCATACAGTTATTAATATTATTACTATTAGTTGTTGAGTAGCACATAAAAAGCGTAAACGAAACTCTGCAGAGCAGGAAGCAATGCAGGTTCAATCAAGCGTTCTGATGTCACCAAACACCCTAACAACAGACAAGTGAAGAAAATCAGAAAATATGAAAAGTATAAACTGAAAAAAAAGTCTTAAAACAAGACCGCGCTCTGTTGTCGGCTGGAAATAGTAGCTAATACAACACTTTATGACAAGGGTTAGAAAAAAACTCTTCGGTAAGAAGTACAGGCACAATCGAAAACACATGCTCACGTGATGCTAATTAAACCAAACTGTATGTCCACTCCACCGGGCTCTGCGAAAGAGCAACAGCTGTGACACTAAAAGAAAAAAAAGTTTTTTTACGAAAGCGAGACATTTAAAAGAATCGTGTGGAGGGGCAGTGCTTCGGTGCAAAGCTGGCTGGTCTGTGGAGGATTTTAGACAAATTAATGATGGACTGTGTCCATATGCAGAGTTTCTAATTCGAGTTGGCTTACAAGGACTGCGTTCATGCCATTGCTGCCAGCTTCCTGTATAATCATTGAGTCGACTAGTAATAGCTTGCTTTTGGGAAGACGCCTCGTGTTGCCCCGTGCACTGCTGATACTTTTTCTCACGTGACCAGCCATAATGCAGCATTTTGAAGTCATGATTTTAAAAAAAAATATTGCAGGGTTCTCATCTGGCTAGCTGTCAGATATTCAACCAAGTATTCATTCATTCAAGTGTCCATGAAAATAATTTGTCGCCTTGTCTTGGTTGCTACTACCAAATGACCAAGAGAATGCAGCGATTTGGAAGTTTGTATTGCACTTTGCACCATTCCCTTCAAAGGACCCAATTTTTTGCCTTAGACTTCGCTTGTGTGTTCAATATTTCTCACTGTGTGTTTTGTTTCAGCTCTATTACGGTCACTCACTCATTATGTCGCATTCTACTTTTTAAGGGGCTTGCATGGTGTTCGAAAGAACAAACACGCCAAACAAATTAATGATTCATCATGCAGACAAGCAGTCAAATGGAAACAGAAATGAGTTGTGCAGACAGAGCTGAACAAATAATAACAGATAATGTTTAAAACATTCAATTCAGTGCGAAAGTATGGCAGTTTTTTGAATAAGGCTGTTTTTACTGATTTTGGAATTGAAATTGAAAGGATTTAGCAGACTGTTAAGTTGGGAGAGTTGGCAATACGTTCAATGACATACAAGGATATAACACAGCGGCTCTGTTCAGTATAAATTTACACTAGAGGGCACTTATAACAAAATTAAATTAAACAAAGATAAATTAACATGCTGGTATGAGATAACTGAGGCACGCACGTGATGACTGATTCAAACCTTTTTTTTTTAGCTTACACGCAAAAGACCATTTTTCGGTCAGAATGTGAGTGAGAAAAAGTTCCATGCATAGAGGACATCGCAGTTACAGTTTGGTGGGCCCTCATTACAAGAACCTGTTGGCTTTTGCCGCCGCTCTTGCCCGGTTCACCAGCCAATGCTGTTCTTCCGAATTGTGAGCTGGACAACGCTGCCTCCCAGCCCTGAGTCAGAACCTCCGGATTAGAGCTACGTAGGAAACAACCGCTGGTCCTTAAGGGTAACGGAGTGGATTCCAAGAGAAGGCAAGCGTAGCAGGGGGCCGCAGAAGGTTAGGTGGGCGGATAAGATTAAGAAGTTTGCAGGGATACAGTGGCCGCAGCTGGTAATTAGTAAAGAATAGGATTAATTGGAGAGACATGGTAGACGCCTTTGCCCTGCAGTGGGTGTAGTCACGTTGATGATGATGATGAGAAGACAACGATGAACGGTCAGTGAAAGAAAGAGAGAAAACATTTAATGGATATATTGTTTTCGTGGGCCCTCATTCCAGGAGCCCATTGGCTTTTGCAGCCGCTCTTGCCCGGTTCACCAACGAAACCTGGTCCTCCGAATGTGAGCAGGATAGCGCCGCCTCCCAGTACTCAGTTGTTGGGTTATTGAGTCTTGTTATATTTGAGTTTTTCCGGCATGCCCATGCCATATGGTCAGCCACTTCACTGCAGAAGGCGCAGTGCGGATCATGCCAATTTGGAAACATATAGCTGAATTTGACAGGAGTTACATAAGTATTCGATTGCAATTTCCTTAAAATGAACCCTTTCTCCCTGTTTAGATTTTTGTTTGGTTCGGCGTATACTTTCCTCGCTAATCTCAAGTGTTGGAGAAAATCCCTTTATCTTAATAGTTTAAAATGATTATGTTTCTGCGAATCCATAGCACGCAGGCAGCGGCGTGAGCGCCTTCGTTTCCAACATCCCCAGAGTGTCCTGCAATCTATATGACTGTGGATTTAAAGTCTGTTATCTTTTTGAGTTCTGGGTATTCTGTTTGTGTGTTTACCAATTCTTTCTCTTGTTTAGTTACAACATGCAGTTTGGGAGTCCGTAATAACACACAAAACCTTCCTGGAAACCATCGCCAAACCTACGCCGCTTGCTCAGCCTGGGAAGTTCTCTGGCGTCGAATTGATGCCCCATTAACTAATTTCTCTTGCGCATCCGTGCATGCTATCGCTGATATCCCGTTTACCGGTATTGCCGCGTTCACGTAAATTGCCTCTTCCATCGCGCCCCATGTTCTCCTGATGGCGTTCGCACTAGCCTTCCTTCTTTTCTCATGATATTCGGGATGCATATTTCTCGGAATGGGCTGCACCTCGATCTTGCTTCTAAGCTGTTTTCCCAAGTCCTCTCTGTCTTCCAGAGACAAAATGCATAGGAGTCCTAATCTATCAAGTACGTACCTTCCTGCCCTGCTTCCTGAAAGCCGTATCCTGCAGTATGAAATAAATATATAAAAATAAATAAGTATCGAATGGTCTTCAGTAATTTCATTTGCAGTATTGCGAATGCCCATGTGTAGTAATTTTTCTGTTCTTGCATTGACCTTCATACCAAGTGCACATTTACCTCTTTGCGTATTATGATGTCCAGCTTGTGCTTCTCACTTTTCTTTTCATTTAAGAAGAGCTGCAGTGTAAGCTATACTGCTCATAATAAAAGCATTTATTAACTTTATGGTTCCTTTTTCTTTGAGTCCTTGCTTGTGGTTTGATACCCAACTAATATCTACTAATCAATCTCTCCACTTGCTCAGTGGTTGCCTGCAGACGCCTAATCACTTGCGCGTTGTTGCCGTTGGCGAATAATAAGAGACATAAGATTTTCACAAGTGACACCTTTTAATATGCGCTCCCCTCTCAAGTGCTACAACAGGGTCAGAGTCTCCTTTCTTCCTAAATATTAGTAACTCTGATTTGTTCGGTGCGCATTGGTGTCCGCGGCTGTTAGCCTATTCTTTCACGGTATCCGCCGCACATTGTATCTTTCCTGCATGCTTCCAACTGGCCTTTAGGAGGTCCAAATTGTAATGTGGTCAGCATACAGTGCGTGCCTGACACACTGTATTCTGTCCAACCTACTCGGTAGTTCTAGTAGCGCAATGTTGAAAACAGCAATGCTCCCTTGCGATGTGCCCCTCCTTCGCATCCGCGTGAACTCCAGCTTCACTTTCCGGACATTGATCCTAACGCTTGGGTTCGAGAGAAATTCGGTGATATAATTATACGTCCTCACACCACAATTGCAGTCCTAAATGTTTTTGACTATAATACCATGTTTGACATTGTCAAATGCACCTTTGAGGTCTAATGCTAGGATCTGCCTGGTCGGATAGCCTCTAGGTTTGTGGATGATTTCTTCTTTTAGCTGTAAAATACATATTGAGTCGAAAGGTCTGATCTGAACCCGAACATCGCGTTTGGGAAGGGGCCACTTTTGTCTATATGTCTGTAATTATTTCATATATAACTTTATTCATCAACTTTCCGGTGCACGGCATAAGAGATATTGCCCTCAAATTATCGATACCGATCAATTTACTGGGTTTCGGAATAAACAGAACTTCTGCCGTCTTCTATTCCTCAGGAATTTTACCTACCGACCAACATTTGTTAAAGAATTCTGTGATACCCTCCAACGACGTGTCATCCAAATTAGCTAACATTTTGGTGGTAACCCGATCTCCGCCGGGGCACGTATTCCTTCTATGTCCACGAGTTCGTCACGCACATTCCTGGTTGTGATCCCTTCGCCCATTTCCTTATTGTGTGTGGCCGTGCATTCTGCCATGTCTAGACCGACACCCTCCGATTATATGCATCTCGTTTTCAGTTCTGCAATGAGCTTCCTTTCGCTCTCCTTGAAGTTGTGTATGGCCTTCAACAGTGCCGCGGGGCAGAGCGCTCGTGCTGTGGCAGCTGCGCACACACAAGAGGCGATTTTCCTTGCGTTTAAACCGCCGAATTAGTGCTGCGTAGATGACCACGGTGAGCAGGCTGTGATGCGGGACGGAGCGCTAGCGCTTGGCACATACTTGACGCATACACGCAAGAGATGATTTTTCTAGACTATGAACGTCCGGATCAGTGCTTTCGCAATGACAGTAGTTCAACAAATTTTAGTTAAAAGAGGTCAACTAAGCAAACGCAATCTTGAATGTGGCGACTGACCGATGCTTTGTTGAAGCACGTATCACGACACCTTTCGGCGGTTCTTTCTCTTTGTGCATTTATGCTTAGAGCGAATTCGCGAAAGACACTGTAGAAAGTGTGAACTGCTAATATTGTCTAAAGAAACTAACAGTGCAATTGTGATAGTGTACAGAGAACCAATGCAGAGTAATGCCGAAAATAATTTGCTGTCGGCTGAATTCTTAGGAAGAAATAAAAGTGACGTTTACATGGTATTTCCTAGAATCACTTCAGAAGTGAGTTCGCAGGTGTTGTGAAGCAACCTAAGTCTTTTTTCGTTGTTTTCACTTAGCTGTTTGGACTCCGATTTTTACGCAGTGAAAACCACTGCTCTGAAAAAACTGTTTTCTGCTCGACATATCGCCTTCGTGATGACGCACCTGATGCAGTCAAAACATGAGCGGTGCCGAAAACAAAATATTATTCTCTGAGAAAACTGCATATTAATTCTTATCACATGAGCACAGTGCCTATTGTCGTGCAAATTGGGGCCTGTTGATTACATCGAGACAGATAGGACCTTGTTATTATTAGGACGGACGCCGCGTATGACCCAAATGGTAATTTACTGATATTGCTACGCCACTAACTACTCTAGTGGCGCCATACAGCGGCTAAACTGCATTTCCTGGCCGTTGGCAAGCCTTGAGCTATCTCGGGGCTAGATGCTTCGTCTTCTTCATCTCTCGTGCGGCCTGCTGCCTTGCGCGTTCCAACGTCTTGCGCGTCTAATTTAAGCAAATATACCAGCCCTACTTACGTCAACCGTTTCTCAGTGACATATTTGGTGGAGATGCTGGGTAACGGCCCATGTACGCTGACCTCGAGGACAGTTTTGACGTCAGCTCTCAGCGCGTAGCTACAACACCAGTCCACAAGGCGAGCCGCCACCTGCGAGGCCTACAACCCGAGTTCGGCCAACTGACAGCGCCGGTAAGAGCCATGACATCCACCGCGGCTAGCCATACAAGTCAGCACTCCGGGAATGCCCCGCCATTTGTCCTTCACGCACCTCGATCGCCGCCACCGTTCCATGGGGACAGGTGCGAGGACGTCGAAGACTGGTTGGCCAGCTTTGACCGAGAGGCGGGTTTCAATGAGTGGGACGGCGAGCGCAAGCTGCGCAACGTCTACTTTGCGCTGTAGGACTCGGCCAAAACGTGGTTTGAAAACCACGAAGCTTCCTTTACCACCTGGTAGGCTTTTCGTCGAGAGGTGCTAGCGACATTTACCAGCAGCGAAAGAAAAGAGAAAGCAGAAATCGCCCTGCGCTCGAGATCACAGCAGCCGAACGAGGGCGTCGCGATGTTCATCGAGGACATGACCCGACTGTTCAATCGGGCCGACCCTGCTATGCCCGAAGCCCAGAAGGTACGCCACTTAATGCGTGGCGTAAAAGAGCAGCTGTTTGCAGGACTGGTCCGTGACCCGCCACAAACAGTGTCCGACTTCACCAAGGAGGCAATGGGTATCGAGCGCTCTTTACAGGAACGGGGTGCCCACTACGGACGTCAGGCTACTGTAGCAGCCGCTTCCCAGTCCCAGAACACGCCTACGTCGCTGCCCGCCGAGGACCTTCGGGAGCTTGTAAGAAGCCTTGTGCGCGAGGAACTGGCGAAACTTCGCTTTGAAGCTCCACAGGTCAGCGTCGCTGCCGTTACGGACGTGGTCCGCGAAGAAATCCGACGAGTTGTGCAGCCACCCCCAGCTCCGCACCCGGCGCTCTCCGTTATGACGTACAGCGAGGCGCTACGAAGTTCCGGGCCAGCGATGCGAGCCTTTTCCCCCATCGCTCCTGTGCAATACCTGCAGGAGCCAATCGCAACAGCACCCTCCGTGCCGCAGGAGTTCAGGCCCCCCGTGATCAAAGCGCACGTTTGGCGTACGCCAAACAATCGGCCGCTCTGTTACCACTGCGGAGAGCCCGACCACATCCTCCGGCACTGCCCCTACCGCAGGATGGGTTTAAGGGGGTTTTCACCTGACGCACCTCGACCACGCTACGGTGAAAGACCACGGGATATCGAACAGTACTTGGTTGATAACGTGCAATCTTCGACCTCGCAGCGACGCTAGTCCCGATCGCCATCCCCAAGGCGGTTCTCTTCGCCCGGCCGCCCGTCATCCTCTGGCCAGTTCAGAGGTACGTCCCCACGTCGGGAAAACTGAAGACGGCGTCCTCCGGGGGTAGGGCTGCCGCTACTGGACCGAGTCAAGAGCCTCCACCCGACGATTCGCCACGACGCTCCGACCGACGACGACCTGACCCGACGACCTCGACGACGCTCTGCGACCGACTGGCCTCCGCCGAAATTCCGGTATCCGCCGACAACCACGACTTTACCGCACTCGTGGATACCGGCGCCGATTTTTCGGTAATGAGCAGACGGTTAGCCACCGTCTAGAGGAAGGTTCTGACCCCTTGGTCTGGGCCGCAGATCCGGACAGCTGGTGGCCACGTGGTAACTCCGATTGGTGTCTACACTTCGCGAATCCAGGTCCGGGGTGTTACTTTCCCTGGTTGCTTTGCTGTGTTACCCGAGTGCTCCAAAGACCTCATACTCGGTTTGGATTTCCTTCAAGAGTAGGGTGCCGTTATCAACCTTCAGGAGCTAATCGTGTCGTTTTCCACCCAAGGTCCTGTCGACGACGATACCGAGCCACGCAGGGCTAAGTTATGCGTCTGTGATGACCACGTTTTGATCCCATCAAGATCCAGCATGATTTTTACTGTAGAGTGCGATAACAGCACCAAAATTAGTGGCATCGTTGAAACCAACATGTCCCTGCTCCTTGGTCGGCAAGTCTGTGTTGCTCGAGGAATTGTTGAACTGAACAAGGGCCGAACCGAACTCTTGGTGACCAATTTTGGTTGTGAACCTCAGTGTTTGCCTGGCAGAACAGCTATTGCGTATTTCGAGGAACTCAGCGAATTCGCGGGACAGCATGTTTAGTCCGGAGCCCCGGCATCAGTGGAGGAACCGACCACTCTCATAAACACTGACACCTCACGATCTGAGGTGAACTATTCAACCACCGAAAAAGAATGCCTGGCCATTGTGTGGGCAGTAACAAAATTTCGCCCGTACCTATATGGCCGCCCTTTCAGGGTCGTCAGCGACCACCACTCGCTGTGTTGGCTGGCGAACCTGAAAGATCCCTCGGGACGGCTTGCACGCTGGAGCCTTCGACTTCAGGAATTCGATGTCACCATCGTCTATAAGTCTGGTAGGAAGCACAGTGATGCCGACTGTTTGTCTCGTGCTCCTATCGAGAACAACCGAGCTGACCCCGACGACGATTCTGTTTTTCTTGGTGCCATCTCCACGTCCATCCTCATTAGACACCAAAGGGACGACAGCGAACTACGGCCCCTCATTGAGTATCTAGAAGGAAGCGCTCAGTCTCCCCCGCGAATCTTTTCGCGCGGACTGTCGTCGTTCTGTTTACGTAACGGCGTCCTGTATAAGAAAAACTACAGTCCAACAGACGCTGTCTATCTACTCGTCGTGCCTACGGCCCTTCGCGACGAAGAAATGCAGGCGAGCCATGATGACCCATCTTCTGGACACCTGGGTTTTTGTCGAACTTTGGCACGAATACGGCAAAAATACTACTGGCCAAGGGTTGCTGCAGTTGTGAAACGTTACGTAAGAACTTGCCGCGAGTGCCAGCGTCGCAAGACGCCGCCGACTAAGCCAGCCGGCCTACTCAAGCCTATTGATCCGCCTCAGGTTCCCTTCCACTAAGTTGGCATGGACATACTCGGCCCATTTCCGGAGTCCTCTCTGGGTAACCGCTACATTGTGGTCGCCACCGACTACGTCAGCCGATACTGTGAGACTAAAGCTCTTCCCCGTGGTGCTGCTGACGAAATTGCGAACTTTTTCATTCAAAACATTGTGCTTCGTCACCGTGCACCCACCATCGTTTTAACTGACAAGGAAACAGCGTTCACCTCGGCCCTTACGCAGGAGGTTATGCGCCTAAGCAGCACCAGTCACCGCAAAACAACCGCTTACCACCCTCAAACGTACGGCCTCACCGAACGGCTCAACAAAACGATCGCCGACATGATTTCTATGTATCTCGACGCGGACCACCGGAACTGGGACGCCATACTCCCTTACGTCACCTTTGCCTATAATACTGTGGTCCAGCAAACGACACGCTTCACTCCATTTCGTTTGGTACATGGTCGCGAAGCCACAACCATGCTGGATGCAGTGCTGCTTCTAGCTAGCGCTACCCCCTCTGATATGGGTGCTGCCCAATTTGTTCGTTACGCTGAGGCCACCCGCCAACTCGCTCGACAGCGCATCCGGCACCAGCAAGTTCACGACGCTCAGCGATACAACCTCCGCCACCGAAATGTGCGTTACCTGCCCGGCGAACAAGTCTGCGTGTGGAGCCCAATCCGCATGAGGGGACCCTCTGAGAAGCTTCTACGCAGATACTTTGGCCCGTACTAGGTGCTCCGCCAGCTCAGTCAAGTTACCTATGAAGTTCTCGTCCAAGGAACAGTTCGCTCTTCTAGACGGCCAACCTCCGAAGTTGTCCACGTCGCTCGGATGAAGCCGTACCACGCCCGCTAGCCCCTCGCGCGTTTCTACACCACACGCCTGACGCGTGCGACTACCCTTGTTGTCCTGCCTGCAATTGCTACCACACCGAGTCGGTGTCTTCAAGAGAGGGGGAGCAATGCTACGCCACTAACTATTCTAGTGGCGTCATACAGCGGGTAAACTGCATTTCCTGGCCGTTGGCAAGCCTTGAGCCATCTCGGGGCTAGATGCTTCGTCTTCTTCATCTCTCGTGCGGCCTGCTGCCTTGCGCGTTCCAACGTCTTGCGCGTTTAATTAAAGCAAATATACCAGCCCTGCTTACGTCAATCGTTTCTCAGTGACAATATCAAGCAGCATTTGAATATCAGGTAGAAAGAAGAGCAGTGGAAAATGGATCACGAAGTACTTGTTGTCTATATTCCGCATATCAGATGTGTAATGCGCGCAGCAGAGCCTAAATAGCCTTTCTGACAGCTCACTTCCCAGTTCTCTTTAGATGCCTGCTACGACCTCACCTGAACATCGCTTGAGGGTATTATGGCCATCCAAGGCGCGTCATTTTGCTCGCTATAGAGCTCCTTCACACGTGAGAAAAGTGTTTCTCAGAGCACGTTCCACTCATAACTGAGCACCCTGAGCAGCCACCGCGGTGAGCGTGTGCGCCATACGACAGCTAGGTCGGCACTGCCGCAATTAGGTAACAAGAACCGGCGGCAAGATCTGGGACCAATTTTCCGCTGACCCGCACAACCGGTGTTAGTGGCTATTTATTAATGAAAACAACAATGAAAGAAAAAGATGTTGCTATCTGCGGCGTCTACCATGGAAACTTGAAGCACCTGAGCTGCAGCTAGCCGGAATAAAAGGACAGGAAGAGGGAACTAAAGGGGGTAGCGATAGTAAGAAACGAAAGGGGCAGGGTGGCAATATATACTCTGTGCAAATGAAGCATATGTAAATAGCCTCGACAGAATGCGGTGAAGCATTGCTTGTTCCAAGACGTCATGGGATTTTCCTGTGCTCTTTGCCGCCGCGGTGGCTGAAGGGTTATGGTGCTCGGCTGCTGGCCCGAAAGACGCGGGTTCGATCCCGGCCGCGGTAGTCGAATGTTTATGAAGACGAAATGCTGGTGGCCCATGTACTGTGCGATGTCAGAGCACGTTAAAGAACCCCAGGTGGTTAAACTTTCCGGAGCCCTTCACTACGGCGTCTCTCATAGCCTGAGTCGCTTTGGGACGTTAAACCCACATAAACCATCCTACGTTTTTCGTCTCTAAGTCTAGAATTATGCAGCGTCTTTGTGCCGTTTCCAGTTCTCCTTCCTAACAGGAGCCCTTGGGGCACACGATTCTCTCTTTCTTTCCTCTCACTGTTCTTACTTTGTCTTTTACTGCGTAGTATTTACTGCATATTTGGTCGTGTAGCTTGTAACGTTTCCACGAGCTGCCGACAGTGTCATATGTGTTGGCGCTATTTTTTTTTTTGCCACGTAGAGTAGGCCGTTCTGTTTGCATATTGAACGAACAGACTGTGAGCCGTTGCTCGCAACAGCACCCGCGTTCCTCCTCCTCCTTCTGTTGCTGCCGTTCATTCATTGAAATATGAGCCGTCGCTTCCTCATAATTAACAAAACATTTGCGTCTGAACACGCTCACACCTCCTCAAGAAGGTTTCCCAACAGAGGCCCGATTTCAAAAATTAATAGTAGATAGATAGATAAAGAGGAGGAGAGAAAGGCAGGCATGTTAACCAGAAAAGGGTTCCGGTTGGCTAAATGTCTGAAACAACAGTATCCAAGATAAAATATAACGAACATAAGCTCCAGTGGCCCCGTGGTTTGAAACATCCGAAATAATTATGCAGCGTAATCATATTGTGTACAAATTAAAGTACAGGGACGGGCATTGAAGGTGTTTTTTTTTATTTTTAGATCACTTATCAGAAATTTGTTTTGTGCCATAAGAGTTCTGGGTGTTCCCTTGTAGTTAATGTGGAAGTCGCTCCTTGAAGCCATTTGAATAAAAAAGCGGTTGATTTCTTTGTAGCATCTTAGAAACATTTAAATGGTTGGACTACATAAAAACATTTATGTGCGTTGGTCGTTGGATCGCCTAAACCTCACTCATCATGTAATAATTAGATATGCCAGCGCTTTGAAGCGCTTATGGCCTGCCATGCTACCGTACTGGTTCGCTTAAAAAATATGGACAAAACACAGAACAGCACAGAAAATTTGCCTTGTACCAAATGCTTGAATTTCATTTTAGTGCGCCGTGTCACACCGCCACTAAAGATATTCAGTGTAACAAAAATACACAAAATCAGCCATATGATAGTCCAGAGTAATGCCTTTTTTCACGGAGAGATAACTTGGACAAAAGCTTTAAATGTAAATTGCAGATATTCTATTGCATCCGCAAGTGTGGAAGCCAAAAAGAAACAGTACGGAAGTAGTATACACATATTCTTACCGACTGATCTGCAGTGAAAGACTAAGGACTTCTGACATCTGTCCTTCATAAGTGGTACATGACAAACGTATACCTGAATGCATCGGATTTCAGGTCACATGAATTCAAACCTGCTGTTCAATAAAGTAGTGAATGTTTGATGAATTGATCGCACCGAAGACGACAAATAAATTTCTTGCCCTTTGGTCAGATTTGAACTGTGCACGGAGTCAAGCCAGACATTTCGCAATGAGAGTAGGTACACAGAAGTCATCCTCGTGTTTTGTCTCGTTCTCTTTTCATTCCGGAAAAAATAAAGCCGCATGTCAAAGCAACATTTCATCCCAAACCCACATTCATTTCCGAACGTATCTGAAAATAAAAGAATTGCGGTACCTACAAATAAGATATTGCAGACCAGCATAGAAAACCGCGTCGAAGCTCTCATACACTATCAGATGTGGTTTTTCGCTTGCGCAGACAACGAACGGTGCTAGCTCGAGTGTGCTTGCTTTTTCGTTGCGCTGGTTGTGCGGTTGGGCGCCGCTGTGCCAGAGAAGTCAGCGCCTGTCAGTCAAGGATGTGCCGTGGTGATGCATCATGCTTTGACGAATGGCAGGGGAGACGACGGTGATGAGTGGGAGGGGTTGGCAGCCGGGAGGAGAGTCATTTTCTTTTACAGAGCTATTGGGGTGGCGAGAAAAAGTTTCCAGCTGAAAGGTGGAGACAGGAATATTTGGGGGGGGGGGGGGAGGGGGGAGGGGGGAGGGTGCACGAACGTTGAAAGCGCGGAGCTGCGCACGGAGGAAAGAGCTAGGAGGAAGTGAGTAAAATCACAAAGAAAAAAAAAGCGTTCCGCGGGGTAGGTGGTTAGCGCACTACCTGAAAACGGCACGGCACGACTCTAGACACTCGCGTATTTTTTGGGGCCACTTGTCAGTTCAATACGGCTTAACATGTTACCGTAAAAAACAAAAACATAAATCAATAAATAAAATATTTTGGATGCAAATTCGCACTCTTTCATCGTATTATATACAAGCTAGGTTAGCAAGCGTCTAACGTCATTATTCAGTAGATTTATTGAGTGGTCGTCGAAGAATCCTCAAATTAATTGCTGGTGTGGAAGTATTTCGAAAAAATGAAAATATAAACGAAAACGAGTTGCGTTGTGATTCGCAACAATTTTTTATCCTTTTCAACAATTAAGGTAATGTTCGAAAGCAGAAAAAAATAATTATTTGCATGGAAATAAGCAAAGACTTGAGAAAGAGCTATAACCATCAGTGCAAATTGCGCAACACAACAATAAAACGCACAAAAACAACAATTTGCCACATTGGGGTTTGCAGAAAAGAAAGGAAAAAGCAAATCGTAAAACACAGGGAAAGGCGCGACCACAGGGAAGGGCGTGTAACGGCCTGCGTGTAACGCCTGCGTGTAAGCCTGTGCTGAAGCCTGCGTGTAACGGCACGTAAATTGTCGCAGATATGTGCAGTTTGATGTGAAATTCTTGAAATTTAGCGACTAATCGTCGAAGCTGGGATGCGTCGCCGGTATTGAACTCACTCCTCTGCACGTTTCGTGCATGAAAAAAGTCCCGTAATCTATGCCTGGGGTCCTGACGAAGAATTGTGTGCATGGTGAACTGCGCTGGTTTTTGGAGAGTTGCAAACTACGCTTGCGCATTGTCCAAATCTTGGAAAATACGAAGTGCAGGCGTGTTCATAATGCGACGGGTGATGTCAAGCCAACCCATTGTACAGAGATGCTTGAGAACTACAGACTTAATGGCGCTATTTTCATCGGCTGTGAGAAGCAGAGTATCTGCCTTTTCTGTTTATACGTTAGGCGTGCAGGCTGGTGGATTGTGCGCTATGCTAGGGCTCTGGAGTTAAACGCTATGCTTGCATCGCTCCTAGTTGGTGCATCGTGGGGCTATTTTCTTGCCAATGGTCTTCCCACTGTTAGGAAACATTAAGGCCACAGGGAGGACTGATGTAATCATTTGAAGAGAACATTTCTATTTTTTGTGCATTAACTGTTTGCTCCAACATAAAAACGTTTAGTTGGGCTAATTCTGAGCTAGTTTCTCTGGCCAAGATTCGTGTCTTCAGCAATCTCAGAAAAGAAAACTCATACCGCCATTCTCGTCAGGTTCTTTAGAGAAGCCTATGCTTCTGCAGAGCCGTGAAAAATCTGACGAGTTCAAAGTTGCGCTAATAATGTCTAACCTACAAATTTAAAACATTACAATTAGAAGGAACCAACATATCAAAGTCAGAATCTTTCAGGAACATTCCGGCAGTGACGCAATTTCTTAAAAAAAGTATTTTTCATATCTCCACTTTTTCGTTTCTTTAACCCTACCTCTTCGCCTCGGCCAGTGCTTTCCCCAACAATTCTTTTTCCCATCGTTTTCTTTTTTTGTAAGTTATAGTTATATTTTTTACCCTATGCACTACACCTCCTGCTACCATTTCTTGGCAGCACTTGGCTACCGCACTCTATCCTCGCCCCCTTCCTTGCACGCTTTCTCTGCCGATCTCTCATTTCCTCTATCTCCTGCAAATTCCCTCTTTTTCTCCTCCGGTACTTCGTCCTGCTATGAAGCTTAACTTCATTATCGTAGGTTTTCAAGTAAACCCCGCCAGTCGTGCCATGGCACCGGTTTTTCTGAAACTGAGTACGCTGCCATGCGCCTAAGCGAACATCGCGCTCGGAATTACCGCTGTATGTAGGGATGAATTTTATGTCTTCCCAACGTCTACGGAAGCCACAGTTCTTAGCAGCACCGAGGAGTGCACTACGTCAAGAACCTGGAACCTCGGGAGGTTGAAATTATTCTTGAACCCTCCTCTACAATGTCTGATATAGTAAAGATAGCTCAGAGGCGTTAAACCATTTGTATCGACTATACATAGGTAATCGCTCAGCCGCATTTCGAACGCTTATACGTCAGCCATTGCAGCAGTGGGATATGGATAACTTTTTGAGTCAAGATAACTACCGAACCAGCCTCTATGCAAAAAACAAAAAAATCAAGCAATGCAAAAGTATGGACTTGAAATGTTGGCGATAAGGTCGGAGAGCATTTTCTCATCGCACAATGGTTTCCTTGCCGGGGCGTATACCACTGACGCAAAAGACTCTTGCGCCGCTGATGCAGGCACCGCGGAGAGTCTCAGGCGGGAATGGCAAAATTTATTGCCCTGAAAAAAGTTGTTTTTTGAGAAACCTGCTTGCATTTGCTTGTGAGTGTGTTTTCTGTCTTTTTTGCTCAATGTTACGCAACAATCTTGATCTTCTGAGTGTCCAATCATGGCGCTTCTTCGCATAAAGAGCAGGTAAAGTGAACGTTTCGCCATATGCAGTGCTCGCATCCGAAACTAACTCTACGCCAATCAATACTAGTCGCGGCAGCAGTCAAGAGTTTCCAGCCAGTCAAGTCAATCACCAGCTTTGTGCAATCGGACTATTGGAAGATCACAGTGGTAATGGAAGCGGTTAATTTAAGTTTGCTCCGGTAGTATTTCTTTCTTGTTCCCTTTAGCGGCAATAAACGTTAGCCTGTCTTCGAAATGAATGTTACTAGCGTCTCACGTGTGAATTTAGGCATTTTACAAAGATCGTTGTTTTAGAGCTTTTTCTAGAGATGAAGGCAGAGGTTTGGCCCGTGGCAACGTGAAACACCCGCGTTCTTTTTTTTTATTGGGTAAATATCATACTGCAATTGAGGTGGGCTTTTAGTGCGGCACATTGCTGAAGTCGACGCCCAAACAAATTCCCCCGCGTGTTCCTTCATCGCTTGCCATGCGAGCTCCGCTTCACCTCGATAAGAAACTCTCTACTAACGTGCGTACTGCAAAACAACTCCTTACGCGACCTTCATAGTGTGCTTCACCGATTTGCCGTGGTGCCGATACGCTTCGAACGCCTGAGCGTGTCTCGAACGAATGTTCTTATTGTTTCTTAATTCGTGTTCTCCTTGTACTATCCGAAGCGTGGATGTCTGACCAAGAAGAAGGCTCGGTATGTAGTCGTCCACACTGAGCCTAGCGCGCCTTCGTTTCGAGCAGTTGGCCGGCTTAAGATACATCTGACGGCAGCTCTGAGGCTCATTAATCGCACTTACATCCCCCAATTCTGAAATTCCAGTTCTCTTATCCAAGTAGCAGCTTGTCCGTGGTACCCGCGATGCTCTCACGTTACTCGGTTTAGCCTTTTCAAAGCATACGCACTCTCAGCGACTCTGTTAGCCATTCTTGCGTCTTCTGCAGGATCACTATTCAAGCTCCCATGTTAGGTTTTATTCCCATTTCGTTTTCACAGCAAAAATTTGCAACCTGTTGAATGAAGAGACGACGAACTAGGACGAGAGTCAATCCTTGCTTCGCTGCCAGGCGCTCTCTCTACTTCCACCACGGTAATTGAGAACACAGGGAACCCAGAGTCAGCACGGGACTCGTAATCTCATCACGGCTTCTCCCCATACACCAAGTTGGTAGAACTCTACGCATGTTTAGTTCAACGAACAGGGCTCACTTGTTAGCCGTTCCTGATTGATCTATCTCCGGTGGCCCACTGGATAGCCAATCACGATCTCGGCAGCATTCCGGCAGAATATCCTTAGGGATTTATATGTACTGTTCGTTTTAATCGCAAATTTTCTTTCATGTATTCCCTTTATGACCTGTTTGACTTTTCCCCTTAAAACCACCTGTTTTGTTCTGCTAAACTTTCCTTGATCTTTTTCTTCACCTTAACAGAGCGAAAAAACATGGTTAGCAGATGCCGAACTATGAGATGTTCACCTTAAATTTTCGTTCCACTCTACGGCTACATTGTAAATACTCGGACCTTTAAGATTCGAGAAAGTTTCGTTCCATCTCTGTTTTTGTTACGAGTAGGGAACGCATTGAATCGCTTACTATGCAAATATTGCGGCTTACTGTAAAAAAATATGTATGGCATTGGTTAAGCTGGCGTAAAAGTTATGAATTCCTTTGAGTTGCTTGTGATTGTCCACTGAGCGAATGTCAGCAGAGCATCGAGATTTAAAGGATTCTGGTGCCTTTTCCGCAATCCTTCCAGAGAAAGTGGCAGTGATAGCTCTATTGCACTCCACTCACGTTCCCCACATGTGGGCCCACCTTCATCACTTAAAAGAAATGTACACGTTTCTAAAGCACCCGCACATTGGTTCAGAAATAAAAAAAGTACGGATTAAGCCTCTGTAGATAACATATTTTTTGGGGCAGCGGACGAGTTGGAGCTTTTCATAGCTACCTATAGACCAGTGCGCTCTGCTATCAGAATCGCCCAAACTAAGTCGTCATGGCAGAAAATATGTCGTTCTACAGGGTTCAACTGTATGAAATGTGAAAACATCTTACACATTTCTTGGAAGAAATATTTTACATTGACCTGCACACCAAGTTGAAATTCGTGAGATTGCTTAATGTTTCGAAAACGTACATGAACTTAGTTCACCTAAGCAGATTCTGAAGCCGACCGTAGCTTTTGTTTGATCACAATAGGATTCTACACTTCGAACCGTGAAGGATTTCAGATAACGTTATTTTTCCAAAGTGCGCTGTCTCAAATTTATGATAGCCCAAAATAAAGTTTTGATTGTGCTCGACAAAACCTCGAAGGAGCAACGCCAGCGCGCGTTAAAGAGCCCTAGGTGGCCCCTCAAAGCCCATGTGTTGCTTCAGGTTAAAGTCCATCACTCGTAGTTAAGTTTATTAACTTGGGAAAGGAAGTAGAACCCGCCACATTCTAGGCCCCGCACGACAACATTCGCGAATAGAGTCACGTGACTCGGGGGTAAAGAACTTCTGTGAAAAGAAACATTTATTTACCACATTTTTGTGTCGTTTTATTATTGTGCGTGTCATTTTCCTTCGCCATGCTTCAAGCGTATATTACCTGAGAAAGAGCGGGCCTTCCTGCCACGAGAGCGAAGAAAGTTCAGGAGGCTTACCTGCTTTATGAAGCAGGCCAGCAACCGATTTTAGTTTTAAGTGACAAAATTATTTCATTGCTTACAGATGTACCAGATTTTCCTTTCTTTATTTCTAAGCATATCTAGCTGACACACAAGTTCTGTTTAGGCTTCCTCTAGAGTTGGTCATGCGGATTGCTTCAAGCCTTTTGTAGCAGATGCGGAAGTTAAGTGTGGACCCATTTCCGTGTCATAAGTAAGTAAATGAAATTTCCTTCAAAATGTTGGGTCCCGTATCTTTCTGTCATAAAAAGAAAACCGATGCCGTCGGGCATTACACGAGTAGTTTAAGTATTTGGTAAGAAAATGTTGACGGGGCACTTGTAAAGTACTTTCATATCCTTCATACTGTAACTTGCATTTCCTTGCATAGAACGCTGCGTTCGATTTTTACAATCGTTACAGCAAGCAATATCAATCCCCTTCGGCGCAACATTGCGACCTGATTGATGAAATATAAACAGTAAAACACATTACAATCAGAATAGCAGATCTTGCATCGGATGGTGAAAAACGTGTCTCATCATGCATTATTGAAATACTACGCCTCCTAGAAGTGATGGCACTCAGGCAATGTACTTTGTGGCCAAGTGCAAGGTTATCCCCCTCCAAGATCCGACTCGTGCCACTCTGCGTGTGGGCGCCACCTGAGGAAGAACACCTCCTGTAGAGGCTGACGCAGTGGCCCTTCTCGCAACCAGAAGTGCTTTGTCATGTAGCGCTCCCACACGAAATAGCGCGGGTCGGAACTTAGAGGAGGGTATTCTACATTTGTCAATGATAGTATGCGTGAAAGAAGAACATAAACAAACTAGTTTACATCCCTGGGGATTTGAAATTCTTAGCTACAGCACAGCATCTCTTTCTCACATATACACACGCGCACAGCTCGTATTCACGCAGATACACACTCGTCTAGAAGTCATAAAACACCCTTGCAGTTATATGCAAAGAGCATGTTTATTCAGCAGCCTATCTGCATGTAAATCTATGTTGTGTTTCTTGTGTTACATAGAGAGAATTTCGCTCGTTCACATCGGCTTGCTTTACCGTGAACAGCAGTCCATAAAACGCGCAAAGTACAAAAAATTGAAAGCATCGATTCTATCCTTGCATTGCTTTTTTCAGTGCCGAGATGGAAGACGAGAAACCTCACTTTCTTTCAATAATAATCGATTTTTTTTCTTGGAAGTATAGCCATTTGCCTGGAAGCGAAGAAAAACGAAGCAGAAAATACCTAATGCAGAAGAAAGAAAAAAAACTTGTAAGAGACTGATTATATTACAGGTCAAATAACCTTATTTTGACAGGCGCCTCTGTTTACTGGGTATGCCTACACCGCTTGATATATGCGCATATAGCCTTCTCTAGGGCCGCCGAGGTGACTTAGTGGTTATGGCGCTCGGCTGCTGGCCTGAAAGACGGGGTTCGATTCAGGCCGCGGTGGGTGAATTTCGATGGGGGCGAAATTCTGGGGACCCGTGTGCTGTGCGCTGTCACTGCACGTTAAAGAGCCCCAGGTGGTCGAAATTTCTGGAATCCTTCACTGCGGCGTCCCTCATAGCCTGAGTTGCTTTGGGAAGTTACTCTCATAATCTAAACCTTCTCTAGGAGAAAGAGAATGCTTAAAAACCTAGGGAATTCTCTTCTACCATGCTTCATTGACCAGGTTGCAGAAACTTGGCGAAAGGGGTGATTGCACAGCGAAGCATACCAAGGAGCACAATCTTTGTCAGTGATGCAAACTTGCCATTCATTCGTAAAGAAGTGTTGCGCGGGCCGGCAACTCCACAACTACCTGATGTACATCTGTGCAAAGCAAATGCACAGTGACAGATATTGGCCGTGCTGCCACACTTTCGTTCAGGATTGTTGTCGACTGTGCTGTTATAGCTCACTGCTCTGGGTTCGAGTATATTTGCAATACAGACGTTTGTCTTTAGTCTTGCCTTCAGCTGAGACGTTGATTTTTATACGTAATTAAAATGCCCCACACTTTACAAACGCTCCGCAGATTGCAAAAAAAAATTTCTGGGTATTTCTTGCATTCTGCACTGATATCCTCTGGAAGAATGTAGCGAAAACCCCAGAACATTCGGCTCTATCATTATATTACTAATGTGGCAAGAACTCTGAGAGAATGAAAGCATATTTCACAAAAAAGATATAAATTTTGTGAAATATTGCAACAAAAATTGAGATAAACGCAATAATTATACACTACAATTACAAGAAATATAATTTGAACTTCAAAGACAGAATTTTCTCATTTCCTTCAGGAAAAGGCAGGGCTATTTCGAGCCAATGAGGCATTTGCGATTTTGTGCATACAACGGTAAGATACACCCGAGGAAAGTGACGCCGTTTACCGCGAGTAATTTTAAGCTCTGCATTTTTGGAGCACATTTGAGACGCAAGAATCTTCTAGGTGACCAATAGATGAAATTGAAAAATAGATCTTTCAGGCTAATTTTGCCCTTTCGAGGTAAAAAGTGTTCACAATGGGATCTTCACATAGCCTTATGTCAACCTAAAAAAAATTGCCCGTAGTAAATGTTGCCTGTGTAAAGATGGGCAGTCTTCAACAGCACCGAATGCCTACATAAATTCTCCGCACGGTTAAGCCGACCTGAACACCATCCTCTTCGAACATAAGGACGCGCAATTTTTCCCAAGACAATGTCTATCATGCAACCCTTACGGCTACACGAAGGAAATTTTGTGATTACGTCAAGGTATAGCAGCGGAACCATTGTCTATAATTCTTCTCAGCTTCCGCAGTTTTCTTCAGCGCAATTAGTGGGAAATTTTTACATTATTACATGATAGCGCCTACGCAGAGCCCCTTTAAATTGCGCTCTTCTTGGTTCTTTGCTCTCGGTATTTGCAAGACACTAGGATTTTCACTAAACCTGGAACATATTCTCCAACAGCTCGCTGATTCTATGCTTTTGATTCAGATTGTGTATCACAGGATGTTTAAAAAGCGAAATTTATTCAGTCTACTTCTGCCCAATACGCCGCTCGGCGTCGCAAAAGTGAAAGATGATTGCTCTGCCACACACTTTCATTATAGCCTCTCAGAATCAAGAACACTCATCGTTTTGCGAAATTACTAGATAAAGAAACGGCTGATCCGCAATAACTAGACGGCGAGAAAGATGAACGCTTCGGGAAGTGCGCCCCATAACAGCCGCATACCTCAGCTATGCACCCGAAGCCTATGCCGAGAACCTCCCGGCGCCATCTTCTTTTATATTTACTTAAACAAGGATCGCTGTTCGAAAAGCGGCCAGTTTGGCCCGCGCAGATTCGCTGGTGCTCAGTAATCGGAGGCATTTTCTCTGCTGTCCTGGGAAGCATTTTTCTGTTTTAATAACCTTCCGTCCTGCCTGGTACTTTGTTGCACGACAGGAGCTTGCTGTGTCCCCTCTTTTGCTTTAGGTTTATTTTAATGCTCTTTCACATTAATTCTATCAACTGGCGCATTCTTCGACTCAAAGTCTCGCAGAGGACGATTATCTTTCACTTAAGCCATATTTCAGTCGCACGGAAGATTCCGTAGCCTTTTTAGCATTTATTTATGATTCTTTGGAATGAAGAAATGCCTGATTTTAATGCCGTCACGCTCTACTTATGTGGTGCTAGACATTACAGGAAAACATTCGATTTTCGCGTTGTCCCGACTAACTGATCGAATGAATTGTTATCACTGCATAGGTGGAGGACTGTAAAAGAAATCAGTTTAGACATGAGCCTCTAAAAACCTTACATGTTATCGCTGTAATAAAATAAAATTAACACCGAGGACGCATTCCTTTTGATGGCTTTGAACGATATTTAAATTTATTAGATAGAGCGGGTAATAAAGTACCTGGGTGCTTTAAGGTGACTGGAATTTATTTAGCCGGTGATATTGCTGAGTGGTCGTGGGTTTGAGTGCTGAGGTCAATCGACTTGTGCTGTTTAATGTGAGAGAATGCTAATGATCCGCAGCTGGTCCTAAATGATTGATAGCTTTCCGCTACAGCATCTCTTATGACCCATGCGTATCTTTGAGGCATAAGAGTGCGAATACCCCATCCCCCCAAATTCTTTATTTAATTATTTGTATATACCACGAGCCAGGGCATTCGCCCAACGAAGGAAGGGTCTTTAATAATGCAAATAAGCACAAAAACGAAACAGGGCATTAAGACTTGAATAAAACTATCAGTTTGAGTGCTTGCTATCAGTTTGGGTGCTTTCTATAAAGAAACAGGGCAATTGACCGAAGAATGTGCAGCCACGCGAAAGCGAACCGACTTTGAGTCGCCGTTCATTCAGTCCTCATGTATTATCTTGTCCTGCTTTACAAAATATCAGCAACTGGAGCCAAGTAGCGAACAGCACGGAACTGAGTGGGGATATTTTAAACTTTTATTTTTAGAAACTAGAGCGTTCCGTGAGATTCGAACATGGTGATGGTCATAGCCCACTGTTCCTGCTTGCTTCAAAGTCTGACCATAAATTGTTTTTGCCCTCACGTCAACCGTCCCGACAGCCATAAAAAATCAGTTGGATACGTACTGAACACCCGAATTCGTGATATTGTGCTGTGATATTGTGTATTGAGCACCGCGCGGCACATGGAGGCCGTCGAGTAAACCAGAAGCGTCTGCGCAGATTTTATGGGCTTGAAAGCGGGGCAACATTAATTGTTTCTCTTTTTTCTAGGTACACCACTTCTGCGGGGACAGCTACGAAAATTGCAAAAAGAGTCGCATCGTTAACATTCTCTTTGTAGTGCACTAGTGGAAATTCGAAAGAGCAAAACTAAGCCAACATAAGAGCCAATGGCGATGAAGCACGGCAACGAACATGTTAGTCTTTCAGCATTTATGAGCTGGATGAACTGGCGCACGACACCGCAGAAGTTTTCAGAGGATAATCGTTAGGAAAACCCACATAGAACAACCTTACGTCAAATATTATTCGGTCCTAGAGCAATAAACGTGTGTTGTACCCAAAGTAAACACCACATTTATTTCGTTACTTTCAACCACCTATGAGCTTCGACGCTATTTCGGCATGCAGTTGCAAACTGACAGGATCGTGCGAAAGCACGTTCATTAGGTGCGTGAACTGTTTTGTCCTAAGTTTACTCTTTGATTGAAGGTACGTAAATGATTAACCATGCCTTTTTACGCAGGGTTGATGCACTGGGTAATATCGTTGCTTTTTTATTATAACTTAATGCTTGGATTTTGAATTACACAAATGAAAAACGACGGCAGCCGCAAGAGGCACTGCTAACTCTACCATATATACTGTGAGGTGTTACAAGCACTGTTGACGAGGGCATTCTTAGAAACATGCGAGTATCCAACCTAATCCGACCAGAAACGCAGTTCGAACAATGATGAATACTTCAGTAGAAAAACAAAAGTAAAGCATAAATTAAAGCTTTGAAAATAACGCCGTTTTGGCCTTACCGACCCGATTTTCTGATGCTTCATTTCTTTTCGTTTCACTTCATAGTGACGTCAGTGACCCATAAAAGCTGCAAGAGAGGGGTAAAAAAACCGCCAATCACTAGCACTGGCGGCCTATACGCGGCGCCGCCGCTATCCATCCTATATTATGAAAGCGAATACGCCCATATGGGATTAAAAAGTGGAATAAGCCGTCCTCCAGTGCGCTGCCTTTTATAAATGGGAGTCGGCTAGAGTATAAGGTTTCTCTCTTTTTACTCATTTTGTGTTTAGAGTGTTAGAGTGTACCGGCCACGAACGCTGCCCGTCCATGTCACAGAGAACGACCGCTGCCAGTCTGTCGCGCAGCCATTGCATATTTTCTTTCTCGAGATGGAATCAGTGGTGATAAGCTCTTCAAGAACATCAAAGCTCGTCAAACGCGTCAACACGCTTCGGCATTCGTCGACGCCTATTCTCATCCACCATTGGTGTGATTCTGACACATCCAGCGTAACGTCATCTGTCTCAGACCAGGTTTCTAGGCATGCAGCAGCCAATGGTAGAGGTTTTTTTTTTGGCTTTGGAATTTTAATGGCTTAGAGATAGCATACTGCATGGGCAAAGAGCTTCGCGTTAATTACTGCCGCATATCTATTTGCGATGTCATATATTTGTTCTACGGATAATCGTTGCAGCCTCTAACTTGCGTCGTCAATTTTCTAGTAAATTGCAGCAAGATATCTTCGTACAAAAAGTTCGAAGACGCAAGGAAGATGTCAGAAAAGTATTTTAAGTGCGTATAACAGATCAATTTCTAAAAAAAAATAATTCTGGTTTCTCCTCGGATCGTTTAGGTTCGGCAGTAATATCTGTGCTATATCTTGAGAACAACAGCCTGAAGGCAAAGCATGCTTTATGGTTCCCGTGATATCTAACACTTGTATGTTTCAAGGTAGAAGAAAATATGCAATAGGCTCTAATTCGCACAAGCAATTGAAAACAGCGCTAGAATAGTAGGTGACATATAGAAAACAAAAAGAAACGGTATATTGCGGAATTGTTAAATAAAACATACCCGCTAGCTCTAGCTACCTATGTACCTCCCTTTGTAGTAACCCACGTTTTCTCGATGCTTTGTATGCAAACCTTTGTCTGTTTCTCCCGTCTTTTTAATCTGCATTAATGCTGGAGCGAAGAGTAGGAGGCTTCATTTTCAACTGATAAAAATACTTATCAGCTGATGATTATAACAGGGCACGCTTTATGAGAAGAAAGGTCAATCTAGGCGTTTTTATAGTGGACCATGTTGCGCTTCAAAGAATTCTGCCTTCTCCAAAATCTGTATAAGGTGAAAGCCACTGAAAAAGAACAAAAACGGAGGATACAAGCTACGTATGCTGCATTGGGCGAGTTGTTGATTGTTCATCATATTCTTCCAGCGCGACGATCGTCAGGGAGACAACGAGAGACGACATACAGTCCGTGTCGTCTTCTTTCATGTCCCTGATGTTCGACGGACTGCTACAGTATGAAAAACATCTGCGCTCTTACAATCACGAAAAATCGTCCGCTGCCGGCAAATGACTTACAGCAAACGCCAAACATAATATAAGCGCCTGCTTTATGCGCAGAATTCTTCTTACTTCTAATGCGCGCCTCACCCGTTTTTGTCGAAGTTACGAACAATCAAACCAAATACAAGCAAGCAGCAAGCTCTACCCCTACAACAAAGGAGAAAGAACGGTAGCTGTAGTAACAGTGAGAGGAACCGAACTTTTGCCGTCTCCGCTAAAACATGGGGGCTTAGAAGCCAGCCGGTGGATGGCGCAGTGTTTGCCTGTCAACTTGCATGTTGGCGCTCTTGAACAATCACAGAAAGCCGCTGCGTGACAGCCGGCGCCCGGCAGGAATTGGGGCACTTGTTTCCCGCACCGTTCTTACGTTTCGAAGAGCTGTGCGCCTGCCACTTTTGTTCCCTCGAGTGTAAGGTCAATATGCTAGCGGCGCTTAATGGCGGTTACGTGCGGTCGCTGTCGCTGCATTAAGCGGCAAAAGCAATGTGGGAGCGTAACTGATGTTGGGACAAATTTTTGGGAGTAGTTGGAAAGTAAATGTGGATGATGTCCTTGCAAATATAAAGGAAAAAATCTATACTCTAAACGACTTAGTAACCTCGCTTCACGCAGTTCCAGTGACTTATACAAGAGCGGGAATTTGGAAACAAATGCATTTGTAGGCGACTATACTGGAAGGTAATAACTAAAGCAAGAGAAGTGGTACATACACCTCTGTTCGGATTAAATGGATGTGTTTCAAATTTCAAATCCGCCTGCACTTTTCCCTCTAAAAAGAAAAAGAAAACGGTTTGTTCCCTCTTTATATCTCTTGGTCGCGATTTCAAGATAAAAAAATATCCAACAAGCACCTTTCTTGCGTGTCTGCACAGATTTGTTCGTTTTATAAATTCTTTCTCATTTAACATGTCCTGTGCTGGCAAGCTAAAAACGTTAATGAATAAATCGAATTTCTGTCGAATTATGCGTAGCTTTACAGCAGTTGATGTACATGAGTAAGTGGTCCAATTTCGCGTCATCCGTTATCCAGTTGTCGCCGGGTGTCGGTTTGCGCGCCAAGCTCGCAGAAAAATGCCAGTCCAGTCCTAAGGCGTTCTGATGCGTAGCGTTTACGGTTTCGCGCCTTATTTACTAGAAAAAGTTCTGCATTTCACTGCAGTACTGAGGATAAGTGAACAAAATATGACAGAAATCATAAAGGGAGACAAATAAATTTTATGTCCTGACAACTTGTCATTGATGCAATATAGAATAAAGAGTCCTTACAGTGACGAGTTTTTAACACTCTGAAGGTCATATGTCGAGAGCCATCGACCGATTTGAAGCAGACACGTACACACATGGATTAAAGTATGTGTTCTTGCCGCGTTTCGTAAGCAGCCAGCTTTTCAACTTTAATTTGAATGGTTTGTTTCTTACTTTTACATGAAAATTAGTTAGTCGAACTACGTAATGATGTCTCCTGAGAGGAGTCGCGGCTGGAAAGTTAGACGAGACTGTAGTAAGGAAACTCAGGAAACGACAGGTCTTATCAGAAATTGTCACTGCATGAATGCCTCCAACCCTACAGACAGAGTACAAGTGCCAGAGCTATCAAAGTTATTAAGTGTAAGGAAACCGACAAAAGGAGGTATAATATGGCGAGGTTCTAGCATGCTCTAAAGATTGTAGGTTTACAGAGTTAAGATGGCCACAGCTGGCGTATGACCGGGTTAATTGGAGAATTATGGAAGTTGACTTTGTAAGAACAGTCGGCGTAGTCGGGCTGATGACGATTAAATTACCCATTTTTCTCTGGGCAGCATGCCCCACGATTCAGCAAAAAAAAAAAATACTAATGGATTAACGGTACTTGCTGCTTAATGATCGCACGCTGACACTGCTTTAATTTCAGTGCTTACAAAGCTGTGCAGGTCTAAGACATATCGACCGGATAAACCTAGTAGCTCTGGAAGACGATGTTACCTCAGCTGATAATCCCTGCAAAGGGACTTGATACCAAGAAGAGGCCAGAAGAAAAGAGATAGAAAAGTGCGAAACAAACTGGCTAGATTCATTAGTTTGTTCAGCAGCTCGGAGCTCCGAGCCGCGGATTACCCTGATTGCTTGTGCTCACCTCGACACAGAGGAGTAAAGGAAATTACGTCATCCTCCGCTCTGCTTTTTTCCTCGTTTCCACGCTACTGGAAACGTTTCGTCGCATTGTCTTACGTCAGCCGTGAGAGTCACTTCTTCGAGGCCATTAATATTTCAGCGTTTAGTATGATTCTTCGAAGATGAGCTCAGTGTGATTCATAATCACGCTAGCCACGCATTTCTGAGCCGCGAAGAAGGACCTGCAACACTTTTTGGTATCGTTTACAATCAGGCTTCATATAGAATGCTATTACTCCCATTGTGTCGCTATACACGCGAAAATCAGGCAACAGCGTTTTATGCCGTAAAACGCTGCTGAGTTTGTTTTTAGACTTGTTATAGATGCACAGAGCATGTATGAGTCGATATGCTAAATTCCCATAATTTCTTTGGGGTCTCTATGAGCTCAGAAGTTTTAAGAGCTGCATAATAATAATAATTGGTTTTGGGGAAAAGGAAATGGCGCAGTATCTGTCTCATATATCGTTGGACACCTGAACTGCGCCGTAAGGGAAGGGACAAGGGAGGGAGTGAAAGAAGAAAAGAAGAAGGAGGTGCCGTAGTGGAGGGCTCCGGAATAATTTCGACCACCTGGGGATCTTTAACGTGCGCTGACATCGCACAGCACACGGGCGCCTTAGCGTTTTTCCTCCATAAAAACGCAGCCGCCGCGGTCGGGTTCGAACCCGGGAACTCCGGATCAGTAGTCGAGCGCCCTAACCACTGAGCCACCGCGGCGGGTCTTAAGAGCTGCAGACGGCTACACTTCTTATTGCGAATCTGATGATAGCGTTGCGGTGGCCGCGACTGTCTACGGATCGCTCATATTTGTCGTCGCGGCTCTATCGAGTTGTATAACTGCCTGCTGGTAGCCACTACTGCGGATGCCGTGGGTTCCGATGCGTCAATTGCCTGTTCAAACCTGTAACATAAGAAGCACGCTTCTTCAAGGAGCACGGCTTCCTAACAGTCAACAATGTCTAGCGGCGTATGCTGGAGTGGTGGTTACTACGTAAGGAACCCCGGACTACTGGCGACTCGTGGGTAGTAGCTCCGCCGCTGATACCTTACTGAGGATGCACATCCAACACTACCGCCAGTAAAGTGGAGTGCTCGTATGTGCTCAGAATGATTATCCGTAACCAGGCGAAGCTTGAGCTGGACAAACCCATATGACTGAGTGCGTAATTACCTAGCTTTTCTTTGCCTGATTGCGCAGGGACATTTAATACCATACAGAAGCAGCAAACACTATCTGAACAGAATCAAGGCGATCATCAATTGCTCAATTGTCGCCAGCCTTAAACTGACATTCATGACTCCTATTTGGAGAGACTGCTTTTGGCCGACTACACTCTTGTCTCAATCGAACATTCAAAACCTCTGTTGATCCAGACTTGCGCAGACGGTCCCTTTCAAGCTTGCGTTAAGCTTGGTAACTGAAGGTAACGATAATCTCGATTGGCGTCTTTTAAGAGAAAACATCAGCCCACAAGTTAGGAAGCACGTTGGGCTGTACGAAATTATTGAAGCATGCTCTCTCACGAATATTTCCGAAGATAATTTATTTTGTAATATTTTGTGAGCGAGCCATTCTTTTTTAAATATCATCACACAACTAGTTTTTTGTCGTATTCTTTACATTTAATTATTTTTTCGGCATCCAACAACTGGTAATAATTCATTGTGTTTCTTAATTATCAATTCTAGCCTCCCCTCCGACCCCAAATAACACCATTACCCTTCAGGTGGTTTCAGAAAACGTCAAAATAACTTAGTCATTCATTTCCACAGAACTTGCGCCGCCAGATTTTTAAACTACATGTTAGTGAAGTCATTCTTTTGCACCGAATAAGAAGGGGAATAGGGATAAATCCCGCATCCATGATGATGTGCAGGGCGATGAAATATTTCCGCTCGTGAACCACAGTGACAAAATATTGGCCAAAGTTAGAGCGGCTGGAGAATCCTCACTTTGGACTTGTTTTCGCCTACCGGTATTTCACTTTGCCTGGATAGTGCCTATTTTCGTATCATGATATGAGAATATCATGATATGAGAATATCCTGCCTATCATGAGCCTTTTTTGCAAACAAACCAAATAAATCCTGAAGACTCTTATTTAAACTGTTACAGTAGTAGGGGTATGAGATGCATTATAATAGATAACTTTGGCTGGCGTTGTATGTCGTGACTGTAAATTCCTTCGTTCTTTTGTTGGCGAAGGATAAAAACATCGAGCTGGACCTTAGCCGTAAGGAACGTGTAAACCAGCAAGCCGGCGCTCTCAGCCCTGAGTCGGTAGTGCCCACGTAATGTAAACAACCCTTGCGATGGATGCCTTCATGTTTGAATGCTATGGTATGCTGTGAAGCGATCGCTACCCCTTCTTTGTCCTGGCCAAAGAATTTAAATTTAAGATTCTTCAAAAGACAGTGTTCAGCAGACGTTTCCGAATTCTGCTGCGTCGGGCACCACGGTACCACCGCGCGTCTCTAATTGGTCAGCATACAGTGACGACATACGTGAGGTCCCTACATACGTTGCGCTAGCTGGCAAGCACACTTTGACTTCGCGAGTGGCAGTGTACCAATTTCTTACGTACTGTACCAGAGAAGAACGCAAATAAAAATGTACGAACAAAATTACCTTTGCCCCTCCAAGCATGTGTCTCTGAATATCGCGTTACACAGCGGTAACCGCTGTGTGAGCTTCTTTCAGTTCTCAATTGATTAGAGGGCATGATGAGCCACAATGAGAGCACCAAGAAGTGCGACAGGATGCACATCACAGAAGTTAAGAATGAAAAAGAAATGGCAGAATTTCACGTGACGAATATTTCGAGAAAACCGTTTGTCACTCCAACTCGCAAACGAAACAGTAGGGGCAGAAGAATCGAATTTACGAGACTAGTATAAAAAAAGAAAACAAACACGCCTGCGTTTCCACGAGCTGCAGCTCTCAAACCGAGGGAAGATATATCACACGGTGAAATACTGAAACAGCGCCACGCAAGGCTTTCAGGGCAGGAAGTACACAGCGCGAAAAAAAAAGGTAAAATGTAGCCTAAGCATTGAAAGAAACGTTAATTTTTCAGAGGACTCATTTGTTACCCGGGCTGAGTTTCTTTAAGCAGTCGTTTATAATTTCATCCAAAGGACCACGGTAAAAATAAACAGATCGAGTTATGGCAAACGTCGATGGACAAATTCTTTTTATTTTGTTTTATTTTTGCATACTACAAAATGTCATGAGGCTATGGCCGAGGAAGATTAAAAGGCACAAAGAAATGGTGACAATCAGCAGCATAGGAGATATACGGAAATTACAAGGAAACATGCACTGAAACGTATCACTACAAATCGTAGAACCTGAATTTTTTAAAAGGCCCAGTACAAGTAAGGCGAAAATGGGAGTCGAAAATTTCTCATTGGCAGAATCAGTAATACAGAAATTAGAGCGCCGTGCATAGGGCATTTTTTGAGTTCGAGGATCATTCGGTTTTTTCGCTCTCTACCATGAACGGCGACAACAGGAAAAAGGCTGAATACCGAACCAGCTTAGACACGTTTTGAGTTTTGCAAACTGGAACTCTGATACTGTGAGTTAAAGGCGATATTCGATGAGTCAAAACAAAATCTTGTGGTCCTTTTTTTACCTCACTAGGATGCATTCGAAGCAAAGCCTTCTTTACGGTGGTATAACGTTTGTGGAATTTGTGGAAATCAAGAGGAAGAAATGGCCTTGTGCAGGGCGTATAATTCGCAGGCAAGATAACCGCTGGTTGTTAAGGGTAACGCAGTTGATTCCAAGAGGAGGCAAGCATAACAGAGGATGGCTGACAGTTTAGTGGGCGGATAAAATTAAGTTTGCCGGGATATGGTGGCTGCACCCGGCAGGCGACAGGATTAGTTGGAGAGACATGGGAGAAGCCTTTGCCCTGCAGTGGGCGTAGTCAAGCTGATGATGATGATTATTATGGTTAACGTTTCTTGAGACCGCATATTTGTTAAAATATGGGTTTTTACATGCCACATCGACAGTGTTGTCTTTTAGGAATGCTAAAGTTAAAAGCACCGGGTAAGGTTATTACTTGCAGGTTGGTCACAAATTTCTTGTTCAGCGGTCACATGATAGTGTGAGAACTACATCGTCGCTAAGTCACCGAGGAAGGTACAAAATTTCGTAACTCACGCACTCCCTTTTAAGCGACGACAGAAAATACAGGCAACAACTCAGGCGGAGAGCCTTTCTCTAGTATTTTTGGGTTGGTGGAATATTTTTCTACCGTCATGAGTCTTTTTCAGTTAGGTATCGTTGCAGCGTTACCTGTGCGAAGATCCTGATGCTGACTTGACTTTCTATACTCATCAGTGCCGAGACAATTTTTCAGAAGCTTAAATCAAACTTGTTTCTGACTGCTGAGAGGTAAAACTAAGCTGAAAAACGTAGCAGTTTAAAAATAAAAAAGGCATGTCTTGAACTGAACTTCCTTGTCTCGAATGGGGTAATGTAGGACTTAATGCGCGTGTACAATGCCTAACGAAGCTCCTGCTCAGAAGAGAAAGAAAGACTTGGAATTTCGTATTTCGATGTTTCCTACCACAATGAGAGATCTGGCACTCCTCTTACTCGAGTTAGATATTTAGGAGAAAGAATGTCTTGCCCCACCGTGTGTATACGTAGTGACGCTATCTCGACCTCCTCGCTTGCATTCGCCTCTCAGTATTTGATGAGCCAGGGCAGGAATAAAGTGGACTAGAGTAGAAGGAAGACGACGAGGAAGGAAGCGCTGAAATATCGTTTTATTTCAGAGGAAATGGGGACAACATATTTTGAGTTTCCTTTCGGCATCCGTGACGTAGGAAGCAAAGCAAGAACCATTTAGATATCAAAATGTGTGAAGAGACACACACAAACAAAGACAAAAACAAAGGCACAAATAGGAATTTTTTTTTAGCCGATTAAATATAGAAAGGCACGAGGCAGCAAAATCTGCAAAGCTGGTATGTATGAGGCAATAAAGCAAAAAAAAATCAAAGGCTGTGAAGAAGATCGGCTAAGAAAAACACGGCAAACCCACGGTGATAAAATGAGAAACACGATCTTAAAAGCTAGAAAAAGTATAATCAATAAAATTTACAAGGGCCTTTAAGACAGTTTACGAGCTTTGAATGCGAAAGTATTGTCTCATCGTGAGCTCTGTTGCGATATTCATTAAATCTCTCTTTTCTTTTATTGGCACACCTACTCCCTCTGCTAGGTTCACCCTTGTTCACCAAGAAGTAACGCGGTTTTGTAGCATAAGGTCTGCGTGCTAGCCTCAAAATTTGAAGGTCCTTGGCTTCGTTCCCCGCGCCTTCGGAAGAGAGTTTCTTTTTTCTTCTTTGCTGCTGTACATTTGACTATCTCATGGTCTGCTGCTGACGTTATGTGATAGCACGGTGACGTCATTGAGGAAATTCGTGCCATAGATTCCGGCGGACGGCGGCTTTGGTGCTAACGGAACATATAATGCTTTCGCACTAAAATGTAAAAGACAAACAAGCAACACGGCAAAGAGCAAAAAAGATAAAAGGTATAATGAAGGTAAAAACCAAGTGTAATCCGATGAGCAACTGATGAATGGCAATAAAAGAGAAGAAAATAAGGCAAACGTTACGAAAATACGAAAACGAAAAAAACACAACATAAAAGTTAGGTTTTCACAAGGTGCTTTTATAATTTTTGTGTTTTTATAACGTTTTCCTTCTTATCTGTAAGCGCACTTTAATGAAGTGGAAAGAAATTTTGATTTAGAAGTTGTCCTCGAACGATACTCGACGTATTCTGATAGTTGTGCAAAAAAATCTCAACTGCAGTGAACAAGTTCTTGTTCATTCCGAAAGAGAGCGTGCTGTGTCCTCTTCGATTGACCATCTGCATGAAAGTATTATTGAAATTGATAATGCCACCCACTACATACACTGACGCCACGACTGTGCTTCCTTTCTCTTAAGAAACAAGCGCGCAAATCTTTACAGGACGTCATAAAGCCGACAACCTCTAATTTACTTTCTGCTCTTTGATCATAATAGTCGAATTTCTAATTGGCATAAAATTTAGATGATTTTTTTTTCTGAAAATCTCTGTTGGTACTGCCATGAAGTTTCAGCGATAACAAACGCACTAACTCGACGTCAACAAAGAATTTAAGAAAGTAATCTCTACATTGTGAATAACGTGTTTCTTTCACATGTCATTTATTGAAACCTAGTACGAGCAACAACTGCGAAATGAATATGCCTCAACTACAATCCTCGCATAAAAACAAACAGATCATGTTAGACGTTGTGGAAGGTTTTTGCCTATTTTTAAAGCCAAAGGTATTTATCATGTTACGTTTAAGATTAGTGGTTTCCGTTGTTTGAGATTATATGTTTATTTTACTTTACTAGAGATAGTCCCTGTTTGACGCACAAGGGAGGTCAGGCAAAAATTCAGCCACTGAGGAATCAATCGTTTGCACAACAGTTCTGAAAAAGTTTGTCACACCTGCTTAACGAATACAGACACGCCGAACGACTTAAACTGAAATGAATTCGATTAACTTTTTGTAATTGTAGAGTAATGTAACGGCACTGCGTGCAGAGAGCAAATAATTTTTTCAACAATGTATGTTAAAAAAAGTTTATGTTTTGTGTAGACTGGCCGATTGTGTTCTAATTAAATGTCACATAGACTGTTTTCGTGTTATTTATTAAAATCACGTTTTTCCTCAGCTTTTAATGCAAACTTAATATTACCTTTATTTTCTCTTTCTGTATGAAGGTCTTATTCGGAAAGCTAATTGCATTACAATCAATGTGGAGAATTTTCGGTCTCGTTGTGCTATAGATCGCGTTTAATACCTTCCGCCGTTGTAATTGTTTTTTGTTTTGTCAACCTTAGGGTGTGCAAACAATTTTTAGCCAAGGGATGTTTCTAGGATATGTTCGAGAAAATAAATAAAGATGACAACAGGTCTGCTGTGGTTAATGCAAACACGAACGTATATAAATGAAGGGAGGTAATAAAAAAGGCATGTCAACGCCCGTTCTGCATCATGTACCTTGCACTCTGTGGTGTTTACTCAAGACAAAAGCAAACGGTCCTGCGCTCGCATGTGTTTGAATTGGGTTTTAATTGGCTTTCGGCTGAGTGAAGGTGACCCAATTAACGACAGCCTTGGGTTGCGAGATAAATCTACACGCCTGAGCGGTTTCGTTCGAATAGTGGTCACCACTTCCGGAACTAATTTGCAGCTCTTTCGTGTTGGCTGTAGACATTTCTAGCAAAAACGAAGAGAACTTAGGAAGTCCGACTCACATAAACTATTTTTGTTTATGGAAATGGTACTACTGGCGGACTGTTTTTCCATCTGAGCCGACTAGCTAAGAACGATGAGTATATAAAAACTTCTCTGTTGCGGCGGTTTATGGTCGCTTAATTCTATGTAAATGCTCTCATTTTTCTAGTCATCGCACCTAAAACAAACTGACAATGTATAAATGTTCCGACCTTATCTTCAAAATACACTTCCCCTTCAATAATGGCTCATCTAGTCTGGCTCAAAACGTGGGAGGTCTAAAGTATTACAGAAAGTAATACTGGAATTTTTCGTTTGATTGCAAGGCTTTTTTTAGGAGGAAAGGGAAAGCTCACTAGGCGTCCCATTGTCGCTGTATACTTTAACCGTGGCATGAGGAAAGGGATGAAGGAAGTAACGGAAGAATATACAAAGAAATAAGGAGGGGCCCTTTTCGAGGGCTCCGTAATAATTGCGATCACCTGTTTGCTTAATATGCGTCGTCAATCCACGATAGACGAGCATGATTCCACTCGGTGAAAATGCGGCCGAAGCGGCCCGAATTTTTACACTGGAGCTCTGACTCAACGGGTGAACACTATGACCACTGAGGGTTTACGAATAAAATTATTGGTATTATGTCTGACATTTCACTGAAGCGCCATAATTGGCTGGCAGCAGAGATGTCTGAATGAGTTTAGACCTTCTCAGGCACTTGAACGTGCACTCAAGTGCACATTATTCAATAATGTCTACTCACTGACAAAAAGAATACAACTTTTGTTTATTATGACTCAACCAAAAGGCGGCCACCGCGGCCGAGTTCTAACTAGCGAGTTTTTGCTGGGTAGCAAGTGGCATAGTCACAAAGGTATTGTGATGGAGGCACGAGTAGGGTGATCTGTACCTGCCATATAACGACTCACGATAGTCACCAATGGGGCTGGGAATTTTGACACAAATTGAGGGCTGCTTACTGAAGGCAGCATGTGACATCCGAATGAGACTTGGACCGAAATAAAAAAAAATTGGAACCTTATATTTGCTATGCCTGGAAAAATTGGTTTTTGAGGCATAATGAGAAAGAGAGAGAAAGAAGGAGTGTAAACAAGCCTCGCTTAAAATGTGGCAAAAGTTCTCTATAAAGCGATTGTCCAGTGTCCACTTGCGACAGTCGTCCTCAACATCCCATCGCAGGCGTACCTTGTTTAGGAAGCGTCGTCTCACGGAGGCTGTAGCCGGGCAAGTCCACAGGAAGTGTTTTGCCTCACACAGTTCTGGCGTAGTACCACAAGAGTGGCACTTTTCAGTCACTTGTTAACATTTTTAACGCCACCGATGACGCACAGAGGGAGTTAGAGCAGCTCGTGCCCGAATCCGGCGCACGGATACCTCCTCCTCCCGAGTTAGTCTACTGGGGAGAGGGTACGAACACCGAGGAATTAGAGCGCGTGTTCACTGACGCAAAGCTTGTTTCTCGGAAACATGGAACATGAACTGATCTGGGGGAAGAGGGGAAGGTGGCGGGATGTCTGATGTGTCAAGGTGTGTTACTGTACCCACGTAAATTTTATGCAGATCATGAGCATTGCCGCGAATCCAGGGTATGCGCACAGGACAGGGCTATTTGTTGCAGAGTTGGTGAATGGACTGTGTAATTTGGAATGTGCGCCGGACAGCCTTTAGCTGCTTAAGGGCGGCAAGGGAATCAGTGTAAATATGAACGATACAGAAAGTGGGTACGAGTGGAAGGGAAGCAATTGCATTTTGCATCGCTTGAAGCTCCAAGGCAAGGGGGTGAAGTATCCGCGCTATATGTAGCGCGGGTGAGGATGGGAGGGACTGTTAACTGCGGTGACTCTCTGCAGCGTTGTGTGTGATGCATCTGTATATATTATGCGGGGGGAGGGGGATCCGACTGTGTGGCCTGCTCGTGCCACCCCCCACCCCCCTACCGGATACGGGCTGGTGTAATTTCGGCTACTAGGCTCTGTTCCGGTGGAACGCTAGCGGTCGGGATGGGTTGGCCGGGGCCCATTCTGAGGATGCATAACCTCATGGGAGTGGCAGCGACTCCCAAGCGACTGTGAAGGCAGTCGCGCACGTGTGGTTCGATGCCTGAGCAAAGCCAGGCCTGATTATATCATCAGGCTAGACCAACGGAATCCGGCACTGAAGGCATGGCAAAATGCAAAAGCTTTTAAAATACATGCATCTACCTCCCTCCGCATGCGGAGGCGTGCAAGTCTGGCTACCGACGCGCCGGTTTCTGGTTCCAGAAAAACCAGGTCCGTGCGGGGGTTCTTAGTAGCCAGGCTCCAACCGACAACTCGGGCAAGCGGCATTAGGCCGGCCGCGGGACCGTAAGGGCCGTCGCGGGACGCCGAGGAATGGCGTTCGTAGTACGACGTATGCAAAAACCGTCGATGTTGTGGAGTACCTGTGGAGTAGGGCCGGGCCCTCTCACCCCAAGCCACGTTCTTCGTTTGTGGCCCTGTCGCCCGGCCTTGAACACTCCCTCCTCAGTAGGCGTGGAGCAAGCTAGGGGAGAAAATAAGTGTATGGTTGGTTGGTTGGAAGAACTGGTAGATCCCCCCAGGGGTGTTCGGTCATGGCGCCGAGGACAGGAGGGTCGATAGGCTGACGACTTAAGCCTCTACTGGCTAGACCACACCAGACATACTTCCGGAGTCTGAAAGACCGGGAAAAGCACTCGACGGCTAGAAGCCAGTCCGAAACAGCCCCTGTGAGTCGGAATAACCGACGTCCTGGTCTGCGGTCGGTACGGACTGTGGAACCGGGAGTCGTGGAGGGGCCCCAGGTAGCTAACCCCGTCGTAGGTTCTCCTGTCACCGGCGGTCGGAGCCCGTTGCGTTTGGAGGGTAGTCGGGCATCCCGTGAGTGGGCGCCGCACCATTAGGCAATCTCGACGCCCTCCCTGTCCTGGCCAGGCAGGCCAAAAATAGAGTCGAGACAATCGAAATATCTAAACGAAAAACTCGCTTTCCCCATTCCCATCCCAAGTCCCATAACCCTTTTATCCATTTCATTCCGCTATTCCCCAAGGGAGATCAGGGGAGTCTCCCCGGGCCCGCTCCTCCGGCTGTGGGTCACTATAGTAGCATTCCCTTATTGATTTCTTTCCAACCTCGGGTGGCAAAACTAATCTTGCCTGAGGGCCACATCTTTTATATTACTATTGTGATTTTATGCACGATATAGTAGTGGTGCGGGAGAGACTATTATTTTGCATTCATTTCATTGCCTCGAATTACTTCATGTATATATTATGCACACTGGATGTAGATGCGCGGCTGATATCGGCGCCGAAGCAGAGGAGCGATTGCCTGTGAGTTGAGAGTATGGCCATGGAGGAAGACCTGTAAACGATTTAGCTGAAGCGACATCTTGCTGGCTCTGTTTGCATCACACTGGTCGATAATTTTCCTTAATGTATTAAGTTGAGCGCACAAGCTGACGGGCAGTATCAGAACGCCCTCCACCATAGCGTATAGTGTCTTGCACGGACACCAAACTTTGCAAGTAAGCACAAGTTTATGCCCTCGTTTCGAGGCCTTTTTCTTTGGTGGCCTAGCCCAGGACGGCGACAAAATAATCAGCGTCAAAATTAAGCGGAAACCTCGCCTGTGGTGAAGCTTCTTATGCGGCCGAGTGTCCACGACAAGGCTTTGGTGAACTACGTGCAGAAAGCGGCACTGCATACGGCGTTCTTCACTTCTCGGCTCTCGCCTGCTCCTTGTAAATGTAATCCAGCTGTCACGTCGCCACAGCAGAAGCTCTGGCACGCTGTTGCTTTGTTCTGGTGTTCATGGCGCTGGATGCAACTAAACTACGAAGCTATTTTCGCCTCTTCTCTACCTCTCGTCTTCTTTGACTAATGCGGTCAACTTATTTTTATAGTATTTCATACAACGGCCACCATGCGTTTATGTCTCTTTCTTTCGGTTCTCGATTCTTCAACCTGCGTTTCTGTAATGAAGCCGCTGGTTCGCAAAACTCAACGTAGAACATTACTCTTTCGCCACTGACAACGCCTCCGAGAAACGTCCCCTGGTGCTTTACGGTGGTAGGTGGGGTCTTTACACCTGTACACACGCTTCCGTTTGCGTACCAAGGGGCGTTGTGCGAAACTCAGTGGCAGTAAAAACCCCGTCGTATATAATTTATTTTCGGGAATCTAATAGTGGTTCTTGTTGTTGCCTCAAATACGATGGCACGATAATAGTGGTGTGGAAGAACAGACAGAAAAAATCTTGCGGTATGGGAAGAAAAAAAATTGAGATTTTAAATGTATTATTGCAGTAAAAATTAGTTTACCAGAGCAAACAAATATGGGTCCTTGCACTAAGGCTAATCAGGCTCAAAACATTGCAGGATATTTTCATTCGCTTAGGCGCAGAGTGGCATCGAAACAATGTGTGGCACGTTCTTTCTTGAAAACATTTGTAATGTACGTATTTTCCTTTTATATACATAGATTTTTTTCCAATATGAGCCGCGTAGTTCGTACTGAAATTTTTTTCATGACTCCGCTGTGGAAAATCTGCTCCTCTCAAGAAGCACACATTTATGACGTCATCAGAGATCAGTAAATTCCAGTGTGATTTAGTCGCTTATACTTCTAACAAGCAATTATTGTAGTTCCAAATATCTCGACAGCGTCTTCAGCCAAAAGATTAGATTGTCCGTAAGCTGAAAAGTTCGGATATATTTGGACACAAAATACGAGTAGAATTTATGCGTCACTCTTGTTGTCAATACGGCTGCATTCTTTTACTGCAGACGCTATACTGCGCCCTCACAGCAACCATACAGGCTCCTATCGTCGAGCGCACTTTCATATTAGCCACATATCCGGAACGAGGTGGCAAGATGGAGTGTTGGTTAGAAGAGAGAAAACCAGCTCGTTATGGGCCCGGAGGAGCGGACGTGCTGTCGTCGCGATGTGTGGTTCCAGGTGGCGTCCCAAACGTGCCCAAGTGCGGTCGGCGAGGAAACTGCGCGCCACAGCCTTATGGGGACTGCCACTCGGAAATGAGAAGAGCGGCGAGCAGTTATGGCTGTTTGGTGCCACGGAAAGACGAAGAGCGTGATTTAAGGCAACAAGCTCACTGTCGGTGGGCGCTTGGAGCAGCTTCACTATGCTAATGCAATTATGCTCACTTTCTATGCCTTAATTATGTTCATCATGAATCCTCACACTGAGCGAAATTTGCATATCGTGCTATCGTATTCGTCTGCGTCTACCACAATCTGATGCTTTTACCAACTCCTATCTTGGTCCGGATTGGGCCGTTAGTGTATGCGCAAATAAATAAACAAACAGCAATGGCGCTGTTTTAAGGGCTCTTGAGTATACTATTTGATCAGAGCGGCTGCAATAGTGGCTTACAAACAGCGTCAGATCTGTGCATTTAGTAAATTTCTCCGATCTGGTTCTCAATTAAGCGAGGATAAAATACCTTCAGTAACTTACAGGACAGCGGCAATGCGGTTGCAATTGACCGTTCAGCCACATGGCCACGAACGCAAGCTGTCCTTTGTAACCTTTGTTACTTTATCTCCCTTTTGAGCTCAGCTGTGCAACTCAAGACAGAAATGGAAATCAATTCACCTCTTCTTGCTTCTCCCCAGTTTAATGTTGCGGTGAATGTTTAAGACAATTGCTTTCGTGTGCTGCATCGAACGAGGTTGCTTTGACGGAATGTTGCAGAGCAGCCCGCCTAGAAAGATAAAAGTGCGCTGGACTGGGCCGCTTACGATTTGAATTAAATTATAGCGGGGACGTTTACACCTTACATTTCCGTAGCTGCCTTGACATGCTGCACTTTCCAGACATTCTACTCTCAGCTGAGCCCAACGTGAAGCCCAACCAGCTCTCAGCTAGTAGCAAAAGGCACTATTCAAAAATTCTAAAAACACCTCAGCCGTGGATGAAGGCAAAATGAGCAATGCGAGCGGCAAGTTGCGGGCAGAAGAAGCTTAATTTTACAAACGCAGGGAAATGGGAAGAGAGCGGAACAATACCCGAAGGGCCACAGACAGGACTTAAAACTAGGATAGGGTTTAGTCACTACGTATGGGGTGCTGCGTTCGTGGCTTCATGCTTTTTTCCGCCCCAAAAAGTTTCATTTTATCTGTCATTTAACAAATAAATTTAGGAACGCTGGAGCGAGCCCACTGGAGATAACATTTTTTGAACTGTGGAAATATATGGTGGGAACACCATTGTCTTTTTAGTTTAGTTGGCTCTTGTCCAGCCCTTAATTTTATTCTTCCTAATCACCTCCCTTTAAACTATCAAGCCCCCCCCCCTTTCCGCCCCCCCCCCCCCCCCCCCGTGGCTCAGTGGTTATGGCGCTCGGCTGGTGACCTGAAAGACGCGCGTTAGATCCCGGCCGCGGCGGTCGAATTTTGATGCAGGCGAAATTTTTAGAGGCCCGTGTACTGTTGCGATGTCAGTGAACGTTAAAGAACCCCATGTGGTCGAAATTTCCGGAGTCCTTCGACGTCCCTCATATCCTGAGTCGCTTTGGCATCTTAAACCGCCATAAACCAAAGCAAAACCTTCTAACTATCATTTTGAGATCATCGCCTGTTAGGAGCCTCGCTACGGCTCGCATCGCAGTAACGTTTACGAGTCTCAGGTGAGCTTCCCTCGTGGGACTTATAACTAATGCGGAGCCGTTTAGAGCAGGGTCGTTGCCTCGCTGAAGCGGCCCTGTGGCACGGTTCGCAGCTTAGCACGTGGAACCTCCTTCGACATTTACTCGACCCAGAAGGAGGCAAGCTCCAAACACGCCAACAGCTCGAGCGAATCTTCCACCAGTATCCTGGCACGTCTGACGAGCTTAAACAAGAGCTTATAAATACTTACATCCGCCCTGAACCAACAACCAACCTCCCTTTCTATCAGGGCGCGGAAAATCTCTGTCTAGACGCTCCGATCACTTTAGCGGAGGTCCGAGCAGAACTCAATCGCCTCAAGACGACTTCGGCGGCCGGTCCTGACCGCATTTCAAATAAAATGCTTAGGAATCTAGACGACGCATCCATTCATGCTCTTACCGACTATTTTCAAGAATGTTGGGCCAGCGGTACCATCCCTCAAGAGTGGAAATGCGCCAATCTAGTCCTCATCCCCAAGCCAGGCAAACCACCAACCTTGGCCAACCTCCGTCCCATCTCTCTCACGTCCTGCGTTGGGAAGCTGATGGAACACGTTATCCAGACCAGACTCTCACGATACCTTGAAGACAACCATCTTCTACCAGACACTATGTTCGGCTTCCGCCCTCATTTAGCAGCCCCGGACATTATGCTTCTTCTCCATCATCAGGTAGTCATGAGACGTACACTAGACACAAAAGTCATCGTCGGCCTCGATGTTGCCAAGGCATTCGACAACGTCCTCCATGAAGCGATTCTTCAACAACTTCAAGCTCTCGGTGTCGGACATCGCATGTATGCGTACATCCGAAACTTTCTCACCGACCGCACAGTGCAACTTAAAGCCGGCAATGGAGATCCTTCCATCATCTCTCCGGGAAACCGTGGCACGCCGCAAGGCGCCGTACTTTCGCCGATGCTTTTTAACGTCGCACTGATAGGCCTGCCGAAGCTACTGGCCGACATCCCCCACCCGCATCACAGCATTTATGCTGACGACCTCACACTTTGGATCACGCGCGGCAGTGACGGCCAGATTGAAGAGACTTTACAGACCGCGATCGAACGGATCGGAGATTATCTAAGTACAGTTGGCCTCACGTGCTCGGCGACAAAGTCCGAGTATATCATCATTCCTTCCCCGGGACGACGCCCTTCAAAGATACTTCCGGACATCAACCTCCAGGTGCAAGGAAACCCGATTCCTCGAACAGACAACATCAGGATCCTGGGCTTGCATCTACAGTCCAACGGCAGCAACAACATCACGATCCAACGCATCGACCAGTCGGTTGTGCAGATCGGACGCCTCCTTAAGCGAATCTCCAACAAGCATCATGGCATGCGAGAGTCCAACCTCCTGCGCCTCGTTCAAGCTTTCGTCTGCTCCCGCATTACCTACTCTGGACCCTACTTACGTCTCACTCGTGCCGAAAGCGAACGGCTAGACGCGTCACTTCGAAAAGCATACAAGACGGCCCTAGGTCTTCCCATGTCCACAGCTACCCATAAGCTCATGGCTCTCGGAATCTCCAATACCGTGAGCGAACTGATCGAAGCAACCCTCACCGCCCAGTATGAGCGGCTCTCACTCACACACGCTGGCCGAGCGGTACTGCAGCAAGTTGGGATCTCCCCGCCGAGATCGGCCCCAAGTTACGCTGAACTTCCATCGGAATATCGCCTAAATCTCCGCATTCCTCCCATTCCCAAACGGATGCACCCGGAACACCACGCCGAGAGACGGGCCGACCGGGCTCGTCAGTTCGAGAAACGCTTCAGCGGACGTCCGGACGTCACGTATACGGACGCCTCTTACCATCCATCGAGGCCAGCGATGGTGGCGGTAGCTCTCGCCCCTCACCGCAGCTGGTACACAGCCTGCAGCATTCGCAATACAGAAACAGTCACCGCAGCTGAGGAGGTTGCCATTGCGCTCGCGCTAGCCGACCCTAATACCAAAGTCGTCATCAGTGACTCTCAACAGGCTATTCGCAATTACGATGCTGGCCGTATCTCTTGCCAGGCGTTACACATTCTACGTTCTACAGCACCCTCTTCCACACCTCGCTTACTTCTTTGGGCTCCAGCCCACGAGTCGCTCAGCGGAAACGCCCAGGCACACACACTCGCTCGATATCTCAGCTGCCGAGCCGAGAGTATGATCAGCCACCCTGTTTCCGCTGACACTAATATCCCACGCGCTTCACTATCTCTACTCACCACTTACACGGACATACTCCAGCACTACAGACTCCAAAGGTGCACATATCCTCCCGCACACCGCGATCTAACAAGGCGCGAGGCCGTCCAATGGCGCAAACTACAAACTGGCAGCTTCCCACACCCCCTCTTATACAGCAAGATCTTTCCGGAACAGATAGCCCCCATGTGTAAACACTGCTCAACTCCGGCCACACTCATACACATGGTGTGGACATGTCCACATTACAACAGAGACAACGCAAACACCCCAGAGACGTGGGAGTCTCTCCTGTGTACTTCCAAGCCAGCAGACCAACGCTGGCTTATCCAGCGCGCGGTGGAGGCCGCGGCATCCCAAAGGATCCCCGCCGACCTCCTCTAAGTCAGCGCAACCGGTCCTTTGACTGGTCCCCTGTTTTTGGGCGCAATAAAAGAGTTTACCTACCTACCAGCTTAGCACATAAACTCCGAGCAGCAATAAATCGAGGATGGTGAGCAGGTCTACGCGAGTCCGTTCCACTCCACTGATGGCTGTCGAGCCTCGCTAAACCCGAACATGCGAGGCTCTCTGCTTCGACATCGTTTGTAAGCTTGTCTACTCTAACAAATAGGAAGCGTGGCAATCCGAGCGGGGTTCACGGTGGAGATACGGCATCATTTGTTCTTGCTACATTTATTTCGCTTTCGTTTCCTTAACATGCTTCTCAATAACCTGGTAATGGCTATCATGGATGGTGTTATGAAGAAAATAGGTTTGTGAGCCGCAGCTGGGTGGAACGGCGTTACATCAGTTCGAAATTTAGCTCACAGACTTGCTAGAACGTACATTCGAAACAAGAATACGCCTATATATGGGAGTAAGAAGAGAGTAAGGCTGTCCTCTAGCGCTCTTCCTTTTATGAAAGCGAGTGCGCTAGAGGACAGTGCTTAGAGGAATGAAGTTTAACGTGTGACGGAATCCCGTCTGGCCGGGGGGCGTACATTTGAAAAAATAAGAGACGCCGACCAGTGAAGAAAGGTTGGTTCTTGACATTTCGGCTTCCACACGGAAGCCTTGTTCACAATGAATTCATCACCAAACAAGGGTCCTTTAAATATGATGGGATAATCGGCGCAAGGAGCGTGCGTATATCGGGTGTAGATTACCGTCGTTCCGGTTTAACGTGTGTGACGTAGTTTGTATGATTACGGATTCCAGATGAAGTCGTGATGCTGCTACTTTTTCGGTTGCGATGATCTTTGCCTTGTCACAGTCAATTTTGTGGCCATTCACGACGGTGTGCTCCGCTAAGGCGTTGTTGCGAGTGTTCTCATTTTTTACGTCCCGAGCGTGCTGCAGCAATCGCTTCCGGTAGTTCCCAGTTTCCCCGATATACACACCGTTGCAGTCTGCGCAGGGGATTTCGTGGACAACTCCGGGGAATCTTTACTTTGGCAGTGTGTCCTTCACCTTTACAAGCTGATGGCGCATCTTTCTGGCCGGGACATGTGCCACCTGCACGTCATATTCCCGTAGGGCACGTGCCAGGCATACACTTGTACCGGGGACATACGGCACAGAAGCCCGTTTCTTGAGCGGAGGGCGGGCGTCCGGTTGTCCTTATTTTGACAACTAACGTTCTACCGCGTCGATGAAGCGCGTAGGGTATCCACAGCTTCTGAGGTCATCCCGCGCCTTTTTCGCGTCCAGGGTCGCGTCCTCGGGCCTTGTGCACAACCTTTTCGCACGCTGCAATAATGTGCTAGCAACAGCCTTCTTATGGCTGGCAGGGTGCACAGAGTTTCAATGTAGGTAGCGGCCAGTCTGCGTCTCCTTTCGGTATACGCTGAAAGATAGACCCTGGCCTTCCCGTGAAACAAGCACGTCATGGAAGCCGAAACGTCCAGAACGAACCTTTTTTCACTGGTCGGTGTCTCTTATTTTTTGAAACGCTTAGAGGAATGTGCTAGAGGAATGCGCTTGCTGCCTTTTACCTCCTCTCTGTTTAGAGTGTACCGCTTTAGTACTCCATGTTATTTGATAATATCTTCTGTACTTGCGCCGTAACAGTCGGGCAATTAAAAACCATAATAGCTCATTCTTGCCACTACTCCTACTGTGGTGGCAGCGCCGAGCGGCGTTGTTTTACTAGCGGTAAGCGCAGTTTCGCTTCTCTGTAGAACGACTGAGGCGCTGCTTATCTCGAGCAGTGCTTCAGCGCTCAGCATTAAAGGGCAGTGGTGAAGTGCGCTGAGAATATATTCTAGACAGGTTCGCAGATTTCTCATATTTAAGGCAGCGTCTTCCAGAGCACCCTTAAAAATCAGATTCCACCAAACGGGTTAAGGAGGCATAGAAAAATTTTGGCACCATCCTTCCGCTTGAGCAGAATTTGGACAAGAGGACAATGTGTTCAGTCGACTATAGAAAATGTTTTCGCTCGCTTGAGTCTGAGAATAGAAAACTCAAAAGCCAAACTTCTGAGGTTAGTTCAAAAGTCACTCGAATGAACCGCACTTCAGCGGTGTTAATAGTGCCAGCAGCCGCATATCGGCATGCTTCATTTCCTAAGAAAAGAGGCTTACATGCGTTGTGCTGATAAACTTGGGAGCGCAAGCTCGCAGCGCGCGCTGCAACGCTTTCTCGAAGTCGGCGGCTGTTAACCAAGCGGAATATCTCCTAATGCAAACAAAGCTTCTGCTAATGTATGTAAAAAAATAATAGTGAAGCTAAGGTAACCATTTTTGGGTTGTTTTCTACTAAATATTAAACGGTCTTGCTCACTCACAGGCGAAGAGAGGCTCTTGTTAGGAGAAATGTAAGAAATAATGCACTGTTTCCTTGTACTTTAAATTGTGGGGTTGAGCGAGCGTATGCCATGCTTACCAGGGTAAAAAAAAATACCGCATTCGATTTGAAACAAAAACCTAGATCAAAGAAGAGAGGAAATGAATGCAGCTTATAGCACAAACACATATGAGCGTGTAATTGAAGAATCAGCGCCGCATATACGCCTCCTTACAAAAACAACATTTCAGCTATGCCAGTAATTTCTGCCGATTTTGCATTCAGCGCAGCTATTGTGATTAAACTGAAATATTTGTTTGAAGCAACTTCTGCGTCGGGTGGCGAGTAATCCTGCACTGCTGCCTCGACAACCTGTAAGCGGAGAACAAGAAGCAAACACGATTATGCCGGCGGCAAAAGAAGAAACTACTCGACATATCCCTTTCCTGTCAATGTAAAGAAACTAATACGGTTGCTGTGCGACCTTTTCTCCCACTAATATCATCGCAACATATGACATTTGACTCCCAGATTCACATTGAACCACCCACTTTTATCGTGCAAGCGCAGAAAGCATTTCTCGTAGCACCTAATCCGGATGTAATGTTGGCAGCAGAAGACATGGTGAGCCGTCCAAAGAGAGTTTTTGCATAAAACTGCACCGGCACCACGCAGAAGCTTACTAGCCCAAAGTCTTGTGTACACTATCCGTGTTAAATATTCTATCACAACCACTTCCCACTTCCTTTTCTTTCTTTTGTTCATTTCTACGCCCATTTCAAACACATAGGTTCGCTATATGGTCTTTAGCTTGGTGCTGCATTCGGTGCTGCTGTGAACTGGACCGTCTTGGCCTCCACCAGCCAGCGGACAGACCTGAGGGCCTTTTGACGGCGGCAGCAAGGATCTCTGCTGTAAAAACCTGCAAGTCCCGATTTTTTTTCTTGAGGACGCGTGCCAGCTCAATAGGTTATTACTTTGTGTTGCAATTTTTTTATTATGCACAGGAATAGAAGCCTCACCGGAGCAAAAAGCCGGCGGCGGTCATCCGCCGTTGTCCTGAAAAATTCTGATTGGCTGGCGGGCAGTGATATTATTGACGACTTCAACAGAGTGGGCAAATTCAATTGTATAGAGGGACGTGTTGCCAGCAGACCTTCAGTGATGTCACCAAATTAGGTTCGCCTTTGTGTAAGCCTGCGCCTGCCAATTGTGGCTGGTGGTGTACGGGGAGCGCTTGGGAAAGCAACCTGAATATCAGAAGTCCTACCAGTCACTTTCGCAAAGGTATCAATCGCTTCGAATGCTATTGCATTTCCAAAAAAATAATAGAATTAGACGTCTCTGTGTCTTTTTAACCACGCCTTATCTCTTCCCGTGCTTACCTGCCGTTCCTTTTCCCAGTCCAAAATGCAGTGAAATTGTCGGTATGCTTAAAGGCCTTTGTGAAGTCTAACAGTGTGGTCAGTGCTAGGTAGAGTTGCGATTAGATACTCAATACATTGTTTTGTTTCAGCGTCAAGATTTATGCCGTCATGGAGAATGAACGTCGAATTTTTACGAGTGGTACTTGAACACCTTCGCAATAGTCTCTAGTACACTCGCCTCTCTGGGAACCTACACGCTTATTTAAAAAAGCCTTGAAGATAGAAATCTTACTAGAAATCTTGCATCGTCTTCTTAGTGCAGTATTCTGAGTGCGCGCAGTATTTACCAAACACGCTAATGTGACACATTTGTGTCTGCTGCTACATTCACAGTTATACAACAGCTCTTTCTCTAGACTGTTGCGAGAGAGCTTTGGAGAGGTAGAAATAGAAATGCTTTTAATTACACGCGTGGAAGTGGCGAAAAGTCAACAGTGGTATAATAGTCAAAACTGAAGCGGATTAGTGTCATTCTCTAATTCCCAACGAAAGCTGCTCAACATCGCCAAGACGTCAGTGATCACGACATTACCAGGTGCCTGCTCAACAGCTTGCCGCGGCCGATACATAGTTGCCAGCCAAAACCAAACACTGAGCTGAGGGGAGGGCGAGTGCTCTCTTTGCCTTGACTTCTGTGTTTGAGCGATACCCGCTACAGGCAGGAAATGCCGCCAACTGAAACATGGAAGCTGCTTTTTAGACACGTGCCCTTCTCTTTCCTAGCGTACAGAAGAAAGCTGAAATATTAAAAAGATATTCTCGAGTTTGTTACGTTTGGAAAAGAGACCTCGAAAGGAACCTTGTCATGCCAATTTATATTTTGATTTATAATTGAGGAAAAACGAGCGAAAAAAGCACTGGCATTATTCATCCAAACAACACAAGCAACATTAAACAAGAACGCTGGCCCCATGCCAGGCATCTACGCCCGATCTTTACGTCACATTCTCCGGATATATATTCGCCACCGCTCTTGTCCTGCTCACTGTGAACAAGAAACCCGTACGGGTTTCGAAACGTCTTTCTTTTTTCGACTTTGGTCAGTTATTGCTGCTTCACTTCATTGCGGCACTCGTACAGTGTGCAGTAGGTATAGATGTTGCTCTTCTATGGTTAAACTAAAGCATTCAACAAATCTATTCTTCTCACTGTTATAGGAGAAAGAATCTTCTCTATAGCTATGTTACTAAGACTATCCGTACAGATTTACCGGAGCACTTCAACATAGAATGACCACTTTCGCTCAGCGTCGTCTCCAAACAATCCGATCTGCTTCTATTACTGGGTCACATCTCATTTCTCTGTATTTTTTTACATCTTGTGCCACATTTCTTTCGTGCAGTCTAATCTTGATGTATTACTGCGCAACTTTTTACTTTTATATACTAACACATGGTTTGCCATATTTTGTGTTCGATTTGAGTACTTGATATTCATACCCCTTTTGTGAATCTTTTTGTTTTGATAAATATTTTTCTTCTTGTATGCTTATGTCCGACCACTTAATAGGCCTATCTCCCCTTGCTCCTTCTGTAAGGGAAAAATAAATAATGGTGAAAAAAATTCTGTGACTTGATTTTACTGTAAAACTCCACAGCTGTACCGAAGCATGTAAAAAAACATTTTTTCATTTTTACTTAATCATCTTAATATTTGCTTCAACTTGCTGGGAATAATTTTTGCTATTGGTTAAAATGTGGGAAGAGGGGAACGATTATGCACACGGCAAAGTCAGGACGAACACTACAAACTACTAAAAAGAAGCCACAGCTCAAACTTTTCCTGTCTCTTTCTTAAAAAAATAGGAATGGAAGCTCTCACAGCGAACTTTTTTGGTCTCACTCGAGCTATTGAGCGCCTGTTCAACGCAAACCCGCTCAACTTCGCGCATTCGGCGAGTTCCGTACCAACCAAAAAAGATGCTCCTAAATCTTGCGGTAAGAGTGCGCCTTTTGTTTTTCTTTGGTTTCAAATCATAGCACCCTTTCAACAGAAATGCGTTAAAAATAGAAACGCTTCTGCCGGCACATTCGGAATGCGGTCACGTTCACGACTCCCTGAGGTGGTAATTAGGCAGACCACTCACTTCGTTTGCCGTTCATATCAAGAAGGCTCTTTCAACTTTTTTTAGCATTCCTGCTAATGAGCTCATTTAGAGAGCAGAGCGCTCCTTTGCTGTGAAAGAGGAGACAGTTGTTTATGCAAAATTAAGGTCTGTGCAAAGGAAGATAGTTTTTGCATCTTTTTTTGGGATGGTTGCAGTTTTTCTTTAACTTTAATTAAACGTGGTTTTCTGGTGTGCCTGTTTACGACAAGGCACGGGATTCAAGACATAGATCTATATTCAGCTCACTAAGGAAGGAAAGTTTTTACAAAGTCAACAAGAAAGGCTATCGAGTAAACGGTGGGCTTTCTACCAGCTCGATACTGTGACATTGACCTTTCAAGTAAAAAAAAATACCCTTAGAACTAAAGAAAAATTTAAATCACGGATTGGGCGCTTCAATAAATTGCAAAAAAAATGGAGAGGACTCTTAAGCTATGTCATTAGGGTATGGCGCCATCGCGTTAATTGATTAATCCCTATATGGGCGGAATTCCTCATTGTGTACTTTAAAATCATAAATCGCTGGGAGTCCTAATACCACTCCTGGAACAGTGGTGGAACGGTTAAACAATGCACCACTGCCTTGAGATGGCAGGTGCTGCCACCGGTGGGGATTTTGGGACGAACTTTGCTCTTTCAGGGGAACTTCTAGCGACCTATTATTAACTTAACTGCCACCTGTCACGTTCGGAAGCTTGCGCACATCAGGTGGGCAGGATGCCACCTGCCACGTTGGGAAGATTGTGATGACGTCACATGATCAGGGGACCTACATGACTCACCTCTGCCTAGAATGCTTTTCTGGTAATTGTTCACTGATTCTTCACTCGCTGCCAACGACGCCTGCGATGGCTTTTCTGGGACACGGAACACTTAACGCTATATCGTTGAACCTAGAATTTCAGAGAAAAAATTAATTTGAAGCCCAGTATAACATACGACGAAAAGTACAAGAAAACTCCAGAAATACACGCTGCATCGTTTTACCAGGAATTCTGCAGGAAGCGCCCAACCTGTTGTGTTATGACCAGGAAAAAATCCTGTTGGTGTGGAATCTTTGATTCTAACCAAAGTTAACTTTGATCTTTAGGGGAACAACTTTAATTTTTGGCTTCTTGTGACTCCTGTATTTTAGTAACAAAATACTTGAAGGAGGTAGCTATGAGAGAGCTCATTAAAGATGAGTAATGATGGCAGCCTTATTGGCGCAATTTATCGGCGTGTGTTGCAGTTCTTCGACGCTCACGGGTTCAGATTGCTGCAGCGAATTTATAGAGCCCACCATGGCGCTGAGCTGAATTTTGTTGGAGAAGCGAATGAAAAATATTTATCTGTTTCTTAAAAACCCCAAAATCCTCCTAATGAGGAGACTATAAACACATTAACTCCTGTTCACAAAATATTGAGTCATAAAAAGATGGAAATATCTAAAAATATTTCAAATGGTTTCTTTTGAAAATAATTGGCCTTCTTTTGAAAATAATTGGCACGTGTATTGCCCCATTCTGCGTGAAGATGTCTGCCGAAGGTTTTTATATGCTTCGTTGCTTTACCCGTGCACTCTCCTACTGCCCCATAAGTGGCCCCGAAGGTGAGTGCAGCAATCTTCTTCGTTATGAGCATTTGCGAACTGCACCACTGTTGCTGGTGCTTACTCAGATCACCGCTGGTCCTTAACTGTAATGGAGTGGATTCCACGAGAACGCAAGCGTAGCAGGGGGCGGTATAGAATGCTAGGTGGGCGGATGAGATTAAGAAGTACGCAGGTATAGGGTGGGCGCAGCTGGCAAAGGACAGGGTTAATTGGAGAGACATGGGATAGGCCTTTGCTCTGCAGTGGGCGTAGTTAGGCTTGTTATGAAGATAATTATTATGAATCAAATGTCAGGCGGATGCATTATTCTACCCGCAAGAATCACAATGCGTCATGACAATCTCTTACACAGCCCATGCTCTGGTTGCCATTGGGAAGAGCTTTTGCCTAAAAAGTGGCTCCACCATCCGACCAACTAGCAAGACTCTTCGATGTAAAACTACAGGTAGCACATTCAAACAAAACAAAGCACTAGTCCTGAAAGAAGCATATGAAATAAAGAAAATGCGTTTATTGACATCGTGGGTGAGTGCGATCGCTCACAGCAACACCTCGAGGGAAGACTTCTTCCGCGTCCGGCGTTTCGGCAGCGACCGATCCTTCTTTGTCACAGACACGCACTCGCAAAGAGCGCTCAGCGTTGAGATGAAAGGTCCTAGACGCTTATCGGAGACCCTGCTTCTGCTTTCGACAGCTGGCTCCTTTCTTCTGAGGTTCTGAGCGAAGGAAACGGTGGATTTTTTTTTTGTAAGCTTCTTCGTAGGTTATCGCTCTATAACGTCATCATACTCCTTGCGCAGGATGCCACGTCTCCTGCTTTTTAAGCGCGAAAGACGTACTTAAGGGTAGGATTCGGCTAATTGTGGGCATCTGTTCTGAGAATCATGTATATATATATATATATATATATATATATATATATATATATATATATATATATTCAATGAGACTCTACGGGTTTATGGGATATTAGGTATTACCTTGCACTCGAACATCGATGGCAGATAAGTCTACAAGTTTGCATTCGATAAGCTTTCGGTAGCTAAGACAAAGATTACATGTTGAGTGCATGCTTTCAGACAGTTACGTTAGGTCTGCAATTAGAAAAAGAACAATAGCGGCGTACTAAGTTCTATCCTATATTTACGGCAAGAGGTTTACGCTGAAATTTGTGCTTGACTTGTTTATTCCTAGAATTGAACTTCGGGCTCCCCGAGCTACTTTGGGGTAGGGGTGCGCTTGCTGTACTTTGTTGGCGAATGCGTGAATTTCGCAGCGACGTTTGGTAAGAAACATTATGACGCTTGTGGAATTGCCATCCGCTATAATTTCTCGCATCTGGAAGCGCGCTGACATTGCTTAAATGGAAATACCTATCCGTGGAAGAGACTAATTACCCGCATTTCTGACTCCGCTGAAACCAGACTGTTAATTTATTTTTTGAATCATCTTCGTCAGTAAAATTAAAATTAGGTGATCAAACACGCAGAAGTACAAAATAAAGAGGTGCAACAAAGAGGAGCACCAAATTAATGACACAAGCACTCACCCTCTCAATCAACCAGGATGAGTTCTAAATAATAGTTTTCCGATAATTGAAAGTTGCACAAAAAAGCAGTTAACCTGGAATTTCAACAAGCTGTGGCAACGTTCTGCCCCTGAACACAAGGTAGGGGGGGGGGGGTTAAATGCAAGCTGTAGCGGCAGCATTCCGGTAGAAGCGAAATTAAAAAAATACCATTGGTTGGCTTGTGCGATTAAAGTGCACCTTAAAACACACACACACACACGCACACACACACACACACACGCACGCACGCACACACACACACACACACGCACACGCACGCACGCACGCACGCACGCACACACACACACACACACGCACGCACGCACGCACGCACGCACGCACGCACACACACACACACACACACACACACACACACACACACACACACACACACACACACACACACACACACACACACACACACACACACACACCACGCACGCACGCACGCACGCACGCACGCACGCACGCACGCACGCACGCACGCACGCACGCACGCACGCACGCACGCACGCACGCACACACGCACGCACACACGCACACACACACACACACACACACACACACACACACACACACACCACACACACACACACACACACACACACACACACACACACACACACACACACACACACACACACACACACACACACACACACACACACACACACACACACACACACACACACACACACACACACACACACACAGACCGGTCCCGTCGTGTATGTAACGCACGTGTTGGAACGTTGGCTGCGATGTGACAGGAAAGTCAAAGTGGGTGCCGAGCTGGGGAACACTGGTTCCCATCCTTGTCCGGCGGTGGGTTTCGAATCAACCACCTCTTGCTGCTGAGGCAGGCCTACAAGCCTGAAGGCCACACGCCACCTCCAACCCCTTATCCTTCTTTTCTGCAGCCTTTCATTCTGCCTTCTCTCCCCCAAAAGTAGTCAGAGATTTTTCTCTCCAATCTGTGAACGCTGCCACCCAACTTCTCTCTCTCTCTCTTTTCCTTCTCCCGTTTCATTCTCCCGCGTGTGCGCTTAAAGTGGAGGAGATTTCTCTGTCTCCGTTTTGCCAACTGTTGTATCCCACTCCTTCTTCCTCTTCGCGCTCCGTCCTCGTCTACAAAAGTGGACAGCGTTTTTCCTCTTTCCACTTAGCCATCAGCCAGCCGTGGTGAGTGGCGCTGCGTACGACGGCGGCACGAAAATGACGAAGCAGCAAATAACAGGTGGCGCCATAACAAACCAAGGTGTTCGAAACGAAACACCACCTCTCCACTACCGCGTCCTTGATAGTCCCCGTGCAGCTACAGGAAGTTACAACTCACATAATACCTACCCGTATTCAGCGAACCACAGGCATCTTCGGAAATATACACCATGCAGCCTGTCGTTTTTCATCAGAGCGCCGCATGGAGCGGGAGGCTCTGCCTGAACTGCGGGCAGTACTGCTTCAGTAAGAAGGAATACTTCATGATAGGAGAAAAAATATTCTAGACATTCTTACGGCATAATGAGTAATGGAGTTCTGCGCCAGGTAATATTTACTCACTGATTTCAAATAATAATAATGGGTTTTTTGGGGAAAGGAAATGGCGCAGTATCTGTCTCATATATCTTTGGACACCTGAACCGCGCCGTAAGGGAAGGGATAAAGGAGGGAGTGAAAGAAGAAAGGAAGAATAGGTGCCGTATTGGAGGGCTCCGGAATCATTTCGACCACCTGGGGATCTTTAACGTGCACTGACATCGCACAGCACACGGGCGCCTTAGCGTTTTTCCCTCCATAAAAACGCAGCCGCCGCGGTCGGGTTCGAACCCGGGAACTCCGGATCGATTTCAAAAACGCAGGAATGCATTTTGCACCTACTCGAATTTTGATGCCGAAAAACCAAGCTATCAACAAGAAGATGAATTCGGAATGGGTGAGCTTTATTTTCACTGTTTTCACCCACTCCAGATAATATTTAGCATTGTAAACTTTACTTTAGCTGTAGTCGTGCACTTGTGCACATGTGCGCTTGCAAACCAGACTAAGTAAAGAATCGAAAGCAAGGCTCGGCTTTAAAATTACAATTTCTGTCATGCGGTGAAATCCATTAGTCTGACGCCTCGTTTCCATTTCCTCGTTTTAATAGCGGCTGAGCTAATGGAGTAGCGAAGATTTTCTTAAAATATTCGATGCACTTACATGTGGCACACATAGCGAATGTCTGAAAACAACATATTTCGTGAAAAACTGTGGATGTGATTCCATTTCCGAGGCACGTGTCGATAGACGTGCAAAGCAGTCTTTCTCCTTCTACGTGCCGCAGTCAGAGAATGAATGCAGTTACTTAGATGTATGCAGGAAATACGCTGCATGTTAGACTCTATACAGTAATTCAGAACAATAACTAAGCACTTTTGTGAAGCTAAGAGAGCCACCCGTCTTACATGTACAGCCAGACCACGTTGTTATGGAAGTAGGTTTCTGAGAAGTGTAAGTCTTGCTATGCAACCACGTTCCCTGCTCAGTGAATGTTTTACACGAGCAACTTTGCAACCGCTCATAAGAAATTCTGACGAGGAACTAAATTTTTGTTTTATTCGCGTAGAGTTTTCTTGGTATTTTGAATACTAACTGAAACGTCTTTTTGGTGGGAAGCAATGGCGCTGATGCCACCTTTGTTAATTTCTTCATATCGTTGGGCCAAGTTTCGACCTCGGCGAACAAAGCTATGTAGGCTTTTCTAAACGCGTATGAGTTCGAAGTATTAACCATCGGCAAACTTTGGAGATCAATTTTTAGCTTACGTGCGCTACCTTTAGAGCGCTAGTTGTCGTAGATTACTTGCCCGGTTACCCTCGGTTGTGACCACGCCATGCTTATTTGTTGCTGAAGATGTTTACAGAAGAAATTTATTACAAGCTCCCCGTGTAGATTATCAGCGTCTGGCCCCTTGTGTTGTCTTTGTATTAATCGATTGAGGTAAACAGACGCAACAAGACGCCGGCAAACGTATTTCTGAAAAACTCCCTGAAATTCGACAAGCCACCCTCACCAGATTTGATCCCACGTCGACAGTCATCCTTGCAGCCGACTGGCACCATTCGTTGTCTACTTCGCTTCAGGTAAGTTTAACTTTGAAACCTATTCATTGCAGTTCACAACATTAGGAAACACTTGCGTTGATTTGTAGTGTAGAAGAGTGTAAACCTATTGCGACTATGTGCATGCATTTCCTGAACCGCAAAGCAGGAATGATAAGGACGCGAGGAAAAGAAACGTCTGTGTGGTTGTGAACCCAGTGGCGAAGTCAGATAATATAAACTGGCATTGCGTCATCATTTGGGCAACAATGTGGTGAACCAAGCAGCACTCACCACTCGCATACCACGGTGGTAGACGCCCACCCTTTTTAGCGAGATCACTAAATGCGCCTAGGGAATTAAATCAACAAGTCGTCCTTACACCGGCATTAACAGGAGCTGCCTGAGGCGCTAAATTTTATCAGTGCTGACTTTCAGTGTCATTCGCGGCAAACAATTTAGAAGCGATTTATACTAAAAAAGCTTAAAAGGATATAGAAACCAAATGTTTGCTTACATTTTTTCTAGTTTAAAGTGATGCATAGACGCATGATGTTAGAATGAATGGACTACCTCGTGTTATTCATCTACGAGCGCTTAAGTATTTGTAAATGAATTTCTCCGTGCTGTTTTCGTTTTCATGAACCGGACGATGACTGTAACGTGTAATTGCTTCTTGGGTCGCATCAAAAATTAAAAATTTAACATAACAGCTTCTCCCTTCTTTGTTGTCCTTCCATCTCTTTAAGCATGCTGGCTTAAGTGTTAAAGTGAATTAAAACTACGTAACAGCGAGCACATTTCTGTTTCGCGTGCCTCACGTGACCTAAACACAAACTACACTTCACGCCTATCGCTCGGTAGAGGAACCCGACACATGAACAGCACCAAGAAGAAATGCACTGATAAATTATTTAGTGGTCGTAGGTGAATCTCAAGCGATGATACATGCATTGTACTATAAATCATTATTTGAAAGAATACAAAACTGAACATAAACCAGATGCCCATAGTCGTTTAACGATGCATGGATATGAGCAGAGGAATCGTTTTAGAAAAGTAACATAGCCACAACCTTAAAAGTGCTAATTGTTGTGTTCTGGTCTCAATGTAAATCATTTGTAAGACATAGCCCTTAGTTATTATTTTCAGCAACTCATTCTAATGGTCTCCGTCTGGGGTGTACTGGAAGATCAGTGGGCCATTTTTATTGGTCACAACCTTGCCTCCTTTCATCGGCTAACATTGCTTAAAAAAAAACTAAATTCAGCACAGGCTTCGCGAAGAAAAGCTCGTCCAATCCTGACCCAGCCACCGAGGAAGAGCAGTTTCTTATACGTGTGGAAAGGAAGGCTAGAGAAATAAATGTAGGTACCCACTCACGACCCATGCTGGCGGAATATTCTCTCCATTCTTCTATAGGTACCTCCATCAATCACTTGCGCGGTCTATACTTAGGTGAAAAAAAAACGCGAGATTCTAAGACAAAGTGCTTCAATGCTTCAACGGTGTCTCTCAATGCCGGTGAAAGCATTTTTTTTTTGTGAACAACGAAGTAAGCATTTCTGAGCATAGATAAATCCTCGGAAAGGTTGTTTCTAGTCGACTTTGCGGTGTTGAAAAATGAACAAATAACAAAAAGCACCTTCTCGACTGTGCAAGCCAGATATAAAATAAGGGAAGTAACATTGGCATGCACACGTTCGCACGGTCTGTAGCAGCCCGCAGACAAACCTCTCTGTGGTCTATAGGCTGATTTGTAATGCATCGCAAGGCAAGATTGTTGCGCAAAACGTGGTGTGGGTGTCCACAAATCCAATTTACTTAGAATATCGCGGGAGAGGAATGTGGCTGCACGCGGTTTTGAGCAGCTTAAGTAGAAAGTATCTGTGATGCCTGCCGTGCTTGCGCTCCGAAACGATACAGCGCGGTCATTTGGCTAAGTGACCAGTGCGCAGACGTGCGCTAACTCGAAAAACACTCAGGCAGAACTTTGCGGATTGCGGTTTCGCGGTATCGCTGTGAGCCTCAGACGTTTGACTTGTGCAAACATTCTTGAATATATTATCGGCGGGACGAGTGTATGTGCCTTGTTCTTCCCCCGCAGTCTATTTGGGCACTGGTGGACTTCACAGACAGAAAGGGCAGCACATGTCCGCGAGGCAAAATATGCATAACTAAGCATTTACAACATTTAATAGAGTTATAGCATCTCGTTACAGTGTGTACGTTACCGTATACCGGGCCTGGCTAGCGACATCTGCGCATGAGCGGCTATTACCGTGCTGCTAGCACTTTACGAGATATATCTCTCTTAGCCGTGCGGAGAGTTAGCGTTCGCTCGTAAACAAACATGGCGGCGCACTGCACGTACGCTTCGGAGCAAATGCATGCAGCACCCAGCCACATTCTTCGGCGTCATTTCTTGCTATAAATGAAGGCATTCATTCGCTTTTATTTCGCATACTCTCAATGATACGTTGACGTTTGTGTAACAAGCAGTCTATCTTTTTAAGATAATTTGGCGATTTTCCACCAGTTAAGCTTAACTGTATGTCGTGTATGTAGTGCTCTATTGTGTAGAGAGCCAAAATAGAAATCACAACACTGCAGTTCTTCAGCCTTGTGCCCGCTTTAGCATTTTCCTACACTTTCATATTCCTCTTCCTTACAAAAAAAAAGACTGATGATTCCTTTACCATATTCATCAGTAGGTGCAGAAAACAAAAAGTGCTTTCAGGCCAGTGTTGACGCGCTTTGATTTACTATAACTAGATGGCGCAACTGAGTTCTCATCCAAGCCGGGCATCCAAACGTCCAAAAAACCGACGCTGAGGCACTGCAAATAGACGTCGTAGTTGCGCTTTTTAAACAATGAGCGCGGCGTACCCAAGCTTGCTGAGTTCTGCCTAGTAAAATTGTCTACCGGCCAGTGTAGGCAAGGTGCTGCTGGGCACTTTTTCTACCCTCGTTATATGCAAAGAAAAATATTATTAAAGTTCTTGTAGCATCGCACTACATAGAAATGTTTGCAATGCATCCGTATTTTTTGTTGCAATAAAAGCTGGGGCACCTGTCATTATTATAAGTCGTTTTAGCCTTGCGGTAACTTGGTACGGGAGAGACGGTATGCTAAAACATCTTCTGGCGTGCGCAGCGCTAACCGGAAAGTCCGGCATCCGGTAACACGGTAAACGGTAACGTAAACGCGGCAACGATAAGTTATAACTCTCCAATATCCCCACTCAAAACCGTGGAATATCTTCACTGTTGGCCAGTCTCTATGAGCTTCAACACACCTATCGTGGTATTGCTAACTTGAAGTGCAGATTTTCATATTTTCGTATGCCGTTTTTTAGGAAGGTGTGATGTTGCTTATATTTTGGTACGTCACGTTGTAACCATCGCATTTACCGTCCACTAAGAGCAATGACTAGGTTATGCAGCAAGCTTCAGATTTAAAGTAGCCTATAATTTATACGTTATGCTGAAACTTGGTTTTACCGTCCCTTGTGAGTGAATTAGAGGCTACAATTTACATTTTATACTTTGTTCCCCGGTGGTACTCGTAACCAGCGTGATGAGACAAGTCGCTGGCGCCTGGCCGGGAGTGACACCGTGGTGCCATTCGTTATTGTCACCCACGCTTGCCGGCTGCAGATGCGGTTCCTGTCCGCAGTGGCATTTCCAGGCGAAATTTCGGCGCTAGCAAGATGCAGAGATCAGTCGGGTTGCGATACTTTCTACTCTTTCTGGCTTCACCTGCCGGCCATATGTAGACACACCCTATGCGTAATTACTTCTGGCAACAGACTACACCAGGGTCGGCGGATATAAGATGTAGACATAGTGCTCACAGCTGTCTCTCTGAGTTGTCATAATGCATCCGTTTTAAGCATACTAATATCACCATTCACTTCATTGAATTCATTGCGTTTTAATCATCATAGAAACTGATCTAGTTTCCAAAAATGAATGGGGCACATAAGCTGTGCCTTAAGGGTATGACGTGATTGCGTAGTGGGTTAATTACTGTTAATATATACGGGATTGGTCATTGTCGACTTTATATTTCTAGATCCGGCCACGGGAATTATACCATTCCTGGCACAGTGGAGCGGTTAAGCGATGCGCCACTGCCCTGTGATGGTAGGTGCTCCAACCGGTGGGGCTGCCCACGGACATGGCTAACTTCACCACCCACAAGCACGTGACTAACTTTATCAAGATAAGATTCTCATAGAGCTTACGAGTATTAAACTGTGATTCAGTAACCGTGATTAGGAGAGACCGGGCACCAAAACATAGTCTGCGATCGCCGTGTCAACTCGGCGTATCATGTTAATGTGAGTCGGAGAAGTGAGAAATGAAATGCCGTTTTGAATTCAATCCTTTGCGCCAGGTTTCGCTGTTTACCTGGCCCTTTTGGGCTTTGTAGCTGGCTGCCATAGCTCCACAGACATGGAGGCGGACACCGCTCTAGGCCTGAGGGACTTTGGGCAAACCGCAGCGGTCGCATTGCTGTGACGGCTGACATTGACAGAGACGAAGCTTTCATTGTCAGTTCGTCGCGTGGCGGGAAGGCGCAAATATTATGAACATTAGGAAACTCCTTCCCATTTTGTATCTAAGTACTTCAGTGCAACTGAATCTTACGGGTTTCACGCGCTATACCACGCCAAAAATATATGATAACGTCAGGGTGCGTTTCCCGCTGTCTGAAATTACGATTAATTCCCGAAGATAGGCAGCGAGAAACGTGGCGCAATCGATGAGTGCAATGCCCTCCCAAAAGCGGTATAAGAGCGGCTGTGGTCGTTGTGGCCAGCCGACGTCGCCTCCGCGGTTATTGCCTCGATACGACGAAACGATATCAGCGCGTGCAGCGCCGGCCACTGCACCACCAGCTTTGAGAGGTGTTCGACCCCTGCGATGAGCTCGCGTTGAGGCAGTGGCCCAATGAGGCCGCCACAATTATTCCAATTGGCTTCGCCTGCGCTATACGATGGCGTGGGCTGACTTGACTAGGCAATTGCTATCGGCCGGTGGCTAATTTCCCGGCGGCCGCCGCTCCTTGCTTTGTTCTGACCTTGACCAGAATTTGTTTTTTTTCTCCGTTCTCTTTTTTTAGAGGTTTACTTTAGTTCGCTGACTTCATCAACGCTAAACTGTGCACGTGGCTCTGTTTGGTTTTGTTATATAGATAGAGTGTCACATTACTTCAGCAAATTAATAAACACCAGCAGTGTACCACAGCTAAGTGAAGCCAGCGAATTATTGTTTCCCGTTGTATGGCACTGTTTATAGCATTTTTAAAAATTCATATAACTGTGAATTCGCCAAGAATAATTACGCTGTTTTTATTATTCACTTCAGTCTCAAATACGCTTCGTTACTTGATGGTGGGGGTTAACAAACAACTGATCCGTTTTTTTTTTGTAGCCACGAGTCACCTATGTAGTCCTTCATTCCAGCATTTAGAGGAACTCCGCGAAATAGTGTTACGTGTTGGCACAGGCATTCTGCGAGACCAAGAGCCGATGGCCTGTGAGAGCCGAACACCTCACAAGCGTGCACCATGGCGTCGTAGTCGGTCTAAACAGTTCGTCCTCTAAGCGTACGCAGCCATTTAAAAAAAAACGGCCGTGGCTTAGCTTGGTTAAGCCTGGTGATTGCGAAGCAATTTTCTTCGAACGCTCTTTTGTTCTGCTGGGGTGTTTCTACTGCACGCTGTTTTCTTCGCTTTTCGTTTTCCTTCTCTCGAAACGCACGTTCCTTCTCGAGCCGCTGCTGCCGCTGTTCCGGGGTTTCTTGGACACGCCTCTGCCGTTTAGTCGCGTTCTGAACTAGTAGAAGGAGACTCACTGTCGGGCATAATTTCTTCCTTTGCTTCTGCTGTTTCCACAGAGGAGGTTGTCGCCGAGCTGCATACTGGGCACGCCGCTTAGAAAGTCGTTCTTCTCGTTCTTCTTCCCTCTCCGTAGCTCGTTGATACTTCCTCTGCATTCTGCCGAGCTGCCTTGTTCGTAGGCACCATCGTAACATCTGGCTGTATGACTGCCTTGGCGAGAGGAGCGGAGCTGTTTTATACAGCTGGTGTTACGTCACTCTGACCGTAGCGCCCGTGGTGAGAGGAGCGGGAGATAGGCCGCCGTTGGTGGCTACCGCCTCGCCTCGCGACGACGTGAGATGGGGCCCCGTTTTTACACAGTTGGTGTGACGTCACACCGACCGTAGCGCCCCTGGTGAGAGGAGCGGGAGTTAGGCCGCCGTTGGTGGCTACCGCCTCGCCTCGCGACGGCGTGAGATGGGGCGCCGTTTTTACACAGCTGGTGTGACGTCACTTTAGGTCACGTGGTGTGACGTCACGCAGAGAGGTCACGCTAAATGTCAATGGTACCTACCACCGCCTCGCCACGGAATGGGCTGAAGTGCGACCTAAAGTAGTATTGCTTCGCAATAAAAAACTGATTCTGGATTCCCCCTACAAAATTGTCCCAATAATCATCATCATCTTAATATCCCCTCTGCAGGGCAGAGATCTTCCATATCTCTGCAACTGACCCTGCCTTAATTGTGCCAGGCGCAGTTGTCTTACCTCCTCCCCTCCTTCCACACAAACACACACTTATTAATCTTTTCCAAGCGCCTAACTTTCTGCGAGCCCTTGTTATGCTTGCCTTCACTTCGAATTCATTCAACTACCCTTCAGGACCAGCGGTTATTTTGCCTTCTCATTGCATGCCCTGCCCACGTTCCTTCTTGTTTGCGATTAGAATGTCATCAATCCAAGATTTTTCTCTCAACAATTCTGCTCTCTTCGTGTAAGCTACGCCTACAAGATTGCTTTCCATAGATCGCTGCGTTGCCCTCAATTTATGTTGAACCTTTCTTTAAGCCCCCACGCTTCTGCCCTTTATGTGAGTACAGAGGAGATACAGTACCCTATATATACTTTTATGCTGAGGGATTTTTGCAAACTGACATTTATAATCTGAATATACTTTCCAAATGCGCTCCACTTTATTATCCTTCTAATTATAGCACTGTCCTGGTCCGAATCTGCTGACGTCACCTGGCCTAAGTATACGTATTCTCTTCCCCCTGCCAGCGCTTCAGTACCAATCTTAAAACTGCTTCAGACACTTCATTACTTTATTTTGTTCTTATTAATTTTTATGTTCAGAGTTCTGCTTTGACTGTCTATGTCATTGATCATACTTCCCTGTCCATCTCCTAATTGAAGGCAATGTCATCAGTGAATCGAAAACTACTTAGGTATTGTCCTCAAACTCTTATCACGAACTGTTCCTGATCCAGGCCTCCTAATACCTGCCATAAATAGGCGATGAATAGCATTGAGAGATCTTGGCTACTTACCTGACTCCTTTTCCTTTATGAATTTTATTGCTGACTTCATGGGGGATTACGCTGCCTTTGCGGCGATTATAGACATCTATTTTTACAAAAGGCTCATCTACACCTTTTTTCTTTAATGCCTGCATTATTGCTGAAGTTTCGACTGAGTTAACTGCTGTTTTGTTATCTATGAAGGGTGTACAAAAGGGTTAGCTATATTATGCGCTGATCTCCATCACCGATTTAATACTGTAAATATGACCAGTTATAGTGTAGCCTTTACAAAAACCTGCCTGGTCATTAGGTTGATTGAAGTCTAAGATTCTCCTCATTGTATTAGTGATTACCTTACTAAATTCCTTGTCGGCAACGGACAGTGAGCTGATTTTTATAATTTTTCAGGTCCTTGACGTGCCCTATCTTATGGATTAAGATGATGCTTGCCTTCTTCCAAGACTCTTGTGCTTTCACGATCATGAAGCATTTTGTATGCAGGGTGCCTAGTTTTTCAAGCACAATCTCCCCACCGTCCAAAAACAGATTTGCTGTTACCTAACCCTCTCCAGCTCTTTCCACCTATGAACTGTTGCTAAAGCTTTTTTTTACGCCTTCTTTCATAACTGGTGGGTTGTCTAACTGCTGTGCACTACTCTCCCTATATCTTATTAACTTCATGACTATACTGTCTACTGTGCAGATTTGTGTAGTAGTCTTCGGCTAATTTAATTTCATTATCCATATTGCTACTGCAATATGGATATTGCGAATTATCCATATTGCGAAGGCAAGATAACCACTGGTCCTTAAGGGTAACGGAGTGGGTTCCAAGAGAAAGTAAGCGTAGCAGGGGGCGGCAGAAGGTTAGATGGGCGGATGAGATTAAGAAGTTTGCAGGCAAAGGGTGGATGCAGCTGGCAAAGGATAGGGTTAATTGGAGAGACATGGGAGAGGCCTTTGCCCTGCAGTGGGTGTTGTAAGGCTGATGATGATGATGATGATGATGATGATATTGCTACTGACATTGCCCTCCCTGCCACGCATCGCATTTTTGCCTATACCTAATTTCCTGTTCACCGCTTCTACGATCCGTCCATTCTTCAAAACATCCTTGTTTTTCTCCACATTAAATTTTTCTTTATGTTGGTTAGCTCGCGGTTATTAGATTAGACTTCATAGCTCTGCAAGTTATATTCTGTCTTTGGGGTGCAAGGCTCTGATGCTTTGGAGTTTCTCAATTAGATCTTCCGCCTCCTGAGGGAGCTTGCCGGTATCCTGTCTGACCATCGTACCCTCTACTTCTGCGCACAACGTAATGAAGGCTGTGAGATTATTGTAGTTTGCTCGAACGTTAAGGTAATCATCGTCGTTTAAAGACGAATATCGGCTCTGCAGCGAGATCCTCAATTCCTCTACTTTCCCTCTTACGGCTAGCTCATTGACTGGCTTCTACCTCACTAGTTTCTTCCCTTCCCTCTTGAAGTTTAGGCTAATTCGAAACTTTACCATTTAATGGCCGCCACATCGCACCTTTCTGAGGGAAATCACATCATGCACGATACAAGAGTTAGCGCACAGTAAAATGCCCATTTCATCGTTAGTCTTGTCACGGGTGCTCTTTGATGTCCACTTCCTGTTCTCCCGTTTGCGGCAACAGATATTCACGATGCGTAAATTGTTTCTTTCTGCGACCTCTACAATTTCTACAGCCTACGCTATAGTCGCACGTTGCCTGGGCTGCAGCCTGCTTTTTTCCCACCTTGGCATTGAAGTCGCTCGTGTACTGTGCTTTTAGCGTATTGTAGAGCTCACAGACGCGCTTTCAATAAGCGAAGCGTGAGCGTTCACCATATATCGAAGTGAGCAGCCGAAAATGCGGTGAACATGATCTTGAAAATGCGTAAGCACATGTTTCCGTTTCATGGAAAGCTCTTGCAGTGATCTGCGGTAAGCGATAGGCAGGCCGCCGACCGTGAATTTAGACCAGTCTTTTATTGAGCCACCCATTACAAAATAAAAAAAGTATTGAAATGAAATGAAGTCGCATGGCTCAGGATGGCCTGCATTTTCTTTATTTGTATTATTTTTCAGCCCTTCGCACTGAGGTCAGCCGCTCAATTTGGCATAGTCAGCTCGCACGTTTCGTTCGTTGAAAACATGGTTGGGAACTCTGCAATACGGTAGTGCATGAACGTATGTCACATGTAATTTTTTTGTATTTTGCGGGCTTCCTTTAAAGGACATCATATGAGGTACGTTGCCACAGAAACAAGATTCCTTGTTTTTGAACCCTATGTACAACCGGATTAAACGCAGTTGGCGCTGGAGGAAATATTTAAAAAAATGCACAATTATCTTTTGTGTAATAACTAATTTTGCTCAATATAAACGATACTGTTAAGATTTGCAAATAAAACCACCAATATTTAGCTCTGTTCACCCAGCTGCGGTTTTCCTCGTTTTTTTAATCGTTGACTGAAATTACATGAAGCACCCTCTGTAGATAGTTTCGCTATTTCATGTTAGCACGTACAAAGAAATACAGCAAAAGGGTACTCAGCAATAAATGGGACCTCTACTATACGCTTTCTGCAGATGTGGCAGTTTGTGCGGCGCTCTTCAACTACTGTCTTTGCACAGAAGCGTCCAAAGTTGAAAAGTCTTTACCCTGTTCATGCATGACGGTGTCAACAGCCACCGAAAGCAAGCAGCATAGAGGATGTTTTCTTTTCGTGGGTTCGGATCTCACCGGTGGCATGTGGTTCTTTTGTTCTGCTTTTTAAGTAATTATCTTTAATTATTTACCTAATAAATCTCCCATTGATGAACACTACCAATTACAAAACAAATCCTTTATGCTCCTCTCTTTCGGCGGCTGTTGTCTTCTCTCATGTATGTCATGCGAGCCCTTCGTTTTCATTACCGTTATGGGCTCACTATGTTCATGTCCTACTCGTCACTAAGGAACATCAACGTATATTGTTCACATGTACCTTGATAAATCATGAGGGTGGCGTGTCCCCGCGTACTTTGGGCGAGATGGATCGACGAATTAATCACCTGAAGATGTTGCGAGCATATTCAAATGCGAAATTGATTCAAGCTGACTACGCACACACGTCTTCTTCCTTGCTTAGATGAATAGTCGCACGTGGGAACAATGACATATCATATTCAATATCGGAAGGAAGAGAGCAAAGGCCTGAAGATTAAGAAGAAATGTTTTCTAGTTTCTCACCACGTCGTAGGGAAAGGAAAGATGGGAAGAAAAGCGAGACAGGGTTGTTGCGGTGACAAAGAAGGTCTACTTAGGACTTCCATGCTGCAGAGTCGCAATAAGTGGCTTAATTACGATGCCGTCAGAAACGTTAAAAGCACCAAGCATGCTTTCTCTCAGGAGAATCATAATATTTTACCAAATTGCACACAATACAAACAATAGCACACCTCCTAGTTCTTTTTACATTCATAACTTCTCTTATTGCCTGAAAAAAACTTGCGTCATTAATATTTCTATCTTGGAAAGTTGATGCCATATTAGAAGCCAGTGAAACAAAATGCAGTCCATCAAATATCAGGTATACACGGATTACTTCATCAACTCATTCAAGCCATAATTAAGCATCTTTCATTTGCAATAACCATTAACGCGGTGGTTGTAAAACTCAGAAGCGGGAGTTGTACCTGGAAGCGTCTTATGGAAATTCAAAAACAACCAAATTTTTTCAAGCTGTGCATTTGAGTTCATGCATTACTTTTGGCGCTTAGGTGCGTGCAGGCGGTGAAAATAACGCTCTCTCCGTTCATCATGTTTCATCAAGTTTTTACCACTTTCATACAATTAAACTTTTTCAGATGTCGAACGTCGGAAATATCTCCGATGACGGAACGATAAAAGAACAAATATACATTGTGTGGAATAGTGATATTGTTTGTCTAGAATATTGAAACGTTACACTTAAAACCACTCCAGTACTTAAGGAAAGAAACAGTTTGATTAAATAAAACTTTTCTGGAAATTTCTAAATATTCAGTTGTGTTCTGGTGATGTAATTATGTGATCCGGAAGGCGAACTAATGGCAGCACACCAGTAATGAAACACCAAAAAAGCTCGCATTTTGAATAATAATAGCAAGACTCTATTTTGCGACGGAAGAAAAAAGAAGAGGTGAGAAAATACACCTCCCCAGAAAATGATATCTGCGGAAAAACAACATTCGAGACACAGCATCCAGGAGACAGCCGAACTAAATCTGAAGCACTCCATCCAAATGTCAGCGGTTATTAAGGGAACTAAGCCACGCTCTGCACCGCACTCACACCACTTCGTGAGCACAGACATCCAGAAAAGGTCGAGGCCGAGAAGTTGGCTGGCTAAAGGAAGCGGGCCAGCCAGAAAAGTTGTTCCAAATCACATTTTCTTCCTTAGCTTCACGTCAAAAATCTGGAACACAATTGTTCGTACTAATTAAATGAAAACGAGAACTGACTTCCTGGCAGTACCGATGAAGAATCATTAAATTTTTGTTCATGTGACTGTTCGGTTGTTTCTGATTCCCTGCCTTTAAATGCTCGTGTATATTTTGTGCAGCCAATTTATAGCGCTTTGTGGAACATTTTGCCAGGAATTGCTTATGCGCAATTATGCAAAACGTTGCTGCACGCTAAACATGCACATGCGCACGGAGGCATACGGAGGAGACATGTACGCTCGTAAAAAACGTACTATTTGCCTGTACAGTACTTCAGGAGAAAATAAGCTTTCCCAAAATATATTTCAGTAAATTGCTTGTTTTCTTTTTTCATTCCAACGTTCGGCCCACTGCCGTGTCTTTTGACCCTTCCGCAAGAAGTGGGTTTTATTGCATATTACTTAGTTCACAGAACTTTACTTTAAGAAACCACAGTGTATGCAGGCCATAAATTCGACTTGGCTGCGCGCTCACACAACTGTTTTATGTCATACGTGCCCTACTGGATAGTCCATGCACTCCCAGTAGACAAAGGTTCAGACTTCAAAAACACTTTAGCGTAAGCTATGCTTCATACAATATGATGAATCACCCCTGAAGCGAACATAGCTGGAAAAGGCGTAATTCCTGCTTACTCCCAACTGCGTCGCATGTCTCACTGCTCTGCTCAGGGTATCGAAATAGGAAGACCTTTGGCTGGCATCCCTGACTTTTTATTTTATATTTTATCTGTCTTCCTCTTCTTCCCCCAAGTTCAGTTTATGTAGTACCGAACGTTACTCCAAAACATGTTCCTAGTGCATGGACCACCGTGCCACAATACTGGAAACATAAATATGAATTTTAATTTGTAAACAATCACTGAAAATTGGTATGAGGTTTTTGTTTAACGATGTGCAGCCCCACATTCTTCACAGGTACTTAGTCACAATCACCGTAGCGAGGGTGATTTCATTACATGTCTTAAATATTTTGCGTGCCTTAAAAGCAACGACTGTAAGAGATTTATGCAGCAACTACAAGCGTTTGAAAACTAGCACCTTTAAACTACAACTATGCATATTCTGTGCGCGTATTCAGTACAGCCGTCTGGATAATCCTAGTACCCGTGAACACAGCAGGGCCGCATATTGTGACAATGTGGCAGCTAGTGCATAGTCCATAATTACTTTAGCTTTAATACTATTCCGCAGAAAATGTTTGGATACACTTCCTTTGGAACCTGCTCTTCCAATCAAGCATTTTTTATGGTCCGTTAATTTTTGCTCCGACTTGTTTTAGGCACTTTATTTACGCACCTCAGTCTACCTCCTTTTTCAGATTACTACAAGTGTAAAAAAAAAGAGCATTCCCATAACCGCATTGTCATCGCTTAGAGCGAGAGCCTGCTCCACGCAGAGTGTTCTGCGCTGAAGAATGAGAACGAAGACGATGAAGACGATCAGATGCTTTGTGTGAGTCGGCAGCACGCTTCAATCGGGAACCGAGAGCGCACAACGACGCCTCGTCGTCGACACCAGCGTGAGCAAGATGCACGGCTGGCTGGAAGCTCTGAGTGACGCCCTGACCGCGGCGCGTCTGTGGTCGTCATTGCCAATGGGGCTCGCGCTGGGTGCAGCGTCATTCCTGTTGGCACTGCTGCTGGCCAACCACTGGTCCAGGGTGCGCTACTTCGTAAGGATTTCTTTCTACTACGTCATGGTCAGCGCGGTATCGCTGTTCTGTTGCCTGCCCAGCCTTGCCACTCCCAAGAATCCCGGCAACCTGCTGCACGTGTGGCGCGTGTTCCGAGGCCGCAGCAGCTGGCTTTTCGGAGTCGACTTCCAGGTGCTGCACGCTGAGAGGCTACAGTCACTGGGCAGCTGCATTCTGGTCGCCAACCACCAGAACTCGCTAGACATCATCGGCATTGTGTGCAACTGGCGGCTCTTCCATCCTTGCGTGCCGGTGATGAAGCGGTGGTTCCTCTTCAGCGGGCCCGTGGGACTCATCTGCTGGCTGTCCGGAAGCGTGTTCGTGGACCGCAGCAACAGCGCACGCGACCGCCAGGCTCTCAACGCCAAGCTGCGCGACATCAGCGAAGGCCGGCTCAGCCTGTTCGTGTTTCCTGAAGGGACGAGGAATGCGGAACCCCAGTTGTTGCCCTTCAAAAAGGGCGCCTTCTACATGGCCCTCCAGTGCCAGGTGCCCATCGTTCCCATTGTGTTCTCCAGGTATTCCGGTTTCTTCGATGTGAACAAAAAAATCTACAACAATGGCAGGGTGACGATGACCGTGCTTCCACCGGTGTCCACGCGTGGAATGGACACCGACAATGTATCCGAGCTCACCAGCCGAGTGCAGGCGCTTATGCAGGCGCACATCGACAGGGAGCTCTCCAATGCCGGCCAGATGGCAGACACGGAGGATGATGGCCTAGGCTGCGGAGAAACGAGGAACAGCCCACCCCCGCCGTGTCCCGTTGGCCGATGCTCGCCGGACAAATCTCGCACGCTCATATGATTTTCATGGTATCCCACTCACGCGATAGGTGTCGTTGCAGCCTGATGCACCGAAGAATAAGATACTGGAACGGCAGAGGAAGACTTAAGCTCGGTCGGTGCGTTTCAAATTCCCGTTGTAAATAAGTGTACATAGACCTTGCACGAACCTACCAGGAAAGGTCGGCCAAGAAGCGTGCACACTCACTTATGGTCTATCCATGCGCTCAAATTAATAAAATTCAATATGGCTGCGCGAACAACCGGTTTTTTTTTTCGAGTGTATTTCTACAGTTAAGTCCAATGTTTCATGTAGACCATGGCTTCTTAGGACAGGAATAGAATACATATGGATCTCGCTCTTAGCGATGACAATACGACTTGGAGGAGGCCCACCTTATTTTTAAACTTAGTACTTTGAAAACACTTCAACCTGTTACCTGTTACTGGCTAACTTTAATGTTTCGCTCTGCTGAGGTCAGTCTTTAAGCGCACGTTCATGTGGCATCGTGTTGAGACCGTTTATAGAGATTTTAAGATGTTGAACAGGAATCTGGCATTATCATAAGCTTTATGTATCTAGAATTTCTCCTGCTGAATAACTCATCGCTTTCTCACTCCTTTTTTCCTTAAAATATTCACTCCCTTCTAAGCGCCAAGCACGACTCGGGGAGTGACTCAGGCCGCTTCTTCCCACTGAGCGGCGACACATGGGCCTAGTAAGCGGATAAGGTAGAACTGCAACCACGACGTAAAAATCAGTTATAGCCACTGCCAGGGGAACCTTGGAATTTATGGCTTGCGAGGTGCCTAACCCTGGTCGCCCTCTTTGACTCGATAGCGAGAGGCTCCAAAGCCTATGACTTAATAATAATAATAATAATAATAACAGCTTTATTTCCATCAAAACGATGGAGGGGCCGTGGGTAAAAGCTGCTGAACAGCTTGACTAGAGCCCACGGTCCCCTCTACAAGGCAGTACAGGAGCATACATGAAACATACAGGAATAGAAACATGCAGAAACGCAAAATTGATTCGATTTAATGTATCACAAGGAAATCAATATTAGAATTGTTCAAAAACATCACATATCATGTGGCGCAGTGCACGAACTGTAGTGCAACCTAAATCAATTCCACTTTTATTCAGATCATTAAGAAGTTTAGGCAAAATGTACGATAGTGTACCCATAGAATAGTTAGCGCGGGGAGTGACCACCTTCCAGTATTCAGACTGACGTATAGTGTAGGATGTAGGCTTTATTTCTAGCTTGGCTAGGTTGCGAAAGAAATTTCGATTTTCTTTTAATTCGTACTTAAAGGCAACAATTAGTCTATAGCTAAACAATTTCCAGACAGGCATTATATCTGCTATAATGAACAGAGCATGTGTATGAGAATTGTAGGGGACATCAAAAATAAGCCTAATTATCTTTTTTTGTAGGACGTACACCTTTGTTAAGTTTGTTACTGTGGTAGATCCCCATACCAAAAAGCAGTAAGAGAGGTGAGAGTAAAAAAGAGAATTATATATCAGCTTTTTTACGCTGAAAGGTAATATAGACCTACATCTGGATAAAATACCAACGACACTTGACAATTTAGTGCAAACAGAATCTACATGAATATCCCACAGCATGCTTTGCGAAAACGTGACCCCAAGAATTTTAATACTACTTACTATTTCTATTTTTCTGGTGCCATAGATAAGATCTACGTTCATATTTACCTGCTTTGATTTCGGTCTAAATAGCACAGCCTTAGTTTTGTTGGTGTTAACTTCTAACTGATTTGCTACAGACCATTCCAGAAGTTTTACAAGGGCGGAGTTTGCTATATAGCTGATTTGCGCACAGTCTGTGGCTTGGCCGGGCTTTCACAGCTTGATTTGTTTTATCTCTAAATATTTTGTTGTCGCTTGCTTTTTGTTTGCTGACACCAGCGTTTTTATTTCTTTCACGCCATCCTTACCGTGAATTCGCTAGAAAGGCAATACTGAATAAAGTATAGCCTCGGCAGTGAGTTATGTTCAAGACCTAAGGAGAAGAATTTCAACGTCTATATGACGTTTTTTTTTTAAATTTAGTAACCTTCTTTCTTTACCATATAGGAGACAAATATTTGGAGCGTAGTAGAGAATAAATTGATGTATTCGATATTCAAGCGCCGGGCAAGCAGACGGCAATGGCTATGCGAAATTCATGGCACTTTTTATTCCCAATGCCGCAAATAACCAAGCCTGGTTTAAGTTGTTCAACATTGGTCAAGATGAGCGAGCCGCGTCACGGATGATCCACGCGGACTGCCTATCACGAGGCGCAAACGTTACTCTTCTGAGTGTTCGGGCTCGGCGCAGGTTGCTCACGGTCACTCAGAGGAGTTACGTTTGCATCACGAGGTAGGCATCCGTGATCCGGTCCGGTAGTCTGAACCTACCTTGAATCTTCCAGTTTCACTGTCATCCCTAAATACAAGGCTCGCACCTAATAATACCTGTTCATATAGAACAACGATATCCGTGTATACAAATATGCTAAACGGTCGCGTGGAAGGCAATAGCTAAGTGCTTATGCTCGTTGATAAACCGGTGACGTCTCAGACGATAATTCTGCACCAGCATGATACACACAGCTTCTCGTGGAGGCATCCTTCAACGAAAACTAAGTCTTCTCTGTTAATCGATTTCAGGCCATGCTAAATGAATGTGGGGAGCAAAAAAAAAACAGGGCGGTGAAGAGTAGGCTATGCCAGCTTCCACCCTTTGTTGATTATCCTGTAAATGTTCTGTGCGATAACAGAACCTTCAACGGAGCGAAAAACCTGCGATGACCGCCCAGCCTTGTCCAGAAAAAGTCTCGACGACAGATCATCGTTCGAGGAGCAACAGCGTTAAGATTTTTTGGTCAATAGCAGGCTACCAGTGTAGAAGTTGTGCACTTCACATTCCTTTTTGAGTTCTCTTAGCGAGTTCAAAAGGCGGTATTGAGAATATTGTTCTTCTGTAGAATGGAAGAAATGTGCCCGTGTGGGCTTCCCAGCCTCGACCATAACAAGTGCACATATATTCGAAATCACTGGACACCGTTGCCACTACCTAAGAATAACGGCATACGATACGGACTCTAACTGGTGCCATAGCCGAGTGCTGTGAGGCACCGGCTTTGAAACGCACGGGGTCTTGGACGGCTTTCAAAAGTACTTTTCGTTTAACGGTACCAAAATATTTTTCCTCGCATTGTGTTGGATTTCTGTGCACATACGTGCGTGTGGACCTATTTAGCTACTTCATTTTCTCAATGCGATTAAAAAGAATAAATTCTGCTTCGGTTCAGGAAGCTACGGACGAGTCATCAGCGCCGCACGTATGCTGGGCAATAAAGGAGTCGCATGCCGCATAAAAGAGAACAGAATTACTTCTTTCCAATCTTCCAACGGATGTGATGATGAAGCACGAATCATAAGTGGACGAAACAATAACCTTTGAGCAGCAAGACGTAGTCGTTAGTCAATACAGGTTTATAGGGGTTTAACTTCCCAAAGCGACTCAAGCTATGAGCGACGCCGTAGTGAACAGATCCGGAAATGTCGACCCCCTGGGGTTCTTTAACATGCACTGACATCGCACAGTACACGGACCTCTATAATTTCGCCTCCATCGAAATGCGACCGCGGCGGCTGGGATAAAAGCTGCGTCTTTCGGGTCTGCAGCCCAGTGCCATAACCACTGAGTCACAGAGCCGGCTGTTAGTCACTAGAATATTGCAATTTTATTTGCCGTTATTATTGGCATTAATGTTGCACCAACTATACCAGAAATAACGAAGTTGGTCGCAAACCATAGATGGAAAGAAAAAAAAAAGTGTTGGTTTGAGCACTGAGGCACTTTTATCGTGACTGACGCTAAGCAACCAGCAAGAAACTGTGCCAAATCTTTCTTTTTCATTATCTGTTTTGCCGCCATTTTGCGGTAGTCATCAATAAGTTAATGTTTTTTATGCTTGCATTAATCATAATATGCGTCAGCGTAATATATGATCTAGTAAACGAACGGGACGCACTGGTAAGATCCAAAAAGGAGGTAAAACAAGGCCTTGCTTGGCCCTGGCTGGGGATTAACTGGCACGCATGCATCTACACCTGGATAAAGCTCGGGGACGCTGCTGCCAGTGCCCCACAAAGGAAAACCTCCAGTCATTGGCGTCGATAGGTTGTCATGATATCACAGTTCATCCACTTGCACCTGCGAACGCTGCACCGCAGGGAGCTGGCAGTGCTTTAGACATTGAGAAGGAATAACCACTGATAGAATGAATTAATAGCGAGATCATGGCAATCAGTCGACGCCATTGGCTGACTGGCCCCCTTTCAGGGGCACTGGCCGCTTCATTATTGAGTTGTATCGAAATGCAGTTGGAGTTGGCTGCCTAGAACAAGTACCACCAACAGCCGAAACTTGCACTTGTCCTTCAGATCAAGCTGCAATGGGAACGTCAATTTGATCTTTACTGTATACCAAGTCCGCTGGAAATTGCAGGACAATTAATTTGGCCAGTGTGGAGCCGTTGTCTCACGTAAACAAACGCCTCTGTATAGTGAAGACAGTAACTTTAGCAGGTGCCGGAGATTGCACAGGCCATCTACACTTGGCAGGATATTGTACGGTGGCAGCTGATTGCTTCCGGGCAGACAGCCATTCACCTTACAAAATTCCGCGCTGGCCGGAGGGAATGTGCTACAAATTTATAGGAATATGACGAATCCGTATGGAAGACGTGCTTACGCGTGGTAACTGGGCGATGGCCTCATTCAAAATAAGGCAACCACCGCTTTGATATGATTTTTTTCTGCCTGATTAATTCATCACGTGGGGTAACTAGATGATTGGAATTAGCAACAAACAAATCAAGGTTCCTGAGTCTCACAATGCGCACGCCGACAGCTGTTGAAACAAAAAAAATCTGAATTTTTATACTAACCTCGGCTCTTACCCATGCATCAGAATGAATAGAGACCTCAATCTAATAAACTAATGAACGATGCGCTTATCAGCCGATCTACAGGAGTCACTTGTGGGGCAGCAGCCACAGCGGCTAATGGGCCTCAAGTAATTAACGGCCGCGCACAAGATGACCTCGTTCGTAATGAATTTCTCCTCGTCATCCTTGTTTACTTTGGCAAGTCGGACCTGCAGCGGCTTTCGAATGTCTACGCTATGCTGATACAACATTGATTTAACTTAAGCGTTTAATTTGAGTTTTTGCTCGTGTAATGATTTATATAACTACAAAAATAAAAGGGGCTTGTTAGTTGGAGGGGTTAATTTTACAGAGACATATATTTATAGGGGACATATCTAGGTAAGATGGAGTCGTCATCGGCATAGTATGTGACAGCCGATTAAGGTCACGCGTTCAAGGTTGGCTTGACCTGTGACTGTCTTCATCGGGCCCGCATATTTCTGAGGAATTCGGGGGCATTGCGTTAAGGCCAGGTTATTTATTTTATTTGCCAATACTACTATTTCTGCAGGCGTGGGTGACACAGAACTTGATTACAACTGTGTCAACATGGTTAGGCAGTTTTCAAAGGGCATCTACCAGTCTTGCGACACCTAGTGAAGTTTTTGTATCAATATATTCACAAAAATTGCGTTACGGCCATTTCGCTTCCAGGAAAAACGCCGTTACTTTACTGGAAATTGAAATAACAGAGCTGTTTCAGGTACTTTTGCGAAACCGAACAGAAAATTTTGCGAGATCGTATGCATGTTCTAGCGATATATAGTCTCTCAAATTTTTGTTTCGATTTCTTTCTTAGAATGTAGGTAGTGGCAGTTTTCTCCAGGCGTAGTTCTACTATAGTGACGTCAGGACCCGGAGGCGGCTACTAATACATTACGTGATGCGAAAGTAAAGCCGATTCGGGCTGCTCAATATGCCGCGTTTACAAACGTAGAGTCATCTGAAAGGCTGTGGCTGTAGCGTTCTTCATTTCTTGTGCAGATCACGCTTCGAAAGAATTGCGTTTTTAAAATCTGCAATCTGGTCACGCAAGTTCGAAAATGCGATTGTGCCTTCGTTCTATTCCTTCCCTTTTTGCATTTCTTCTTCCCATTTGGAGTTTAATAAGCTGAACATGCACTGCGCGATTGATATGTTTACTTTTGCAGTCATGTCATTGAATGAAAATACAAACTGTAACAGCAAGAGACACACATTAAAGAAAAAAAAAGTAAGCCTAGCAAGTCAGTCTCATCGAGGGAGGGAGGCATGCAAGAACCTGAATTGAGTAAATTTAATCGAAATATATTTACATTGTAGATTAATGTATGTACGACTGGCCGCTCTGCTATGGCACGCTTTTCTCAAAGAATATTAAAATCAATAAAAATGAGATATAGCTCCGTCAACTTCTGTTCGGTTTTGTCTCCAAAGTTATGATTTAAAAAGGCTTCGGTCCTTTCTTGCCCTAGAGTACCACGAAATTTCCTCCAGGCGCACTTCGACTGTCCTGTAAAAAAAGAGCGCAAAAAAGTATCGCAAAAATATTTTTTTGTTCCACCAAAGCCACTCCGGATCCGTACCTGTCAAGTTCACTCTGCAGCATATCGGCATGGTGACTTCAGTCCCGACAAAAAGAACCAACAAGAACCTAAACATGCAGAGCCAGTCATAGCTCCGAAAAACAAGGCACTGTAGAAACCCAGATTGTTCCTTGCTGCGGCATGAAGACGCCAAAGAATAGCATAAGAAAATAAATCCTTTATGCGCTTGCTGCAACCACTGGAAGACGCTGCCACATCACACGCTGACGTTAGAAAAAGCGACAGACCTCGTCAGTACAACTCTGTGCAGAGGCTGAGAAATCAGTGAAAAGGCGTTTATCCCGTTTTCGCAGATTTGTGTGCTCCAGGGTGGCTGCGAGGAAATGTCACATCACATTTTATTCTTTTGTGTGTGTGGCGTACCGTTTGCAGTTTCAATCTTCCCGCTCTTCGTTCGATGAACGGTGCACGGTGCACACAGTTTGGTGATGCGGGCTGTCGAACACATACATCGGTCTGAAGCAGCGTCTGTCGCGGAGACGAAGTTTCGTTGTAATAAGACTCATGATTCGAAATTCCTCCAGACTTGCACTATAAGGGCCGTCTTTCGCCATCTGTGCTAGCGCTGCTGCGACAGCGATATGGCCGAGTCTTTTTCAATGCCGTCGCAATGGTTTATCACCTAAGGTGCCGTGGTATTTTATCTGTTGTCTCTTCCGGCACCTTTAGCCTCGGAGTAAACAAGCTGCTTTAGGTACCAATTTACTTACGCGCCAGTTTCAAACAAGCACCCTAACTCTTTTTTCGACTCCTTTTCTCCACTTCGTTCTGACCCTAATGACCCAAACGCTATCTCCTTATCACCAGTTCCTCTCCGTTAAGCCGCTCTTCCTATAGAGCTTAGATATCGTCAGAGCAGCTTGAAGACCAGCTATGCTTGGTGGACCTAGGTTAGACATCTCCGTAATGAAATTATTTTAGCTTTGAAGCTGTTTCTTTAGCACGTCCACTTTCTTTTAAGCGTACATCACCATTACAAAAAAAAATGAGTTTGGCAAAGTGAGTCATCCATTACTGCTAGACCTTGTTCTGTGATAATAGTTGCTCGTGAGAGGTAAAGAGGCATCAAACTGAAAACCGCAATCCAGTGTTGAAGGTCTCGTCGGAGCTCGAGATTTTAAATATAAGAGACAATAACTGCGATACCTGCGGCAGTGTATATTTAGCATTGGAGACCGCCTGGCGTTTGCGTCTCCTGTACTTAGCTTCACGTAATATAGGATTCTGCCTGCCGCCTTCACTCACAGCTTGTCACTTCCAAAGCTTTGCCTTTGCGGTGACGTCAGTCTAGCGCTCAATGAAGGCATCCCAGGACGGCCACAGCCGCTGCTTTCTAAACCACTGAAGGTCAGCCTGCAGTGCTAGGCGAGCTTCTGCTTTGGTGACGTAAGAGGCTGAATCCAGCACTGGTCCCTTTTCTGTAGGTACCGGTTTAAACTGGCATAGTTCACTGGACACAAGTTGAACGGCTTCAGAGACAGGAGAACTCTCAGTATAGGTCCGACCACTTCAAAGTGTGATGAATAAGGAACGGGCGCCGCCGGTGACGTGGTATAGAGCGAGTGTGCACACGCCTGTACTGGCGACCGCTCCTCCTCCTCTCCATCTCACTGCTAAAACTGGTAATTTATTTTTCACTATCCTCTTTTCCACTCTTCCGCACCTTTCGAACATTCCAGTCTGTGGCTTCAACCTGAAACTACCGGACAGGTTTTACTAAGATTTCAGTAGTAATGCTAACGCAATAATTTCAACCCTGGCACTTCTATTTGTCGCACTGGCCTCGAAACACATTACCATTCACATAGTTTTCAGAGCAGATTATTGTTTAGCGTTGCCTTTCTGTATCCGAACACACAGCATCCACAAGAACGACCAATCAAATAGCATAGTTGAGTAAACAAAGAAAGCCGTTCAATGAGTTTGTGGGCACTGAAATCAATATTTGTCTCTTGCGAAAAAAGCTGTGAAACATCAATTATTACTTGGCCAATTGATGAAACAGCCCAGAGCTGCTGGCCATATAAAGTGCACACCGGTTTTTCTATTGCTATCGCTTTTGCCTCTCCCCAAATTTCAATTTACTTTGCGGAGAACATGTACGGGTAAACTGAATTTAAGAAAAAAATTCTCGCAGAGTACTGCTAATCGAGAGGGCAGGCTTGCTAAGGAGAGAAAAACCATGCTCGCGCTGATAAGCGTCCATCGGACGGCATGGCAGCGCATCGTTAACGAGGCGGTCCTGCTAATCATCCCATAAAAGCGGACGGTGGCAATAAAGCCGATGATTTCGGCTGTAACACTTACGTCATGCATGCCTGAAGATATGACAGAGCGGTGAGCGCTGAATTTTTTTAAATGCATTTTTCTTGTTACAGTTACAGAAAAAACTGTACAGAATGTTTACTGCATTCCGATCAGTGCGAAAGCACGGATTTCTGCTACGTCAAAGACGACGATGTGAGGACAGCGCCGCGGGACGGAGCGCTCGTGCTACGCCAGCTGCGAACACACAACGCGAAAACGCGCGATTTTGCTCGGGGTTGGAACCCTTCGGATAGGTGCTAACACGCTATTAGAGATTCGGAAATTTCTATTTTATAGTTCTGTGACCCCCAGTTGATAGGTCAGGCTTGCAGCGGAGGCTGTCTAAGTGTGGGGCTCTCCCAACAACAGGTGCTCAGAGATAGCCCGGTTTATTTAGAGAGAAACGTAGAGGTCAATTACGCGCTCTCCAAGGGCCCCTCGATGTAGGACCTCGCCTTTTTTGGCACTTCAAGTCCGGTTCCTATTTGTGGTGTCTGACCACGGTCAGGGCATGGTCAGCGCCGACCATTATAACCGAGGCTTTGAGACTGTTTTGAGACTGTCTTCAGATTGAGAGCTCTCCGTTATTCGGGCCCTCGTGTGCTTATTAGGGTCGCTGTTCTGCCTGAATCCTTACTCATCATAGCCCCCTTTTCCCTCATCTCCCCCTTCCCCAGTTCAGAGTAGCAGGTCAGGTAATGATCCCTCATCTTCAGTTTAAATAAATGATTATGATAACAGAAAATACAATTAGCATCCATCACCTCTAAGTTGTTCTCATGCAGCTTTTTACAGTTTTCGTAGCGGATGAAATACGTTGCCAAAGGCCTAGCTAGTCTCTGTATCTGCTAAGCTAGACTAACCTGCCGGCAGATCGTGAGGTGAAGCATACTGGCACATAACTCAAAGCACCCACAATCTACGTTAGTTAATGCCGCTGTCATGCAGTCAGCAGCCAGATGGTTAGAGCTTAGTTGTTAACGCGACTACATTGTTGGCGGTCCCGCGTTCAACACCTAGACCGGCCTGAATTGTTCATTTAGTAAGACTAGGAAAAGCTGAAAAAATGTCGCCTGTTTCTATAAAATATTGCCAGTGCCAAGTTAAATGCCGTTCAGACGCTCAAGTTAAACATAGCCTTAGCGCTACTAGCTCTGCATTTTTCCATGTTTTTAAAATTCTTCTTATTGCAGTTATAAGTCTGCCACTGCCAAGCTTCTCCACTTTAGCGTCATTCCGCACTGTGTCCACAAAGTAACGCTCTATGGTGATAGCGCACTCAGAGGTGTCTCGTTCGCCGAGATGTGTAGAGATATTAGGTTACAGATACTACGGGCCGCAGGTGCGTTACACTGGGAACGCATCAAGTGCAATCCGTGGCTAAGGGCAAGAGAAGAAAATTGAGTAAATGTCAAAGTGTTCCTGGGACCAAGCCTTGTGGGAAACGAATCAGAAAGCTTCATTTAAAAATTATATCTCACAGGCAGCAGCAGTATCGATCTTTGGTTGACAATATAAAAAAAAGCGACTAAGGTTCACTTCAGCAAAGCTATCTCCTTCACATAGGTCGGAAAAAGGAAGTGGAAAGCGTAGGGAACAAACAAAAAGGGGGGCTTCGCGCCTTCACAGAATGGGCTTTTTGAAAGCATCTAAATCGAGTTAAAGCGCGATCTTTGGATTGAACGCCATGAATGGTGACGCAAGTTCATGGCTGCATTCTAGAGCTACTGATGTCGAAGTATTAAATAAAAAAAAACGGATATCTTTCAACACAGTAATGAAATTTCATTTCATTAACGCTTGCCAAGGAGGAATTAAAGGCGTCGGAAAAACGGGCGCGACCGGATCTGCTGCAATTTAATTATTTTTTTTCAAGGCTAAATGCGTTCACTTTCTGTGAGAAGAAAATTTGTTGCAGTAGACCAAAAAAGTAAAAAATGTTCGCTATTTCATAAAAATATAAGAAGATATATTTTCAGCGCTTTTTAAGCTGGAGATAGATGCAATGAGGCAAACCGGCCGGAACGATGGTCGGAATTTCTTCGATAACGCTACTGATTTATATGACCTGAGAGTTATGCTGTGCTTAGAACAACCAGTTAGTACCATTGCTCGTTGCGTCGTTGCTAGGCTCAAATATACAGACACCGGTTTTCAAAAATAGTTCAATCCTGAACGCAAATAATAAATATCCGCTCGACATACGCTCACTAAGAAGAAATTTCCCACACAACAACTGGACAGCAGAGTTCAAACCAAGCACAAGGTTCGAGTCCCTGCTGGAAAGACAACGGTTTTATTTGATGATCTTAAATTATTTCTCAAGGTAGGAATGCATCTTGTTTTCATTTCGTTCGTTCCGTGCGGTCTTTGAAGTGAACATAGAATGAGTTAGGCTGGTACCTCTCTGGCGGCACGATTGTCGGAGGGGCCTTGTTAGAGAACTGCCTTTCTGTATCATTCGATAACTTTATAGAAGGAAGCATAGTAGTCATTCGCGTCGGAATTTTCCAGTGCTAGTGTTGTTTCACCGCGCTCGCGTTAAGGCTCTCGTTATGCACAAAATACAGCGTCGTCTTCGGCGTCGTTGTCGGCATTCTGAGCGAGAAGTCTCCAGAGAAGCAACCTAGATGGGCAACCAAGGTCACGTGACCGTGTGACCTCATCACAACCTGTCCACCGGATTTTGAGCAAACTGACCGCCGTCGCAGGTAGCAGTTAAATTATTGATTGGTCGCCAGAGTTTGATCAAGAAGTGAAACCTGTGTCGCACTAACACCTCTGGTGCCACCACCTGCCATTCCAGGGCAGTGGCGCGTCGCTTAACCGCTGCACCACTGCGGCAGGAGTGCTATAAGGACTCCCAGGGATCTAGGAACGTAAATTCGAGAATGACCAATTCCGCACATATGGGCATTACCCCTTAACACTATCGCGTCACCCCCTTACGGTGGAGCTTAAGTGTTCCCTCGAATTGTATTACTTGATGGCTCTATCAGAAACCATGATATATCTCATCGGCTTATTGATGAGTGTTATATCATGCGAAAAGAAAACAAATCATGCTTTTTCGTGTGCATGGCTGTTAGAAAAAGAGGAGGGGTTGAGATAGCTGTCTGCACTCTGCATTTGCTTGTAGCTTAATGGTTCTTCCCAGGCGCAGAATCGCTGGCCTTTATTTGGGCATTTGCGCGGTGGGTAACTCCTCCGACGGCGCTTAAGGCGTTCTCACTACTTAATGATAAACAAAGCATAATTGCTGCCTATTAGACTCGCGAAGGGAACCACCGGAATTACTACTGCAAAAAACAAAAAGCGGCTTCATTAGGAATGGGCGGGCTTTGCTTCATGAAACTGTGTGTATTCGAGGGGAACGCAGATAAGCGGTCGATAATAGCCTGTGCACAAAGCCTCAGCTACATTGCAATTATCGCTCGCTGTGTTAAAACAGCGAAGAAACGCTGTTGTTTCCGGAAACTTTCCTTAAATGGTGTTCGTACAAAGTGGTTATAAGGCTTTTACAGGGAAACGTTTTAAGCGCGTAGGTAGTCCGGCGATTTGCATTCTATTTAGTTTTTCCTTGACCGCCACTTTAAATAGCCGATGTACTGGATTCGTTTGAGAAAAAGTAATACATAGCGCTAGAACCGCAGCATGGTTTTTATTCTTTTCGCTGAAGAAATGAGTGCATCAAGAGAAAGAAGTGACAACTGTGCCAAGCATGCGGTCGTTTTGCGTGCCTTTTGCAAATTGAGAGGGTAAAAAGGCTATCTGACTAGAGCTTAAAATGTTAACTTCCATTATTTTTTATTTACGTATACGCTTAGGGTCGAGCATTATATAGGAAAAATAATTAATACAAAGCAATAAAAATTTAAGAGGTAATAAATCAAACAGTTTTACAATTCTAGCGAGGTAATTTCATTAAATACAACCGGATAAATGTTACTAATGTTTCCAATGCTTACTGTAGATCGGGGAGGCGGTTTCAGTCACGCGATTTGTTGGGAATAAAATGAGGTAGTGTGGCATGATGCAACAGCAGCTTTGCGGTTGTGATCGTGGCGAGACGACAGAGAAATTGGTGATGAGATAAAATTTTCTGCTTGTATAGGATGATGCAAAACTTTTATAAAAGAGGCACTGACTTAAGGCTTTTTTGCGAGCCGCTGGGTTAGGTAAAATTAGGTCAGATTTCTATAAATTTATAATGCCAGTGCGATTGCAGTTAGACATAATGCAACGCGCAACGCTAGTCTGAAACATTGCTACGAGTAGTTTGTGAATTTAAGTGAAATGGGGTACTCTAATTTCTACCTCAATAGTTTTGTACTGAGCGCGTTTTAAAGATGAAGTGGATAGTGTGAAGTTACTTCTAATATATACTGCAGTACAATTGGCGCTATTTATAACGTGACCAATTTGTGCGTTACAATTTAAATGTGTAGATCTAAGCATCTATAGAATGTTACTGTTTTTAATGGTGATCCATTCAGATAGGGATGAGGAATGTAATTAGAACTCCGTCGTACTCGCATTCCATTTGATTTAGCACCCTTAATTCCATTAGTGAGTTTACGCACCAGTTATAAATTGTAAGCCTGAATGTAGGGTTTCGGCATACGTATAATTTTATATTTCTCGGAACACGAAACAGTCACCAGCGAATAATAAAACAGATAAAAGCACAAAACCAGGCAAATCATAATTATATATTACAGGTAACTGAGGGCCTAAATAAGAGCCCAGTGAGATGCCAAATGAAACTGTTATTAAGGCTGTACTGCGATCAGTCGCTGCTACAACAATTCCAGGTGAACGAGGGAACATTCAGTCAACTTTCGCAATTATGATTCTGTCACTTTAGCAAGCATTGTAAAAGCCGAGGTTCTCACGTTACGAGCTAATTAACATTTAAAGGTTCACAGCACGCATTCAATTAAGATTCATTTTGCTGTGGCTCGGGAGGACATCGGGCAGAGCCCACTTGAGCACAGTGCCTCTGCCCCTTTGACTGGCACGAAGCCTTTTCTGCACCCCATACTCATTAGTTATTTTTTTTGTTTCCGAAGGGCTTTATGATTTTATAACAATACAAAATTACTTTCCTTTTGTCAAAAATTTCATAACACTTTTTTACGCATTTATTAATGCTGCCTTCATTATCTCACATTTAATAGTCTATTGAATTTTCTCCAAAGAACACAGTTTTGCTTATTGCAACAATGTTTGTGACGGCACGACCTGTGTAGCATTGCCGTTACTTTTCTTTGCATACTGGACGTATTAGTTATTGGATCTTTCTGTTAAGCTTGACTGAAGTGGCCACAATATTTTGAAGCTGCCTCCATGGCTTTATATCTAAGGAAAAAGAGAACAGTTAGTTTCTTTTTTAGTCGGTAGGTGTCCTTTGCAGGCATCTGAGATTACTGATATCTGAAATAAAGAGCATTTTACACAATTGCATTTAATAGAGAAGCAAAAACGACATTAATGCATGGAAGAGATGATGAGCGGTTTCTTGGCCTCAGGTTGCACGCTAATTACCAAGCGAGGTAATGTACTCGTATCTTAATTTTATGATGATCCAAGCGGAAATGGCAAATGCACAAAAATATTTTCAAGTCTTTTAACGTTCGAGCGCCATAAAGGCACATATGAAAAAATTCGAATCTTGAAAGCAGTGGCCTAGCCCATCTCATATTCTAGTGTGCTAGTTTTGTTTCAGTAACAAAAGGAGTGTATAGGAAAAAACTTATACTAGAGTGACTCACGTAACTATCGAAGCCCGTAAGAAGGCGCTCGGAGGCAAAAGTTGTGCCCGGACACTGGAGTGGCGGGAGAGGTACGTAGGTAACTACGAGGAACATCTCGAGAATTTCTTCTCGAACTCTGATACCTGTGAAGAATGCGCGCTACGAGAAACACACAAGGAAGTATATTAAAAAGTTATAAAGTACTTACAAAAGTCATAAAAGAGGAAAAAATTATTTACAACATTATTGCCGTAACAGTGATGTATTGCGCCCGGAACCTACTCATTTTGTCTGCGTGACTAGCAGTCTTTCTCGCTTCGAAAGGCTGATAATCTTAACCATGCATTACGTGCACCTTGTAAGTAAGATGCAATATTGTAATTTCTGAAGAAATGCTACCTGATAGCAAATGCATCTTTGCGAAAACTTCGTCAGAATTGAGAAAGCAGTGCCAATGTCACAAAAGAATAAACATTGCCGCAGGAACACGGCTGCACCACCAATGAGGTTCTTCTGAGGACCAGAAATGGTTTTGTAAACAAATAACCGCTCTTTGTGGAAATGAGCTCATTATCACGAAGTTTCCATCTTGGGAAACGAAAGAAATATATCCTGCTTCGCATGAGGGTGCAAACGAAGTGAGCGGTTCCTTAATTATTGCCCTGAGGATAAGAACTCTTTCGTGTGCTGCTGCCATTCAAGAATGAGATTATTTATGTTTGGCGGGAACACGTCGAACCCAATCGACAAACTCGGTGAGTGGAAAAACAAAAGCAGAAAGAATAAAGATCTCTGAGGGAAATTTCATTATTCCTTAAATTTTACTGTTTTTTATGCTCAAGGCTAAGCTTCTTCAGAAGAGATTCGCTTGCAAAAGACTTTATTCAGTCCCTTACATAGAGATCAGGTATCTTTAGTTACATGGCTCACGTGTAAAACTTTTGAAATTTCAGCGCATTCAAGCACGTTTGATTAATGCGCTGTGCCTCTACCGGGTTGAAAACGATCTACCAACCGCAATACTACTTGACTTTTTATTTACTACAGCGAATCGCTGCCAGTAATAACTGCAATACTCGAGGTAACTACAATATATACCCGCCCACCGCGAACCAGCCTGGGGTGGAGGGAGTCCGAAGTTGAAAGACGACGTGTTTTGTGCTTTGAAAGGAACGCTGTAATTATTATAGTTATAAAAGCAAGCATAATTATTCAGTTGTTAGAGAGGATATCTGAAATCAGCTTAGGTACGACAGCGCAATGATGAAGCCAGACTGCCTCTTTATTTCTTTCGTGAGTTCATTGCTTTTTTCAATGTACTCTGTCAAGAAAAGCAATTTAATGTTTCTTTTTCGAACCAATTCCTGATTTCTCATCAGCTAAATAACTTCACCGCACAGTCCCAATGATATTCATGAAACAAATAATGGCTACATTGACTTCTATAGGCGATCGCACAATGTAGGGGGAATATTTCTTTCCCCACAAGAAACACCACTTATTGCTTAGCTGCAAAATACTAAGTGCATTTAGCATTTCTTATTAGATCTGGAAGATTTAATGCTAAGGTATGTTAAATCCATTTCCGCAGAAAACTAAACAAGGTTACCTACATGACCACTCTTCTGCGACGAATTATTCGTGGAAAAGTTCAAGAAAATGTCATCTCATTCTTTTTTATCACTTCGTATTCCGTGACGATGCTACATTGGAATCTGCGGAGGAATGTACAGAGCGCGTTGCTCGTAAATTTTTTCATCCATCCCATCACGTTCCTTTGGTTATCTGACAGAGGAATTTGCTGTTTGTGAAGCGAAAAGCTTCACTACGCCAGCTTTACGAGCCGTCCGCGGGGCCACAAGTTTGACCTTAAATGCAGCTAGAGGTCACGGAGGCCGCAAGTTTCACCTTGAATGTAGGTAGAGGTCAAACCATGAGCATAACTGGTGGTAGTCAGGTTCGACACATGACGTCAGCTACAGCAGCGACACCAGCGGCTGTTACACCAACTGACTTTGACCTTTGACCTTGGCCTCCGGTCTAGCGGGAAACCGTCTGGCGGCATCGCATGCGCAGGTCATGAAAGTGGGTTCTGCATAAAACGCCTACCCGACACGGTGGCTCAGTGGTTAGGGCGCTCGACTACTGGTCCGGAGTTCCCGAGTTCGAACCCGACCGCGGCGGCTGCGTTTTTATGGAGGAAAAACGCCAAGGCGCCCGTGTGCTGTGCGATGTCAGTGCACGTTAAAGATCCCCAGGTGGTCGAAATTATTCCGTAGCCCTCCACTACGCACATCTTTCTTCTTTCACTCCCTTCTTTATCCCGAATTTCCTTACGGCGCGGTTCAGGTGTCTGCCCCGCCGCGGTGGCTCAGTGGTTAGGGCGCTCGACTACTAATCCGGAGTTCCCGGGTTCGAACCCGAGCGTGGCGGCGGCGTTTCTATGCAGGAAAAACGCTAAGGCGCCCGTGTGCTGTGCGATGTCAGTGCACGTTAAAGATCCCCAGGTGGTCGAAATTATTCCGGAGCCCTCCACTACGGCACCTCTTCCTTCCTTTCTGCTTTCACTCCCTCCTTTATCCCTTCCCTTACGGCGTGGTTCAGGTGTCCAACGATATATGAGACAGATACTGTGCCACTTCCTTTGCCCCAAAACCAATTATTATTATTATTATTATTATTAAAACGCCGGTGCACTTTGATGCGTTCAGCGGAACGCTAGGTGTGATCGATGCGACGCCTGCCGTGGAGACCGACAACCGAACCGTGCCCGTAAGGAAAGGAAAGTTAAAAGAAAGGTGTTGGAAGGAAAGGAAATTACGCCTGTCTCACATATATCTTGGTATGACTATCTAGGGTAACCGCCAGTCACTCGACGACGAACGTAGCCAGGGATATGTAGCTTTTCGCTTTCAACCAGGGTTAACCACAGCTAAATCACCACCAATTTTTGTTATTGGTTGCGCCATCAGCCTAAGCAGAGACATCAGCCAATCGAAAATTGGCTTGCAGATTAATTGTCTACTTAAGATGGGCTCAAGCTTAACGCTACTCTGCATATGGTTCGTTGGGTGTGGCTCTATCACCATCGTCAGCCATTGTACATAAGCTGCGAATTGCGATTATCTTCAGAACTAACTAGGCCCGCATTCGGGAAGCAGTTAGCACGTAAATCCACGCTGGCGCTGCTAAGGTAACGCCCGTTGGTCAATAAAGGTTGGGGCCCGGATGATAGCGGAGCAGTTGAAAAAGCCGAAGTGATCCTGGACATGGCCGACGTTTCAAATCTTGGCCGAAATAATAACCTCGGCTGTCGGATGGAACTAACGGCTGGTCACTTGATTCCGATTCTGCTTATGTCAGATTTGTACCCAGTGAAGAACGAGACCACAAATTTTAAAATGCGATAAAGCTATCTCCTTTCCTACTTTGTTTCGGAGACCGTTAGCTTTCTCCGTACACCACTGAGCAAAATAAGACATGAGCATTTCACTCCGACGAATCAACTCACAGATGTACCAGCGCAGTAAATTACCCTTTTACGGCTGAGCCAAGGGCTTCCACTTGCAGAGAATCAACCAGGAAAGTTGAAACACAAACTGTATGAGAGAGGCTGATAGATGTGAGAGAGGTATTTGTTTCGTCTATTAAGAGAGAAAAACTGACAGACGCTCACACAGTCTGATGCAATGAACTGCGTAAGCATAAACCGCTTTAGAGAGATTGAAGAGAAGTTTATTGACCACGGGCCTGGAAGGGACTGGTATCCCTCGCAAAAACATAGGCACAGAACGGCGAGTAATGTCGCCCAACATAAACTAATGACATGCTTTAGCGGCAACGTAGTTTACCTCTTGATGCTCTCGTATTCGATGCTTTTCTATTTGATACTTTTCCCTTTTTCCGGATCCCAATGCCTGAATTCTGAGCCAGTTAGGTTTCATTTACTTTGCCTGACTTTATGGTTACATAATGACTTTCTCCTTCAAATTTGCCGCATTTACACTCGCTTTACTTTCAATGGCTTTATGACTCACTAATGATCTTGTCATAATATTATATTAATTACATTGTACAGATTTCGGCCTGGCCAAAACGTTGGCTCAACCGACGAAGTGCGCTCGCTTTTGGCGCCGTATACCTTCTTTCCTCACTCTTCGCTCGCTTGGCGCCGTCACTCTTTCCACGACTTTCCACCTGCGTAGATGCAGATTTCCTATCACTTCTCGTCCGGACGTGTTTGTGGTGCTCAGCCTGCTCATCCTCAGTTCGCTGAAGGCACCGATGTCCTCGTTTAATGGTCACGCAAAGACTCCGGTATTTTCGCCTAATGGCACACACACTGCACAATAAACGAAGGCTCCCATCGTCCACCAAAAAAGAAAGCCTGATCAACAAATCTTGTTCTATACAAAGTAGAATTAAATAAAGCTGGTATAACACAGGCATGTTAGGTATGCCGCTAGATAATTGGAACGCGAGTTTCTCTCAGTGTATTCAGCGCTTTAAATACAAGGCTGAATTAGAGTGGCCGTCACTCTTTAGTACGCAATGAGTAGAAACAAAGACTTGATCCCATTTGTTTTGATCAGCTTACTGTCAATCTTAGCTTTGTAAGTAACGCTGTCACTGCATCAGGACGCAGCCTCTTCACAAAAACGCTGACGTGATACCTTGCCTGCAAAGGGGAATGAAAGGTAGGATAAGCAGATGCACTATAAACAAAATAATCTCTTCGAACACTCTTTAGATCACTACTTCTTCGCCAGATATATGGGCTGCAGTAGTTTCGGTGCTGATGGTAAGAAAACGTGAATGAATATTTCGCTTACATTATATGTTAGAACTCAATGCAGTTTCTTCGCTGCTGCGTTCCTATAAGAAAGAGAGAGTTAGCGAAAGCACGTACTCACGTCCTCATAACGATGACTTGGGCAGACCTCAGTAAGGGCACCTGATAATGTGGGAGTCGCCGCAAAGCGAAGCGCTCCAGACGGAACAGGTGCACAATGCAACTTGGCGGACTGACAGTGGGTCGATTCAGAGGCAGTTCATTGGCAGTGCAGAGGTAGCACCTCGGCACAAAGTGTTTTCCTTTTCATGAGTTGCAGTCAAATACCCATTTCTCAAGCATTTCATTGCAAAAAAGCTAAGCACCAGGTAAGGGGAAACCTTGCATCCTCTTTTTCACTGATGAGAACTCGGTGCCACTGGGAATCGAACCCCGCATCTCCTGCATCCGAGGCGGATGCTTTAACTGATAGCCTCAAACTGCGGTTGAGTACTGGGTCTGGTGGAGGTACTACCGGCGTTCAATGAAATGCGAAAAGTGGAGCACCTAGCCATAAGCTCAATTTACGCCGTCTGCCGGTCTGCCTGGCTATCAGAGATAGGTGTACTCATCCGGTTTGCGATGGCTTTTTTGTTTTTTTTTACTTTCCTTTTTTTACTTTTCCACTGGAGCGGCACAGTCATACTTAGCACCGATCACGACTTGAGCAGTGCGGCTTCTCTGGCGGCAGCGGCTCTAGCCCGGGCGAATGAAGCGACCGCTCTTGGCTGCCAGGGCTGCCACGCTTTGATTTTGCTCCTGTCAGTGAGCGCTATGTTATCAGCATCTCGTTCAGTGGCAAACAGTGAACAAGACCAATCGGGTTGAGGCAGGTGTCCAATGTGACCGTCACTGAATCGCTTGTTTCTGGCAGTGAGCAGTACCTTATTCCCGTGACGCCGACAGAAATGTGCCGCTGCAGTGGCAAAGCGAGAAAACGAACGTTTAAGAAAGCAGAAGCAAAGCTCGCAAATCGGAAGAGAGGGCCTTTCTCTGATGACGACAAGCGCATGGCATAAAATAGACCTTTGGCCAAATGTTTCACTGTTCGCCTTTCATTTGAAGCCGATAGTACAGTCGCGAACAAAAGAATAACTACCATGGTTCGGCGGTCAATGTGTTTTTGCCATAACCAAGCGATAAGCAATGCACGTTAGATGCATATGTCAGAAAAATTGACTTTTGACCTTCAACATCTACCTGCCGCTGTGGTTCAGTGGTTAACGCGTTCGGCTACTGATCCGGAGTTCCCGGGTTGGAACCCGACCGCGGCGGCTGCGTTTTTATGGAGGAAAAACGCTAAGGCGACCGTGTGCTGTGCTATGTCAGTGCGCGTTAAAGATCCCCAGGTGGTCGAAATTATTCTGGAGCCTTCCACTACGGCACCTCTTTCTTCCTTTCTTCTTTCAGTCCCTCCTTTATCCTTTCCCTTACGGCGCGATTCAAGTGTCCAACGATATATGATACTGCGCCATTTCCTTTCCTCAAAAACCAATCATTATTATTAATAATATTATTATTATTACGTCCAATTAATAGTCATATTTTGGCGGCGTAGATTTTACTGATTTTATTTATTGTTATATTTATTGAGCAGAATAAGTTATTCGGCTATTATCGACGCATATAAGCTTGGCTCATTTAAGACTGCGGTCCTAAACTCACAAATCATGCAGGTGACTACTTTTAGATTATAAATACTCACGGGTGAGTATTTTATCCCGCAGTGTCGTCGTGGGAGCAGTCAATAAAGTGTGAGACATTGTTTGTCGATGCTATTCCCCTTCAGCAACAATCCCTAAGCGACCTACCGCTGGCCTTGATTTAGGCTACCCGTGAAATGTCGACTTTCATGACCACTTCCAGGCACCTGGCCGATCAACCTCGAAACTTTGCATTGGCGCCATAACGGCCTCAGATTGGTTTGCGGTCAGGCACGACATTATAACTTGAAGCAAGTAATTGAAGCCACACCCACGTGTTGAATCTCCCTTGTGGCCCGGTCAAGTCTACTGAAGCTAACTATCTAACTTGCTCATCTCATTTGCACACGTAAGTTTGTGCACCTGCCGCCGACGCTTCGCGTCCGTTGGTATCTATTATTTGGTCTACACTTCTCAAAACACACCTCTGTGAATTTCATTTCCTCCATGAGAATGTAGTTATTCAACTCACAGGATATTATTAAAAACTTTCTCAAATTTAACAATATGGTTCTCAATAGCTATTAACAAATTTGCCACAAGCTCTGGATTCTATTATCGCACTCAGCAGCGATGACCTGCTTAAGTTCTAGCGCACAGTTGTAGCTTTGCCAGTGCCGTCCCTACTTGGTTTAGTGAGAGCGGTCTTCGAGATATTGAAACGAAGGTGCTTTCTAAGAAACACTGCCACAATTCAAAGCAAGTACGTGCTTGCCCTCTGCCTAGATATTTCGTCCTTCCGATTTTTTTGCCGTACCCGATCTTATGGACACCATTCGAGGTTGATGGCAAGGCGGTCTGCTCGGTATGAGCCTTTGCGCACACCGTCAAATGGATCTGCTGCCTCAGGCCCTAATCGCTCTTCTGAGTGCTTCGCAGCACTCAAGGAATTGCCATTTCTTCCTTAAGCTCATTTGCAGGGGCCGAGAGTGCTTATAAACTCCAGAAGACATCACGATGGAGATTCGTTTTTTGCGGAATGATTGCCTGCCCCTACGTATTCGCATTTAGACTTCTGAAAAAACAAAACAAAAAAAGCTTGCGTTTTCAAGATAAACATAAGACACCAGGCGCCATTCCAAATAAATGTAAAATTTCACATTATTAGCGTACGGAATGCTGCTAAATGAACGAGTCACATGTAGCAACATATGCGCATTTTCTTTATTCACTGCGTTATTTCAGGATGGCAATTAATGGGCGGCATCATAATGTCCCCACCCGCATGACCGAATGATACAAGCACCTGGCAATCATCGCCCATGCTACCGCGGTTGCAGGCGCACGTTGTAGCGCTTAAAAAACTGGCCTAGATAATCACAATTCATACGCGTATACCAAACGGTATACTGGACCACAGATTCGTACATAGATTTAGTAGAAGCTGAAAAAGGATGGTAACATAAGAAGTACGATGCATGTGCAGTCTTTCTATAACAATAAATTTAAGTTATAACTATGAAATGTCACTCAAAACAAAAAAGCTAATCTCCAGACGCTTGTAAACATGATCCTGTTTTGCTCATGCTATAGTTCAGTGGTGCACACTACGTTCAGCCCTTCATCCTCTAGCCTGTTGCTTTGGCGCATGGTTTCATCTTCACAGAACGAATGGGGAAACAAATCGCAGCGCTGCTTTTTAGGCAACATCCGTAAAAAAAATAAAAAGGGCCCCAGGAAACCTGCAAGAATGACGGAAGCAGGGAACAGTCATGTGTAGTGCGGCAATCGTCACCTTTGAGGAGCCTGGAGGTCGAACCCGGAAGGGCGTTTCTTCCTGCGGTAAGCCTGGCGGCAAATCCATTGGATGCTCCGTGCTCGTCAATGGGCTCGTAGACACTGGTATGCACTAGTAGAGCGGATGGATCCAGTTTACCAGTCAAAAACGCTTGCGTCAAGATTTTGGATATGGCACCTAGAAGAATAGACCTGTGAAACGTGGGTGCGTTTCCGTACTTTTCTCTCTGGCTGAGGCTCCAGAGACAGGACAGCCTTTGCAAGGGCGCCACGCTGTAGTGGCCAGTACAGCTTTCACTTTAATATCCGCGGCAGCACAACGACTTTGAGCGGCCTTGAGCTCAACCAAGTATCCCTTAAGTCGCGGTTCAGGTGTCCACCGAGGTGAGAAACAGATACTGCGCCTTTCCTCAAAAAACACTTTTCAAAAAGGTCACGTAGTGAACGCGGTCGCCACAGTCAGATTTTAATCCTTATACTACTGCTCGGTAGACGAGCACCTAAACATCTGAGCAGCCATTTTTTCTTCAGGACTTAATTATCATCATCATCAAAAACTTTATAAGAAAAAAGATTTCGGATTATGCAGGCTCCCGGGCCCCCACACGGCCCCACTGCGCTCAAGCGTGACCGGCGGTCCATAACGCTGGCAGCCGGGTCGATGGCGATGGTCTGTACTACTGGGCAGTCGGAGCGCAGCGGGGTCGCGCAGTCCTCTCAGGTCTTCAGTTACTCTGAGCTCACGTGGGAGGATCCGCCGTACAATGAGAAAGGAGATTAAAGGCAGAAGCGACAGGTTCTGGACAAAGAGTAAAGGACAAAGAGAGGAAAATATAATGATAGTGAGAAAGAGTAAGAGGAAAGGGGAGAGTGCGTGTTTGTAATTGGCGCCAAAAGATTGCCTGTCGATTGCTGAGGAACTTGTACAGTGGGGGGTATGGTTCACGCGAGGCCTTAGAGGTGATGGTGGTAGTGTTTTTTTTAAATAATAGTAAAAACGAAGGAAAATATTTTTGCTAGCCCCGACATCTGCCATCGGTACAGAAGCACCTGAGCTGGGGCAGCGGAAATAAAGGATAGCAGGCAGAATGGAGAAATGAAGTGAAAGAGGTGGGGGGACAGGAAGAGAGGATAGGGGGAGAAGTAATATGTACAAACTATTTACACAATAAGAAATGTGTCCAGGTTGTGCGCGTGATCAGTTCATTTTAGAGGAATTAAATCGCACACGCGCACAGTACTGTGTTGGCATTAACTAAAGTGGGGCGTCCATTTATTGCACGTTCAAAGTAGAACTCGCAGATCGTTCGGTCCCTGCGTGTAACTACCTGATGGAGAACAGACGGGACGTCAAGCCCATGTGTTCGAGGAATGCACAAGGTTCGCTCACGAGGACGCGGATTGGCCTGCGGCCACAATAGCGTCTTGAGGGAGTCTGGTAGCATGCCCAGCGCCCTATAGGCCGCAAACATATCGCGACGAGCATCGGCGAACGTGGCACAGTGAAGAGGAGGTGTTCTAGTGTTTCCACTGCACCGCATCCGTCACACACATCACTTGTAGCGATTCCGTGACGCTCCCGTCTTTCCCCGGGACACACGCAGCCAATGCGCGCGCGGAGGATCATTGCACGTTGCGACCGTGTAAATGCGCGACAGCCGGTGATACTGTCGATGCGCTCACCTCCTGCGATGCGTGGGTAAGGGTGCTGCTTTCGGAGATGGTCGTGGATGGCCGCACGCACGTCCTCCAACGCAAGGGGCAGATCGCTGGCAGGTAGTTGGTGTGCAGCGGTCGCGAGGTCGTCAGTTTCTTCGTTGCCGGCGATGCCGCAGTGACCGGGCATCCACTGGGCACGCACGGCGCATCCTCTCTGCTCGAGGCGCTCGATACGTTAGCGAACTTCCCGCACTATGGGGTACCGCGGCCGTTGGATTGTAGGCGGCTGAGGGCGGCGCGGGAGTCGCACAGCAGAACACTCCTGGGCGGCGGTGGGCCGAGAGTGAGCAGCAGGTCTAGCCCGAGCCGGATCCCCATCAACTCCGCAGTGGCGGAGGACCCCATGACGGTTGCGTGTTGGTGGCTGTGCAGTCGCAGGGCGGGGATGGTAGCCGCCGCTGCAAGAAAGCAGCTGTCGCGGCCTTGGAGGGTTGCGTGATATCGCTGGAAGTGAACGCGTGCTGCGTCGTGAATCCCGGATGGGAGGCCACCGGAGCCCGGTTTAAAGAAGCTCGGGCTAAGATGTTGGTGGCCTCGTTTCAAGGATTCCCGGAGTGCACGGAATACCCGCCGCGGTGGCTCAGTGGTTAGGGCGCTCGGCCACTAATCCGGAGTTCCCGGGTTCGAACCCGACCGCGGCGGCTGCGTTTTAATGGGGGTAAAACGCTAAGGCACCCGTGTGCTGCGCGATGTCAGTGCACGTTAAAGATCCCCAGGTGGTCGGAATTATTCCGAAGCCCTCCACTACGGCACATCTTTCTTCCTTTCATCTTTTACTCCCCGCTTTATCCCTTCCCTCACGGCGCGGTTCAGTGTCCGCCGAGATGTGAGACACATACTGCGCCATTTCCTTTCCCCAAAAAACAATTTTCACGCGCATTCATATCAGATCCACCTCACGGGTTGGGGGAGTTCGCATTAGTGCACAATACAAACGCCACTACGGTTAAAAACGGTTAAAAAAAACCCGGTGAACCCATCTAGGACGGAGCGGTAAGATTAGTTTATAGCTACATGCGATGTTGAGAAGCAGACCTCCCAAGTTGCATCAAAGTGATTTTCGCGGCAAACGCCACAAACCGTACTGCTGCAACCTTCACTCGTCGTTGGTGCACGTACGCGTGTTCTGCAAGGCAATGGAGTGCAGGCAAGTCCCGTAGCAGCCGGGTCGTTTGACAGTCGTTACTGATGTAGTCTTCTGTAAAGTGATCCCTGGGAAAGGGATGTGTGCGAAGAACGTTGTGCGGCACGTTTCATTCTGTGGCGTACGGAAAAGGCTTATTGACCATTATTAATCTTTACTGATTATATTCATTCATTCATTCATTTATTGATACTGTCAGCCCTGGGCGGGCTATTACAGGAGTGGAAATCAAACTTGAAACAGAAAAAGAACACATTAAACAAACACTGAGATCAACACTAAATTTCATACATAATTGTGTTTGCCACTTGAACAAAACGAAAACATTGTCATAGAAATCAAGCAGAACATAAAATATTGTGCAATTTATCTAAAAATTCGCTTAGTGATTGTGACGTGACAACGGAGTTTGGTAACATATTCCATTCCTTAATGGCTCTCGGGAAAAAACTAAATTTAAAGCAATCATTTCTGACAGGCGGCATTGGGATGTACAAACTGTGACGATGGCGTGATGTTTCCCCTGTTTTAATTTCAAAGTATTTTGTTTGATCGATTTTCAAGTAGTGGTTAGCGATCTGGAAAAGAAACTTGAGTCTGTCGCATTTGGTTCTAATGTCAAGTGTTTGCAAATCAGCAGATTTACACAAAGAAGTTGGAGAATCAGAATAACGATACCTATTAAATATAAACCTTGCTCCGAGACGCTGGATTCTTTCCAGCTTAGAACAGTTGGAAGCAGTGTACGGGTCCCAGACAACTTTTGCATATTCGAGGATAGGCCTAACTAGGCTTTTGAAAACCAGACTTTTTATTTCAGGAGTTGCACTGCACATATTGCGTCTCAAGCTCCAGAGTGCCTTGGAAGCCTTAGTACATACATTATCTATGTGTGAACTCCAGCGTAAGTCAGGTGTGAGTGTTACTCCAAGGTATTTAAAATTACTTACTCTAGTTAGTAATCTACCATTAATGCTGTAACTGTAATCAAGGACAGTTTTCTTTCTTGTAATGGTCATAAAAACTGTTTTGTTTGAATTTAATACCATCTGCCACACCTTACACCATTCATGTATTTTCTGCAAGTTTTGATTGAGTTCTGCCTGATCTTCTGGAGTATTAATTTGTTTATAAACGATGCAGTCATCTGCATACAGTCTAACTGGAACGCTCAAACCAACAGGCAAGTCGTTGATGAAGATAAAAAACAAGAGAGGGCCCAGAACGCTGCCCTGGGGAACACCGGAATCGACTGGCATGATGTTGGATTTATACTCTTGAACCTGAACATACTGTACTCTAGACGAAAGATATGACCTGAACCACTTAGTTATAGTTTCATTTTTAAATATGGCACTGATTTTTAGTAATAGCTTAGGGTGCGAAACCTTATCAAACGCCTTTGCAAAGTCCAAAATTATGATGTCTGTTTGCATGCGGGAATTAATTGACTGAGAAAGATCATGTACAGTTTCCTTGAGTTGTGTGATGGTAGAAAGCCCCTTGCGGAAGCCATGCTGGTTTACAAATAGGTGATTGTTACTCTCAAGAAAAGTTGATAAGTGAGCGTACATAATATGTTCGAGTAACTTGGAACACGTGCTAATGAGGGAAATGGGTCTATAATTTTCAACGTTAGAAGTGGGACCATTTTTATGCACAGGCACTATTTTCGCACATTTCCAGGCAATGGGAACACAACTACTGTCGATAGACGATTGAAAGATTTTGGTAAGAAATTTAGAATTCCACTCTGCATATCTATATAAGAATTCATTCGGGATACCGTCCGGTCCTGAGTTCTTTTTAGTGTTGATATTCAAAAGTAGTTTCAGAACTCCTTCTTCACTTATTTCTAAATCGGGTATAGGAGGGCAACCTGGAGGCTCAAAAAACGGTGATTCGCCGTCATCTTCAGTGAAAACAGATGCAAAAAATGAATTAAAACTTTCAGCCCTCTGGGGGCTCTCTTCTTCATTAGAATGGTGAGTTTTACCGCCGCCATTTATATATCGCCAGAACTTACTGGGCGCTTCAGTAAGAAATCTGGTGAGAGTCTGACTGTAAAAGGTATTTTTACTTTCTTTGATGAGTCGCTTTAACTCTTGGCTCATACGACATATGGAGGTTTTTAATTCAGGGCTTGGGTATTGTGAGCATCTTTTTCGTTTCCTTTTGAGCTGTCGTTTTTTGTGAATAATGTCTCTATTAATCCAAGGATGCTTCCTTTTTGTTATTTTCGTGGTTTTAGGAATGAACATCTCAATTGCTTTCGCTGTCATGTTTGCAAAAAAATCCCACAACTTATCTGTGCCAAGTCCGTCTTGATATAAACACATGAATTCATCAAACGAGATTTCAAGGTAGTCCAGTAATCCGACATCATCGGCAGCCGCAAAATTCAAAACAGTCTTTCTGCAAGATTTGTGACATATTTCGTGAGTCATATTGAGCGACATAATCACCATTTTATGGTCAGACAATCCTTCTTCAACATCACATTCTATGGCACACTTGAAAGACGTATTCACCATTATTAATCTTAACTGATTATATGACCTGGAAAAGAAAGAATGTGGATTAGCTCAGCTAATTCAGGGGCCCTATTCTCGATATTCGCTCATCCGCCCAGAGCGGGGCGGTGCCAAAGAACGTAAACGCAGAATCGCATGACGAAATTTGAAAAGAGGGAAAAAAGTATGACAGCTACTGTCGTCTGCTACTTTACGCCAAGTTCAAAAAACACCGATGTGCGTGCCTGAAGCCGATCTGCGGCGCGTAGGTGCGTACACGTCGCGCATTACAGCCGCTGAGCGGAGCAGTGAAATGCGCTGCGGTCTCAGCGTATCAGTCCATACGTATGCGTTGGCCAGCAAAGGAATATATGGCTCTGGCTTTGGTTCTTAACGCGACGCGAATACTCGCAAGAATAGTGAAGATAGTTTAGCGGCAACTGCGTGAAGTGACGTTCTTTGCGACGCTGCCGCTGCTATACCCGCAAGAAGCGACGAAACTTGGCGGCAGAGCGTGAAAAGATTATGACTGAGAATTATTTGGCAGTCCCTGACTGCCGCTTCGCTGGCACATGCAGCGATAAGTCTTCGCGCGCCTATACAATGAAAGCAAAGCAAAATGATATAGTGAAAATTTACCGCTTTATAACTCATCTTTGTCGCACGAAAAAGCAGCAATAATGAAAACAACTTAAATGAAAATTCTGTACCTTTGTCGATTCACGGAAGCACGAAATCGCGCCAGAATGAAAATGGACTCTGCAGAGGGAAGCAGTGAAGGCGATAGCGGCACCGGGCTGCGACGCTATTCAACTGGAAGCTCTTCTCAACTTAATGCAGAATTGCCGCGCGTTGTCCCGCGCGCCCGATGATCAGTATATCGGTCAAGGAAAGGCGGGCGCTGTGAGTGCAGCTGGCAAAGGAAAGATTTAATGAATACACATGGGAGAGGCCCTTGCCCTGCTCTGTGCGTAGTCAGGCTGATGTTGATGATGATGACTGGTCGTCTGATGGAAGTTAACACCAGAACGCATAACGTGAAACAAAATTTGTCATGCAGAGCCCAGTGATTCATTTATTATGAGGCAACCGTTATGCACCTGCAGCAGCAACCGGCAGCTCCTTTTACTGCAGCAGCATTCCTAGTATATTAATAATAATTGGTTTTTTGGGGGAAGGAAATGGCGCAGTATCTGTCTCATATATCGTTGGACACCTGAACCGCGCCGTAAGGGAAGGGATAAGAGAGGGAGTGAAAGAAGAAAGGAAGAATTAGGTGCCGTAGTGGAGGGCTCCGGAATAATTTCGACCACCTGGGGATCTTTAACGTGCACTGACATCGCACAGCACACGGGCGCCTCAGCGTTTTTCCTCCATAAAAACGCAGCCGCCGCGGTCGGGTTCGAACCCGGGAACTCCGGATCAGTAGTCGAGCGCCCTAACCACTGAGCCACCGCGGCGGTCACATTCCTAGTAAGAGAGAAAGGTTTAATGTGTGGAAAGGTGAGCAGGTCACCTGGAAAAAAAGTTTTCACATATGCTACTAACCTTAGGAAACGGGACGAATACAGACGCGGAGAGTGAAGGTGGAGCGTTGCGCCAAATTACAAACACCTTCATGCAGTGCACAACACACTTGCTTTATTCGCTTCATGCTAGTTGCTATCTTAATGCGCACATACACGCGCATTATCTAGTGCACGTGGCACATTAAGCATGAACATGTCTCAGGGTGAGGCGAAGCAAGCAAAGGATAATAAAAACAACTGTGAAGGTACATGCACCACAATTGAGAAGGAAGAAAAGCAACACGACAAGAAAAGCACAAGCATGACAGCAGCAAGATAACACTCAAAGGAGGCTGAGAAATGAAAGGCTAACGTGACCCTCAGCACAATATTTCAGAGAGGCAGCATCACGCACAGGCAGTCGTATTCTGGCAAAATGTTCATTAATGCTGCATAATAACGTTTGATGTGTATTGGTTTTGGCAAGCCCTGTGCACTCCACAAGGTATTACAACAGGCTTCAGCAATGTTTGTTGCCTGATGGTCAAGTGTATAACCTTCACTGTGTACACTCATCACATACATATTAGGGCCATTGTTGGTTCTTTTCAAGCGGTGTATCACAATGCGGTTAGGCAACATTTACACCATATACTGATGCAATGAAGACCATGTGATGGCACTAATGTGCACTGCAGGAGAGTAATGCTCAATGAATTGCGTTCACATTCATAGTAGTTTCCTTTACTGTGCATTAAAATGAACAACCGAAACTCTCTATGCACACTAAAAACACGATGTCTACAGTTCAATGAAGGCCACCATACCATCTGTAGGCATTGCAATGTCAGCAAAAGTCTGAAAGGATGCTGAGGACAAATCGAAGTTCCTCTGTAACAATACATTACTACATTTCAATAAGAAAGGGCCTGCCTGTAATGAGAACGAAGCTCGTGTACAGCTCATATATTATTGGATCAAAGAAGCACTTGAAGTGCGCAAGATTACCTTTGTGAACTGCTTTGGCAAAAAGGTTATTACCGTCCTTGACTACGTGAAAGAAAAAATATGGAACACTTGAGATGCACAGTGGTGTGTGCACATGGAGGATGAATTGTGTTTTTCAGCACGATTAATGCACTTTGAAACATGGTAATCAAGTCTGACTCTTAGTTTCTAAGAGACATGAACCGAAAGTATTCATCACGAATATAATGGTAGAACAGGTTGCAAAATGAGGAGATTGGAGTCATTGAAAGTGCTTGTGCATACTATTTAGGCTTCATGAAAATTACCTTGTTGTACAGCTTTGCTGGAAATTTTCTCTTCAAGTTGAAGCAGAAGTACAAAACCAAACCAAGAAAGATAGAAATAGGCTGCTATTTTGTTTTGGACCGCGACAAAAAAAAATTTCTTTGCGATTACTACCAGGTAATACCTTTACTGCTGTGTGGCATGTGATGGCATCGTAATTAATGTTAACATGTTATTGGTGATATGTGCAACCAGAAAAGAAAGGTATCGAAAGCCTCCACATACCACTGTCAAGGAGCGGTTTATAGCACGACATTGTTAAGGCTGCCATTCAGCAGAAAACCCAGCGTTATCCAGCCCGAATTGTGTCAAAAAATCGCACCACGCGGGCATATATAGAATAAAAGTCACTGAAAACAGGATTTGTAATTTAAATTAAATGTCAGCACATGTCCCAAACTGCTTCACCTCATAAAGGAACAGATTTTATGTACAAAAAATATGATTAAATTTCAGTCTGGCTTCAAAGACCCTTGGGTCACAAGCCAGGCACATTCTACCAATCATACCGTGCTGGCACATTGTACTTAGTTGCAAGAGGGGGAGGGGGTTATGTGTGTGCTGTTGGCTTCATTTGAACCTTAATAATGTAATTACTGCAGTGAACTAGAGATATGTGCTAATCAGTGAGGAACCAGTTACAGTAATATTATGTAGGTGAACTGCATTGTGCAAGAGTTCAAAGACAAGAGTGTGGAACCTGTGTTGAGATAATTGTGATAGATGTGCGAACATGAATCAACAACAGTGACTGTGTGTGTGAAGTGAAACCACTGCAGGGAGCCATTAACACTGTCACATAAGGCCCTTAAATGCTGAGCTTACGTGTCCTCCTACTATATTGGGGAGCGAAACAAGTTGCTATGCCTTTAAGATGTTGCAACTTGTCTGAGTAAGGTGTGTTTTACATGTACAGTGAAAAGTTACTGGAAGCCTGTATTGCCAAAATAAATTATTTTCATCACTGTCCTTCATGAATCCTAGAATTCATTATGCTGCCAAATTGTGAATCAATACCTATTGCAACATCACATATTGAACAATATGCCTCGTGTACAAAGATAAATTTTTGTGGACAGACCCTCCTTTCATAAACGTTCAACAGTGTTGTACACGCACATTATTGTTGCCTAATTTGCAAGGAGGAGTACCGAGCAGTCACCTTTGCTAAACAAAAAGGTTGAAGCACGTACACTGACGGTCCAGTCACACTAAGGGTGTAGAAGGGTAAACAGGCTGTGTGGGATTTTTCTTAAAGGCACCGAAAAATATCTCCAATTTACATGAAGCAAAGTGCAAATGGCTGAGTCAATGGAAATGGGATCTAACACAGTTTGACTGGCAGGTTGATTGCCCAGCACACAAAATTATCCCGGACCCCAATTACGCAAAGAGAAAAAGATCCCGGACCTGGGAACGCCACCCGAGTAACCCAGAAAAATCAATAACAAAGTTCAGTACTACTAGTATTACTGTCAATTTCCAGCTGGATTACTGAACTGGATCATACCCTCCCAGCTGCAAAATGCCATTTGGAGCTTTATTATTGAAATTACGTCCAGCTGCATAACTTATACTTCCTGTTACCTTCAACTGAATTAATGTATAATTTGTAGGTTTTTGTTACGGGTACAAATTTCAGTTCGGAGATGGCAATAGGTAGCCCGACAAAACTCTGCTCAAGCCTTGCATTGTCATCTCGAAGATAATGACCATGAAACAATAGCCTAACTTTTCCCTCAAGAAAAACAGTTCATTGCTGTATAACCACATGCCGCATGTGAAAGAGGCAGTCGAAAACAAGCCCACGGAGGCAACGAAATGCCATGAAGCAAAGCATGTTGCAATCTTACCACACAAACAGCGCCATGCAAGATGTGTTACACCCTGAAGAGATACTGTAAATGACTGCAGATGCAGGGACCATGCTGTAGGTTGAGCATGTTATGGACTGGTGGCTCTCCACAAACACCAAAGCAAACAGAAAAGCACTGGTTAAAGCAAGTTCAGTCAACACTACGATGCTAGAAGGAAAACATTTTGGTGCCTTCCTGTCTTTCACTGGAGCACCAAATAAAATGTGTGTCGTACACAAACGGAACATGTAAACGGAACATGTAAGGAGGCACTACAAGGAACGACATTTCTTCAAAATCACCAAAGCATGTGTTGAAGCACACACTCAGCAAGTTGGCCGACGTTAAGCGGAAAGTACGTGGGACACTTCTTGACTCACGAAAAAATTGCAGCACCCAAGAAAAAGTCAAGGAGGCACTTTGTCGACCTAAAGTGAGGTGAGGCGAAAGCCTTTAGCGCAGTGTTGATGCTTGTGTCGCTGATGTGTGGTGAAGATGTTGATTAAAGACTACACAACTGTTCGCTTCACAACACTTTCGCATTAGCACGCGCACGCATGATTGCTGGAGACACAGGAGAACATTTAGGCGGCATCCTTCCAGATCAGCATTCAGGAAGCGTCTGGCAAGATTACCTCGGAAGCGCTCCTCTCGAGCGATGGTGGCGCCACTCAGTGACATCACACGCATGCGCAGTAGGCTGAAGCGCAGGTATTAAGAACTAGTATTGCTAATTACCTAATTACTATTTAACTGTGAGGACACTGGCCTGCTTACGCGCAGGAACGTGAAAGCATGTGTTGTGAGGAAAGGAAAGGCTTTTGAGGGAAGGAGCCAGAGATCATTTCTCGAAATCTCGGTGGACACCTCAACCACGTTTGATTATAGCTATGTTGTGACACTTATGCAAACATCCCCGCTGGCGAGTCATGAGCCTGCAAAAGCTTTCACCCTGAAACTAATCTCTGTTGTCATGAATACCAGTAATAAATTGAAGGCCAAAAATATGGACGTGTTTATAGAACAGCACCAAAATGAAGAACACTTCACCAGCTTCTTAGAAGTATGCTCTCAAACTTAAAATTATGCTGTCAAAGAGAGAAAATGCACATTGTTTGATTGCAGCATAGCTACATGTGAAAACCATGGCAGTGAGTGCGATTCCCACACGCAGCTGATCATATACTTCATTTCTCTCAGGTAGAACCCAAAAGGTGCTGTTTCCTCCCCCTTGTTGTAGATGTTGATGCTGCTGGTGTTATCACCATTCGCCGGTGGCGTCATGATCCTGCAGCTGAGTATGGATGAATGTGTTGTGTTACACAATGCAAGCTGTGCTGTTCTTCGAAGAGAACTCTTGACCATGCCGTGCAGCACTCGACGTCTTTGCAAACACCTCATGTAATCATTCAGGAGCCTGGTATGGCCACCCAGCTAGGCAAACAGTCCAGCCGAGACGTGAGTGAAGATGGATCTGGCATCAGTGCTTTCGAGCTGAGATCCCATGGTGAGAGTGGTCCACCACACCTGCATTTGACGCACGCCAACACCTGCAAGTTAATGTTATACATTGAAATCTTCGAACAAGGTAGACAATGGGTTTCCAAATATTTGAAATTGTTGAAGCTGCAAGTCCAACTGCAGTCTGTTTCACGTATCATTGTAAAATATGTTCAGTGCAAAACCAATCATTGGTACCGAATTTAACTGTTTTCCATAATAGCTACAGGTACTTGATTGCAGATTTTCCAAACTGATAGCCACAAATAATTTCATAATAGAGAATTTTTATACTCAGTAAAAGAAACCACTACAAAATATGTTGCAGGGAAGGGCACAAGTTCAATTGTTTATGACTACCTTCAGTTTTTAGTATATGCATGCGTTTGCATTTTTCGCCGATCAAAATGAGGCTGCCATGACATTGTGGTCATTTAGAGAAATCGAAAGCCACAGAAAAACAATGCACACGTGTCACCAACGCCTATCTCTGATGTCATCTGAAAACTATAGCCATGATTCATGTACATTATTTCGATATGCAGTTATATTTACACTGTAATTCCTTGCTGAATAAACTATGCATAAATGCGATCAGATGTCACTAGCTGTATGCAATCTTACTCCAGGTAAACACGTTAATCCTTCATGCCTGCCACAACACACTATGCCCGTGCTCATCAGTTTGACGATTTCCATGCGGGCAGTACAGGATAATGAAGAGACATTCCACACAAATGGGTCATGGATAGATCCCACACAGGCTGCGAGTGTGCTGGTACCTTCCCCGGCAGGAACAGCACACCTGTAAAAAAAATGTACAGGACTCATATATTATTGTTTTCCGCGGGCCCTTACAGAAAAAATTAGGGGAAAAAATTTTTCGCCCTCCTGCGGTCATTCCCAAGTGACTGCTGTGTAACTCATGCTGTAACACTGCTATGAAAATTTCAGCTTGAGTTGCGAAACTACCTTTATGTGCTTCATTAGTAATGCTTAAGTCCGGTTATAGTATTCACTTAAGCTTTCACGCAATTTTTTTTCCACACTTGAGGGAACGACTGTGTGCTGCGCATACTCATCTGCCTGCCTTGAAGTCATTTTCAGCCTGCATGCAAAAGGAATGAGAATGATGCTCGACAAACTGTCACCGCTACAGCTTTCGTTTTCCTTACCTCAATGATGCTGGAGGCTTCACGTTGTACCTTTACCGACAGACGTTTACGCTCTCTTGCTGACACCGCTGTGACCAGATAATACGCCAGTGCACACGGATGTCTCGTCGAGCAGCCCGACACATTCCTGGAGTTTGCCGCTCGACCGCGCGAACACCTATCATGTCATCCACTTATCACGCGCGCAAAGCCCACCCGTTCCGCGACGTTGACTGCTGGCGATCGAACCTCAGAGCTCGACAGTTCGGCACTGCCTCTCACCGCAGTGCATCCTTGCACAGCCTCCACATCGTACGCCTCGTCAGATGAATGCACAGAAGAGCTGTCTAGTCAGAGACAACCCGAAAGCGTCGTGGTGCTACCGAAAGTCGCTGACCACTCACAGTTCAAGGTTTAACAAACGACGAATAAATGCAACGATCAGAAAAACTCAATAAAACTGTTGAAACGCACCGCCGGCGCCGCCATCACCATGCTACATTAAGCGCACGGACCGATGATTTCTTACTGCGAGCGAAGGGTTTGCAATGGGAGAGCAGTTAGCGCCCCTATGCGGCTGCACATTTAAGCTCTGGCTAATAACGCTCTAATCCCTTGCTTATTTCACAAGTGCCCTTATGGCGCCGTTTTATTGCATTGTGCAAACAGAACAAGACTTTTATAAGCTTAGTTCTGGCTTCAAATAAATACATGTCAAACTGCGGTGACCTAACGTCGTATAAATCAGCGCTCCATTCACTCATTCGCATAATTCGGGTACCTTTCACCGGGCGAAATTATGGCGGCGAATTTCTGCCATTTTTAGCAATGGCGGTACATTGTAAAAACGATGAAACGTCATTTTGACATCACTTCATAATGCGTGCGTATCACGTGTTGCATGTGACATTCTTCGAGTCAATCAGATTTCAGGTAGCGCCCATTTTCAGTATGCATCTATTTGCTACAAATTGGCAAGTCGAGCTCATGTGCTCTCATACGTACCGCCTGTACCTTCTTTTGCCCTTCACAATTACTTATATTTACCAGCCGGACACCAAGAATAGCGGTGCTGAAAATGTTTTTTGAATGCCACGTCAATTTGACGTCAGCACGAAAAGTACTCCTGCAACAGACGATGATTGACACCCACCTTGTCCTGCCTTGTCGCTGAATGACACTTCTGACAGCCAATCAGAGAGGCAACATGGCGCCGACAGGCGAATGTGAATATCGTGAATAGACGCCCAGGATATACAAAGCAAAGGATGTCGGCGTTCACTGTTCTAGACCGCAATGGCTTCGAGGAAAGGAAGGGCGCATAACTGGCTCCCTGGATATGCGGAGGCCTCATTCGTGCTTTCGCACATGTGGCGGAGGTGAGAGAGAGATGTGGCCTGAATGCATTAGCGCTGACAGCTCTGAGGCTTACATGCGGCAGTGCAGCAATAGCTAGGCCACAGCGTTCCTTTGGTGATCAATCTCTCGCGATCAACCATTAACTGCATGCCACCACCCAGGGTGGCAGGGAGGGCGCGCTGCCTATACTCTGTGCTAACGCAAAGCAGGCTTTTGCAGTTGGACACCAACGCCACATACATGAAAGCGAGATTGAGGTTTCCACTGGCCCACGGAGCCGGTTATGCGCCTTTCCTTTAGTGAAAATGAATGGCCTTTGCAAAGTTGTCAACGCCAATAACTCTATGAACGCCGTCGGCTAACTTGTTTTGTTTGGTTTTTGAGCAAAAGGAATTGCACAGTAACCATCTCACATATCTCGGAGGACATCCGAACCGCGCAGTAAAGGAAGGGATTAAGGAGGGAGGGAAGAGGAAGAGAAAACTGAAAATTAAAAGTTAGATTTTGAGGAAAGGCGCGGCGCTGCGCTCCGGCGGAATCCTGTGGCTCGGTGCTACTAGTAGCGCATGCGCAGAATTGACTAGGGAGCGAGAGAGAGAGATATCCGCGGCAAGGCGCGTGTTGTGAGCGTAATGTGCCTCCTCGGGGCACCGCCACGAATAAATCGCAACTTCCGAGAGATCGTCGGCATTGCGGGAAAGCGGAGCACACCCCTCTGTGCTGCGCAGCAGCTGGCCAGAGCCGTCATACACGAGGAGCTCCAGGTCCATCTCCTCGTGTACACCGACGGCCCAGTGGCCCGCGACACCTGCTCCCTAGCAGCGGCGGCTACAATTCCCGCCCTGCGACTGCACAGCCAGCAACACGCAACCATCCTGGTCTCCTCCACCACGGCGGAGTTGATGGGGATCCGGCTCGGGCTGGACCTGCTGCTCACCCTCGGCCCTCCGCCGCCCAGGACTGCTCTGCTGTGCGACTCCCGCGCCGCCCTCAGCCGCCTACGATCTAACGGCCGCGGTACACCACTAGTGCGGGAAATTCTCTCGCGTATCGAGCGCCTCGCGCAGAGAGGATGTGCCGTGCGTGCACAGTGAGTGCCCGGTCACTGCGGCATCGCCGGCAACGATGAAGCTGACGACCTCGCGACCGCTGCACACACATCAACTACCTGCCAGCAATCTGCCCCTTGCGCTGGAAAACGTGCGTGCGGTCATCGACGACCATCTCCGGAAGCAGCACCCTGAACCACGCATCGCAGGAAGTGAGCGCATCGACAGTACCACCGGCTGTCGCGCACTTACACGGTTGCAACGTGTAATGATCCTCCGCGCGCGCATTGGCTGCGTGTGGCCCGGGGAATGACGGGAGCGTCACGGAATTGCGACGAGTGATGTGTGTGACGGAAGCGGTGCAGTGGAAACACTAGAACACCTGCTCCTTCACTGTGCCGCGTTCGCCGATGCTCGTCGCGATATGCTTGCGACCTGTCTGGTGCTGGGCATACTACCAGACTCCCTCAATACGCTATTGTGGCAGCAGGGCAGTGCGCGCACTCGTGAGCGAACTTTGGTGAGCCTCTGTGCATTCCTCGAACACACGGGCTTGACGTCCCGTCTGTTCTCCATCAGGCGCAGGGACCGAACGATCCGCGAGTTCTACCTTGAAGGTATAATAATTGGACGCCCCACTCCAGTCGTAGCCAACACAGTGCTGTGCGCGTGTGTTTTAATTCCTCCAACAAGAACTAATCACGCGCACAACCTGGACACATTTCTTATTGTGTAAATAGTTTGTATATATTACTTCTCCCGCTGTCCTCTCTTCCTGTCCCCTCACCTCTTTCACTTCATTCCTCCATTCTGCCTGCTATCCTTTATTTCCGCTGCCCCAGCTCAGGTGTTTCAGTATCGATGGCAGATGCCGGGGCTAGCCAATATTTCTTCCTTGCTTTTTGCTATTATTTTAATAAAAACCACTACCACCACCGCCCAGTAATGTTTTCGCTTTAATATCCGCGGCGAGGCGCGCGTTATGACGTCATGTGCCTCCTCGGATTACCGCCACGGCGAAATCGCAAATTCGCGCCCAGTAAAGTTCTCACGTTAAGAACGCCGCACTACAAAGACTCGGTCTTGGGGAAAGCATCTCTTAACGCTATAGCTAAAGGTCAATAGGTATTTATTGAAGCGAAAACTCTCACTACGCTAGGTAAAGCACTCTTCGGATAGGCAGCACAACGACTTTGACCGACGTTGAGCCCAACCACACTGTGGACCACCCACGGCAGTGACGGCGACATAGAGAACACCTTACAGAAAAGCAGCCTCCCTCACCCAAACTTATGCACACAACATCGGACTGTCTTGTTCCCCAGAGAAGCCCGAACTGCTCCTCATCCGGCCAAAGAACCAACGCTCCCCCCGCTCCCCCATTGCCTTCGAACTGAATGGGGACCCGGTACCGGAGGTTGACACCCTCCGCGTCTTGGGCCTGCATATCCAGAACGATGGCAAAAACACCACCACCCTCAAGAAACTCAAGCAGGTTGCAGGCGCGATATCGCATCTCATCGGCAGAGTTTCGAGCCATCATAGAGGCATGAAGGAGCGCGACCTCTTTCGCCTCATTCATGCCTTTGTCCTCAGCCTTCTGCTCTACACTACCCCATACCTAGATCTATCCAAACACGACATAAATACTTTGGATGCCTTGATCCGCAAGGCATTCAAAGTCGCACTTCATCTTCCCCTCAACACCCCCACAGGCAGATTACTATGCCTGGGCCTCCACAACACGATCGGGGAACTCGTGGAGACCCATCGACAGGCCCAATACATAAGGCTTACACAAACCTCCACAGGCCGGTATATCCTGGACTCCCTCGGAACCAGTATACCGGCCAACGACCCAACCCTCCTACCCATTCCTCGATCCCTTCACCGAGAGCTGGTCATCAAGCCACTGTCAAAAAATATGCACCCCTCCTACCATGAGCAGCGCCGCAGAGCCCGTGCGAAGGCACTCCACCGAGTGTACGGCTCCGAGCCGGACGCCGTATGGGTGGATGCCGCCTGCACGGGTGACGAAGCCACCGCAGCCGTGGTGGACTGCTCTTCATCCTCCCTCCTCACACTACCTCTCCCCCCTGACACCACCCCAGAGGCTGCAGAGGAAGCCGCCATCGCAATTGCCGTCACCCGCACGGAAGCCCAGTACATTTTAACAGACTCTAAAACTGCAATTCTAAATTTTGCGCGAGGCCGAGTCCACGTCCCTGCTTTTGGCATACTGGGCTCGCCCGATGCACCCCCACCCCGCCATGTAGAGCTTATATGGATGCCTGCGCACTCCGGGAATCCCGAAAACGAGGCCGCCAACCATTTAGCCCGAGGTTCTTTAAACCGGGTTCAGGTGGCCTCGGATCGGGGATTCGCGAGGGAGCGAATGCACTCGTCCAGATGAGATGACGCTGGCCTACAGAGCCTCGCGCCAGCTCTACCCCCCGCCCCACCCCTCTCTAGATAACAAACACGCAACACTCTGGCGCAAACTACAGACACACACACTCCCCTCACCCCTGACCCTAGCCCACTATCACCCTTCCTTCCCCACTCCTGCCTGCACCTTGTGCCCAGAACCATTCGCCTCTTCCCTCCACATCCTCACCCTCTGCCGGCGGACCCTCCCCCGCGCGGCCTAGAGGACCTCAAGACCTTGGAGGACTGGGAGACCCTTTTGCGCTCGGAGGACCCGGGCGTGCAGACAATCGCCACCGGCCGGGCTGCCAGTGTTATGGACCGTAGGGACATAAACACTTGAGTGCAGTGGGGTCGTGCGGAGACCCAGGGGCGTGCCCCGACTTCCTCTCCAAAAATAAAGTTTTTCTCTCTCTCTCTCCCAACCAAGTATCCCTTAAGTCGCGGTTCAGGCGGCTGCGTTTTTATGAGGAAAAACGCTAAGGCGCCCGTGTGCTGTGCGATGTCAGTGCACGTTAAAGATCCCCAGGTGGTCGAAATTATTCCGGAGCCCTCCACTACGGCACCTCTCTCTTCCTTTCTTATTTCACTCCCTCCTTTACCCCTTCCCTTACGGCGCGGTTGAGGTGTCCAACGATATATGAGACAGATACTGCGCCATTTCCTTTCCCCAAAAAACCAATTATTAATGTCCACTGATGTGTGAAACAGATATTGCGCCTTTCCTAAAAAAACAATTTTCAAAAAGGTTATGTAGTTAATGTAGTTAACGCGGTCCCCCCAGTAAGATTTGAATCCTTATACTCCTGCTAGATAGACGAGCGCCTTAACCTCTTAGCCGCCATTTTTTTCAGGACGTAATCATCATAATCAAAAACTTTATAAGAAAAAGGAGTTCGGAGCATGCAGTCTCCCGGGCCCCCGCATGGCCCCACTGCCCTCAAGCGTGTCCGGCGGTCCATAACGCTGGCAGCCAGGCCGATGGCGATGGTCTGCACGACCGGGTCCTCGGAGCGAAGCGGGGTCACACAGTCCTCTCAGATATTAAGGTACTCTGGACCTCACGGTGGAGAATCCGCCGTACAATGAGAAAGGAGATTAAGAGCAGAAGTGACAGGTTCTGGGCAAAGAGTACAGGACGACGGGAGGAAAATGGAATGATAGTGAGAAAGAGTGATAGGAAAGGGGCGAGTTTTGTGTTTGTAATTTGCGCCAAAAGGTTGCCTGTCGGTTGCTGAGGAACTTGTACAGTGGGGAGTGTGGTTCACGAGAGACCTTGGAGGATTGCGTGATCTCGCTGGAAGTGAACGCGTGCTCCATCGTGAATCCCGGATGGGAGGCCGCCAGAGCCCGGTTTAAAGAACCTCGGGCTAAGAGGTTGGTGGCCTCGTTTCAAGGATTCCCTGAGTGCACGGGATACCAGCGGCGGTGACTGAGTGGATAGAGCGCTCGTCTACTGATCCGGAGTTCCCCAGGTTCGAACCCGACCGCGGCGGCTGCGTTTCGATGGAGGCGAAATGCTAAGGCGCCCGTGTGCTGTGCGATGTCATTGCACGTTAAAGGTCCTCAGGTGGTCAAAATTATACCGGATCCCTCCACTACGGCACCTCTTTTCTTCTTTTCTTCTTTCACTCTCTCCTTTATTCCTTCCCTTGCGGCGCGGTTGAGGTGTCCAACGATATATGAGACAGATACTGTGCCATTTCCGTTCCCCGAAAACCAACTATTATTGATTATTAGCCGAGCGCCCTAACCACTGAGCCGCCGTGGCGGGCAAGGATCGATAACAGGAGCCCAAAATTCGAGGAATGGTGTACCTTATTCTCCAGCTGAAGCCGCGAGACCAAAGACAGCTGGTTCACCGGATGCGACAAACAGCTGAGGCAGTAGGAACTATGGACCAAGGGCCCCTCCCTGTTCGGTGGTCGCAAAACGTTTTAACAAAATATTTTGCATAATTATCATCACCACCACTAATGACCATCTCTGCCTTTCTCTCGTGAATTCCTTGCAAGACTGTTTACATCTTTTTCAGTTAAACCAGAATTCCCATTTAATCCCTCAACCACTTTACGAATATAGCCTCTATTTCAATTTCAGTATTGTTAAACTTTCGAAACAGTTCTCCTGCTGCTCTGGGTATTACGCACCGCCAGCATAGACTAAATGTCACAGACTGCTGTCCACTCATTGCTCTTTATGCTAAGCACCATTGCATATGTGGCATTGTGGAGCGCACTTTTCCAGAAAAAAGAATGTCACGATTTTGAAATACATATAGTAGCGTGGGAACTAAGTCTTAAAAGATGTGTACTTCGAGAATAGAAACATTATAACTGCGGCTGGCGACGCGGTCGCTTGCTGTTGATACCAAAAGAGAGGGTGAGCTTGGTTTTCATTATTGTCAGAATTTCAGGCGATCGTAATGCGTTACAGCGCGCAAATTATTTTTTCTGCTCATGCACAACTTGTATTACGAAGTGCCTGTGCGAAAAACACGTGCTTACACCAAAACCAAAAACTATAATTTTTTATTAAGCATTGTATACATTTCTTCACCACTCTTTCGCTGGGTGTTCTTTCTATATTGATGGCTGTTTTTCTTGCCTTGGTCCTGCTGAAAGTGCATCGTACAATAGGAAATATACTAGATAAACAAATGTAGAGTAGAACTAACAATCTTCTTTTCCTCCTGCTTCCGATATTTCTAAGCTGGTCGATATCGCTTTCTTCATCCTAAGTGGAGGGAGTCAACGCACGTGTGCTACGGTCGAGAAGGCAGCTAAGAACTCCAATTCTTCTGCAGAAGAGCTCACAGAACAGAGAAGCATAGAAGACCTATGTATTCGGCCGCTTTTCTAGTAGTCCTGTCCGCCTCAGGCAGCACTAGAAGCAGGAGGAATGTCAACCGCAGTCATCTGTTTACACGCAGCGACACTCCGGAATGGAACGCCGCAGGACGAATGCGAGAAACGGCCCCTGGCCCATTATTGATAGCAAAGTCACAACAACGCCATAAGAAAGAGAAATGGACGGGATTTCCTATTTGCACTGGCATGGAAGCGTGAAATTGAATTCTTCGGTACATTTTGTGCAGAGCGCAGGAAAGTGCATGTCATCTGCATTGGCATGCCTGACGGAGCTCCACGCAGGTTTTTCACGTTGGCAACGAGGACGAGACACTGTATGGCTGAGGTGAATAGCCTTTCCTTCTCGGATGAGAAGCCAGGGTCTAGTTTAACTCCAACCAAGCGTGAGCGCGTTTCCTCTGTTATAACTTAAACCTAAATTAAAGCTCCAGAAGGGTCATGAAATATTGATTCCTCACTTTCGTTTCTTCTTTTTCATGAGCGTGGGCGCTTACAATTTTTTTCACAATGCGTTAAAAGTAAGCGAGGAGTAATGAGCAAAACGTGAACAACCGCACTGGTATTTATCTTCTTGGTGTAAAAATGTTTGTTGATTACCTAGGCAAAGATGAATTGCACATTGAAACATTTTGAAAATGTGCGGTTCAACTTATATATTTCAGGTCAGCACGGCTGCATTTGGGCGTTTCGAAAAGTGCCCTGCGCACAGAACAAAGAAAACGATTATGTGCGCGCCAGATGCCGTCTCCAGCTACGAAGTGACCAGTTGAAAAACATGCATTTGCGATGTTCTTTTACGGCAGTGGCAAAAATGCATGCAAGTTTGCTCTTCCGCCTGGATGGGCCCTAGCCTAGCTTGATGTTTCTATGTAGTGAAAGAAACTCTTTTTTAACTCTGGAAGATTTCATTTTCGGTTTTTAGAAGTGCAAAAATCTGCGCATTTAGAAAAGACTCTCGTAATTCTTCTGGAAGTCTAGAGTAGTGATAAATGTTGTCTGATTTTAAACAAGACCGAGCAAACGCAGTCCAAATGCTAAGGGAGCTTGAAGCAGGTATTTTTGCTGGCGTATTTAAAGGTATATTTTCATAAATTTTTATTTATTTTTTGCATTCGTATAAGCAGCTATACCTACCATTCTGTTCGCTCGCGTTCACAGAGTGTACAAGAAATGAAAAACCACTGAATTAAAATAAAGACATCGGTACTATGAGCGGGTAAATGCAAGTCGCTTTAAATGCACTGCTGACTACTGTAAATTTAAATACCAGTTTATTTTTCGGAGAAAGAGAGAGAGAGTTGTTTAATGAAATATAGATATTTTAGTTGGCGTGAATATTCGCTGACATGGTATGGTACTCAGCTAAGGTGAGATAATTGGAGAGTAAAGATGGAAGAAGGGTGCTAGAAAAGAGCGCGGTCACTGAAGAGGGTTGTAACCCCTCAGTTTACTGCGTGATGGCTTCTGTGGACGAGACCGAAGTCAAGTTCAATGCATGTACAGCGGGGTGATCAAGTGTTCGGGCGATTTAGAGTTTGTCTAAAACGCCCATAGCGTTTAAATAGGCAAATAAATATATCAGCGCCCCTAGCTGCTTTCGGTAGCAGCCTAAAGGACCTAATATATAGAGTCCACTGTGAGTGTCACTTGGGTGACTGACAGCATGCATTTTTCATAGTGCGGACGTTATTTGGCGTACGCTATACATTCGAAGATAATACGAAGTACAGTCTAAGTTAAACCACAGTTGTCACAATAGACTGTCTGCTTGCTTGAAACGGTATCGTAGACTGTTTCGTAAACGCGACACTATAAGATGGAGACGATGAAAAATTGTTTCTAGATGACGCGGAAGCCCGAGTGGTAGTCTTGACTTTACCTGTGGGTTGATGGAATGGAGAAATGGGCTAATTATAACTTGGCAAGTTCCAGAGGCGCTTCTCTTTATCCTGGTTATATCGTCTGGCGAGTTGGGACGCATCTGATTTTGTGCTTACAGTTAGGAAGCTGTAGAGCTTTGCGAGCTGCTTCGTCTGCCCTCTCGTTGGCCAGGATGCCGCAGTGAACTGAAATCTGTTGGAATCTGTTGAAACTAGCCGAAGGCTAGTTTCGGGTCTATCACAATACTGTACATTACAAATGCGGCACACGAAGGCGACACATTGAGTTAATATAATAGAAGTCAAATTCTCAACAGCTTACGGACAAACAAAAGTCAGAGTAAAAAGTACTAACATCCTCACAAAAAAAAACACCACAACTTCACATGTTCTTCAGGAACGTTTTGAAAGATTGCACAAATTTTGTTTTCGGTTTATTATCATCAGGTATACTAATCCAAGCTAAAACTCCACTGAAATATATTATTCTTTGCCCGTAACTATTGCGACACACTGGTAAGTTGAAATCTTCGGCACTAGCTGGTCTATAGCTTCCCTTTTAGGTCTTATAAATATGCTATAGCGACGTGGGTCACTGATATGTAAGATTTGGGGAATTGTCTGCGCTACCTTTAAAGGGATGACCTCATTGGGGCGAAGTGATAGCACAAAAGTATTTTGTGACAACGTAAACAAACTAGCGCTCGAATAGGAATAAAGTGCAAGGAAGGAGACGCATACAACGATTAAAAAGCGTTTTTGAAAACTTCCGTTTACATGCATTGCTACTGGCCGCACTGACAGCTGTTAGCTTTACCCGCCGACAGCATCGCCGCCGCTTGGTGTGTGTGTACAGGCAGCCGCTCAAGGCAAGGCACCAATGTCGAATGAGTTGTATCGTGTCAGAAGCTTTGCGTGGCGTAATGCTGAAAATTGAAATATCGGTTGCCTTCTATCTTCGTGCAATACGCACAAAAGCACCGTACTTTTTTCTGGCGTCACCACTTATGAATTTCCCTTTCATAGCAGGAGTATTCGATCTGTTACCCAAAAATCTCATCAGATCTACGAAAATTCCGATCAACTTAGTAACTAATTTGCTTGGTCACCGTGGCACAGACAGCCCTTCGGAAATTAACAACGTATTACTGATTAGGAAACCAAGGTGTCTAAGTGGAGGCAAATGCCTCTTGATAACAAAATAATCAACATTCGGCGAAAAATTTCAATAGCTTGTCATTTGGTTGCAGAAACAATCTGGACACACTGCGTTAATTAAGCGCTCCAAGATTTTGTGATAAGACCGCGCCTATTGCGAGTAAGAGGTTAAAACCTCTAAAATAGAACAATGAGTAGATCACGACTTGGTGGGAGCACTTAAGGGCAAAAGAAATAATCAAAATATATAGATTCCTGATTGAAATAAATATAGACTGTTAATCAGACAATGAACACGCAGCCGGCAATGTCGTACCATATGCCTTAAACTATTTCTACGCAAACTGCGCCTCAGTGATCGTAGCTACCGACGGTTTTTCTTAAGCGGTAGGGCTATATCTGTCGCGACGTGGCCATAATAAGCGGTGTTACAATAACGATCAGAGGAATATTTTAGCGGCAGCCGCGGATCCCTGGTTGCGCCTCCCTCAGTGAGCTATGCCTATATAAAAAAGTGTCGAATCATAAAAGCACGAAAATGATCTGTGATCCAAACATGGTCCATTGCGCGTATAGCCACTTTCACTTGCATTATATTATACTCAGATACACTTATAAAATGATTTTCTTCGGCTGTAATGATCAAATATTCAAATTTGTCAGAAAAATTTGTTTTCATCGCCTTCGTTATTGAAATGCTTTAAAAGTTCATTTCATTCGGTTTAAAAAGAACGTTTTATATGAGTCAGAATTATGGTGGTTTCTAAAAAAAAATCAGTGATGCCAATGCACCGAGTTCCCAAGGATAAATGACTGTACTTGTCTCCGTTGCTTTTTGCACTAAATTGTAATTTGGAAAACGTGACTCATTGATTTCGAAAGCGAACGTTATGCGAATGTCATTGGGTTGCACAAAAGCGCTATTTCGCCCAGAATGACTTCCCTGAAGAGATTGTGAGAACGAAGGGTATTGTGCCAAGAGGTCCGGGACAGCCAGAAAGCAATAAAAAGAACAGCTTGTGTAAAGCGAAACTTAGCGGTATTTTAACAAGGCGAAAAGTTTAGGCTGGTTGGTGCATGATCTTGTGGCGGGAGCAGCGCAGCACGAGACAAAGAAGAGAGAGGCGGCACCTGTTTTATCCTGTGTCTGGAATACAAGCAATCGATTCGAATTCATTCCCTGAGCGACATCTAAGGCATAATTGCATACATGCCAAAAAGACACAGCACTGACATATAAAGGATCCTGTCTTCACATTGCATGTCGTTAGTGCACTTAATACAATTTTCATAAAAGCATCCTCAGAACCGGCAAGTCAAAATGCAAGAAGGGTTACACGCCCAACGAGCTGTTTCATTTTTTAGCATATTGTTGCGAAACAGATTTTAATTGCTATCTTGTTACACATTTCGATGATTTATATGATGAGAAAATGTCTGCTGCCCTGGCGAGTAAATTATACACAGGCCAGTTCTAATGGTTCACGCAGTAAATGCTGATTCGTATTATCATCAATTTAAATCAGCGACTTGTGCATTTAATGCTATTGAATGTGTCGTCATTGACATCTGACACCTTTGCTTTTAAGTGCAGCCTGAGAGTTTTCATGCTTGGAAGAATATAAGTGATGGCGTCCAGGTGCTTATAATTACTTGCGCGAAACTAGCTCTGATTTAAGAATGGGCAGTAGAACTTTTCACTTTTATTTTCCGTAAGTAAACTAAATGCAGTTCTTTTTCGCTTGCGCTATTTAGCGTTACTATCGCACATAGCGTGTCTATTGTTGAAGATGTACTCCTAACAGTAAAATTGTGTTGCGACGGAGCTGTCTTGTACGCGTATTACAGGCACAGTCTGATTAGCAGAATCCCAACGAAGAAGGAATATGCAGTTGCATTCAGTTACATCTTAAAAGCGCTGATACGTTGAGACAGGCACGTAGCCAAAATAAGGAGGCCTTTCTGTTATTTCATGAGAGAGATAAGCGACTACTCTGTCCCCTTTATCTCATTATAAGTGAGGATTTCTTCGAGCTCCGGCGCAAGCGTACCGATCAACACGTTCACACATCCATCCACATCCTCTTAGACATGAGTTTTCGCATAGAATTGCATCGGCCTGCTGTTCTACTGCCTCTTGTAGCCGATGAATCGCGATTTGCAAAAGTGTAGTTAATAAGACTGCATAGTTTTTTTCCTGCTGAAATCATTGCTGCGGCACTGTGCTATGTTACTGCAAAATGTACGTTGTGACTTCTAGGTTTTATATAGCAGCGCCAAAAAATCAGTTTTCATTGTCTTTCCCCTCGACAAGGCGTCGTAGTATGTTGTTATTGCTATATACACAACTTCAACAATGTAAAATGCACAGGAAAAATTCACAGGGACACTTAATTCATAATGGGTTGGCATTAGCACCTCTGTGTAGTTTTACCGGAAGTCACTTGCGCTTCACTAACGCCACTTCCCTCCAGCCAATAAGAATGCAGCCGTTTTGTGATATCACTTAACTCAGGACAATTTAAATGCATCGGTCTGGTAATGTCACTTCCTTCCAGCTGCACATTTTGGCCCCATAGCGCTCCTAATATTGGCGAATTAAAAGATATTCTTGCAGTGTTACTTCGAAACAGGTTGCTGATATCCAATTTCACCGTAGAAAACAGCGCTCCAAACCCTTCCAAATTTATAAATCAAATGAAATAAAACGAGAATTTATAAATATACCTAGCCTGGCACTCCATCAGCCTTACTTTAATGACTATCGTGACTGAAAATAGCTTCGGTGCGGTGGTTTGTAGCCTTGCCGGGAAAATGAAACAGTGTGAGGGCGGATGCCTGGCTGGAAATTCCGCCGATATGCACCTATGATGTCGCAGTCTCTGAAGACCTCCTTGGTCCTTTGAGAAAAGCATTGGAAATTTCACCGTATTATCCCCTTAGTACCGAATCATTCTTCTTTCTTCGTAAGTTATCCTCCCTTGTTCTTGGGTGCCTTTTTTCAAGTCCAAGAACGCTGACAGCCAAAGAAAGCAGAAAACACGCAAAGGTTATTCAGGTACTATTTTTTGAACTGCAGCGCATCTTTACGTTATTATTTCTACGTTGCCCTTGCAAAGCGCCATCGTCAAAGACGCTTCAGCCAATCAGAACATTCTTTGTTGTGTCTGAAAGCTTTGATCTGGCAAAGCACAATCCCTCTTTCAGCGCAAGAAATAATCTTGTGCTAAAGTTCCGCCGTGAAGTTGCAATAGCTGAATGTAATAATAAAATAGGGAAAGGATGAATCATGACAGTTCTATTCGTGAAATACGGATAGTGCTGCACATTTCATCTAGCAGTAACTGTCGTTATGTCTTCAAACAAAAGTTCTTTATTCTCGAGGCTTGCGCGTCAGGCAGTGTCATGACCTCGCACGGACGCAGTTTTCATTATAACTAGGTAGCGCCCGTAATAAAGCGCTAATAGTAAGCGATATGTATGCGCCTTCAAAACATTTTGAGAGTAAATCAGACAGAAATAAAAAAGGGGAGATAAAACGCAAGTGGCAAAACTGCGCACATGAACCTTCGCTCGAGCGTTCGGCTATGCCCTCCAAACCGTTTTAAACAATTTTCTTTCAACCTCTGACAGATAATTAAGAACCTGCTTTGCTCCGAGAAAAGCCTCTATAAAGGCCAAAAAGAAAGAATCGCACTACTCGTGGATCGGGAGTAATTCCTGATGGCTGTTCTGCTTGACCTGGCGCTTCCGGTTAGTGCCCTTTTCTCGGTAGCTCCTCTTCGTTTCTCTGCAAGTGCCGGATTCGTGTCCAGTTCAAAACCAAACCAGAGGGGCATTCCTGATGAAGAGGCTGCTTTTTACTTCATCTTTATGCTCACTATCCATGAAATCGTGCTTTCATATGCCATTAGAGCGTATCAGAGTTTTTCCGCCTCTTCGCTGATCTCACCCCATTAATTTTAATGGTCCATATACCTCAAGAAGAAGAAAAAAATATGTACCTAGAAGAGTTTTTTTTTAAGTTTTTTTCGCGAGTTTTCTCTTGCCTTTGCCTGAACTGGCTCTCAGAATTACTCTTCAGATACGCGTGCATCCTTCAAGTTTACTTTAACGCTAGCACCCACCCATTTGCTAAGAGATAATTGTTGTAATTAGAAAACTTGACGAATTTACCTCAGCCGCAGATTTTCCGTGAATTTGGAGCAGCGGTAAATGTTTTTTGAACTAGCCGAATGGGATGAACCCTGTGACTGAGGAGACTACGTCTTCTGCTCTTCTGTTCCATATTTTTGCCTATTAGTCAGTTTGAAGAAGTGTCTGGTTTGGTCTTTTTGGTTATTATTATAGATTTTTATGGCGCAAGGGCATTCAAGGCCAAGGGGCGCCATGGCACAAGGTACATTCAACGACTTAAGGTGGCGTCAAAGACCCATTGAAAAGCTTTACCTTTTTAGTGGGTTAACGAGGCAAACTGGGCATGTTGCTAAATGATTGAAAAAAGGCAGCGCACGAAACACACGGACACAGATGAAGCGACACGGACGGCACTGAACTTCCAACAACTTTAGTGTTTGGCCATACCACGATTATATACGAACTGAACAACCCGCATTCATCAACGATGCGAGAAACAGTGACGCACGGGTCGGACAGATGGCATGAAGAAAAAAAGAGTACTTTGTACTATAAAGAAACTTGATTAAGGGGACAAACTGGTCTTACCCTTGAAGGTGGCAAATGGGTTTGTACCTTTTGAAACACTAAAAAACTGTGAGAGATAACGGCAAAGAAATGTCTCGCCTACTCGAATTCTCTCTCGCATCACAAACAACACTAATAATAAATGTGCTATTTCTTCTCAACAAAAAAGAATGACACAGTGCATGCAGGTGATTGTAATCACGAATATGCAGAGAACACGGGTTCAGAGCTTTAGATTTGCCTAGAGTTGAGGTGGAAGGACAAGTACAGAGGTTGGCACACGCGACAAATCGTGGCAAGGACGTCATAAAAAGTACCTTCATTGAGGCGAAAGCCTTACTTGCCTCATGAGTCCGCCGGAAGTGTCCGTTCGCAGGAAGTGTCCACCTCACCTGTCAATCAAATGACGTCGTCGAAACTAAAATCAATAAAAACTAAAAAAGGATAAATCGCAAAACGATCAAAAACGAATAAAAATAAAAATAGATAGAGTAAATATAAGAAATAAAATAAATCAACGTTAAACACAAAAATAGAAAAATACAACGCGTATTGCCGTTGTGGAAACGCTTTCTAGGAAGTTCCATGCTTTCGCATCCTGGCACGTAAGCAGACTTAAGTACCCTCCGAAATTTTTCCTTTGGCGCCATGGTAGCGAGCAGGCAGCGCGAATAGCCCGCTCATTCCACCTCAGACTGCGGATATTGAAGCGAAAAGCTTCACTAGGCTCGTCAACACCGGGCTTCGCGTGAGCCACACTACAAATTTACCACAGCTGCGCATGCGCGAAACCGAATGACGTCACGCGGAGCGCAGGTGGTCGCTGCTGCCGCAGCCGTCGTAGCTACCACGCGCTGCCTCCGTCGTCTGACCGTGAAACCGAATGACGTCACGCGGAGCGCAGGTGGCCGCTGCTGCTGCAGCCGTCGTCACCGCCGCGCGCTGCCTCCGTCGTCTGACCTTTCGCCATGGAAGGAGGAGAAGAAGACCCAGAAGTGGTAGCGTGGGAATTGACTCAAAAGCAGCGAAGATATGAAAAGTGCAAGGCTAGACAAGCGGCTGAAGCGCCAGAATCACGAGAGGCACGCTTTGCTGAGGCAGAAGGATTAAAAACCAAAGAAAACAAGTGAGCCGACGGCGTTCGTAGAGTTCATTGGCGTTGACAACTTTGCAAACTTCGTTCATTTTCACGAAATTAAAGGCGCAAAGCAGGCTCCGTGGGGCAGTGGAGACCTCAATCTCGCTTTTCGCTTTGTATATCATGGATTAACTGGGCTAATCCATATTAATTTTTTCAAATCGCAGCATCTACCACATGGAGGCTAGCGCGCATTGTTATCGGCGAATTATGCTCTAGATGACACATGAACGACAGCTCGTGTCGGAAATCTTCACGTGAGTCTCCAATGGGTCGTAGGTAAAAATAAGCAAAAAAAGACAGATTTAGGTTGAATGAAGAAAAACCCGGTAAACCTTTTTTCTACTCGGACATCGGGAAAGTAAAGATATAAAGTAGAGGGTACATTCTTTGTATGTGTTTATTTAGGTCACTCGCATCAACAGCCTCTTCGAGTTTTTGCCCTCTTTATTGTAATGCTCTGCAGTACAGCGTGCATGGCTGCCCCAGAACCTGCCATTGAGTGTGCGCTTTCTTTCGTGCTTTTTATTCTTTGACTTTCCACTGCACCACGCTCAACAATGGGGTTTTCTCAGAAGTGAGTTCTTTTTCTACACAATTCTGTGATTGCGTCGAAATGTTTTCCTTTCCTTTCCTTCTCCATTTGCCTGAAATCAAATTTTAGTGGTCTAGTTTGCGTTTGGCGGTTCACAAAAGCAAAGTTTCTGGACTCAGCGTTGTTCAGTTTTTCACAAACAGAGAGGGTAGGAAACCAGATCTAATGCGACGCAAAGCGCAGTTTAAATTCAAATCCCCGGTGCATGAGCACTGAAATCATTGTGAGTAATCTGATTTGGAGACGCTGCTGTCCGCTTATTTATTAACGACTCCAGCCGCTTAATAATGTAAACATGGGAACAGTTGTTGCTAAATCGATTATTGAGAACCGTCTCGCATTGGTCCAGGCTGGTCACCCATCCAAGTATTTTGCTTATTGCCAATTTGCGTCGTTAGTACCCGTGCAAAAAAATGGTAGTCGATTTGCATACTCGGTCGTATGTGAACTAGGAGCACTAGCACTGCGTGACCATTGCTTTGCATTATTAATATTGGTTTTGAGTTTTATTGTGGTTATGTTTTGGTAATCGTGATATCCTTACGTTTTTAAAGTGTTCGGTCAAGTGTATTCTCTTTGATGTGTGTTTGAATGGCATAGATGAAGCATAGTAAATACTGACGCAATGTTTATTACAGTCGTTCTAGGCATGCATATCACTCACGGCTCCCGTTTTGCAGAAATTCTGGTCTCATTGGCGCTGTCGTCCTCGATGTCGGCGGCGGCGGCGACGTTGTGAGCGGGAAAGCAGGTGGCCTACCTGCAGCATAGGTCACGTCACTTTGTGACGTCATTACGACCTGCCCACTGTGCCAAGTAGTAAATACCTCTCTGCCGGAGGAACAGAATCACAAAAGATTTTTCTGTGAATGTGGGCTTCAGGGCTAGCGCACTAAAACACAATAAGGTACCTAAACGAAGAATGTCTTATCCCCAGCAGTCATGTGATGTCTGAAGGAATGAAGACACGATCAGTGTACAAATGTGTGCTCGCAAAAAAACAACAACAAAACACGCGTTCTCAAGTGAGAGCCCTGTAGCCACGCAAAAAAAAAGCAAGTTTTTTCATTATCTTCTTGAAGACTCACTTTGATAACAGGGATAACCTACACCCACAAGAACGCTGAAAGGCTGTAGTGTGCTATATGTGGCCACGTTCATAGTTATATAAAAACATGGGTGCCCCAAAAAGTTATGCAATTGGTTTTCTAATGCGGGAGTATGTTTGTTATCTCTAAGTATGCGAAGGTGAAAACAAATTTATCAGTTTTGTTTTTCCAGCGAACCACGGCAGTAATCTCTAACCGTGCTGTTCGCCTCCAAATCACTGCAGAAAAATTCACCTGAATGAAAACCGAGTATATTTCAAAAGATAAAATCTAGGGAGTGGATTGTTTTGCATATATTTAAAAAAATTTGTCGCAGCCGCCATTATCGAAAGAATTATGTGCAAGTCTGTTTTATATCAAACGTATGTATCGAAGAGACCAACGCGTGGCCGTGCTCTTAAAAAGAGTCCGGTCTTACCTGCTGAGGAGATTAAAAGCCACGCTTCGTTATCCCATTCAGTCCATTCACTTCGTGAAAGCAGTCACCGCACGCTGCGCCGTGATGTGACCCGATGCCCCGCGCAGCTTGTAATTCTACCTCTGCATGGTTCTACCTCGCCGCCATTGCGACGCCACCGCAGCTCTTCTGATCTGCGCGCTATCTTCGGGAAGGCAGTGGTCGCTCTATCACGGTCAGCGCTCCCTACCCCAGCAGCTGCCGCTTTAGATTGCATTCGGGTGCGCCGACCGTCTGCATAAGATCATTCTTAACTTTACATTCATAGACCCCTGGGAGTCCACATACCCCTGTGATCTGTGATGAAAGATGCTGCCACCGGTGTGGTTGTGAGATACACGTTGATCTGTTGGTTGATCGGTTGGAAACAGGTTGATACAGGTTGATCGGAGAGATGACTGGATCCAGTTTGCTCTTTCCGAGCAACCTCGCGCGAGCAACAAGTGTGTGTGTGTGCGCGCGCGCGCGCGTGTGTGTGTGTGTGTGTGTGTGTGTGTGTGTGTGTGTGTGTGTGTGTGTGTGTGTGTGTGTGTGTGTGTGTGTGTGTGTGTGTGTGTGTGTGTGTGTGTGTGTGTGTGTGTGTGTGTGTGTGTGTGTGTGTGTGTGTGTGTGTGTGTCAGACCTTAAGGGTCTGACGCAATCGCCACATGCGTTATTCATATATGCAGGCCCATTCTGTACTTTTCATTCATATATCTCTGGAAGCCTTCATACCCTCCTGGCGCAGTGATGCAGCAGTTCACAGATGCGCCACTGCCCTGCGATGGCAGGTGCTTCCAGCGGCGGGCCTTGTGCGGCCATGGTTGCTCTTCCCGGTGATCCAAGCAATAATTTAACTGCCACCTGCATCGGTGGCCAGTTTTCTCAGTATATAGTGGGCTGGGTGTGATTAAGCCGCAAGGTCACTTGACCTGGGTGGCCTAGCTGCTTCCTAGGTTGCTGTCTGGGGACCACCTGCCACAGCCATGTCCGTGATTTTTCGCTCACAACGCCTATGACGGATTTTCCGGAGAACGGGTCGTTTAACGATCTTGAGAAGTCACGAACAAATTTTGAGCGCGCGTTGCGAGGCGAAAAAAAAGTCCCCCTGGTAAGCAGCTTCACATCATGACTCGGCGTCAGCGAGCGCCTCTGAACTAGATAACTCCGCTCTGTGCTTTGCATCACGCTATGACGTCACCTGCGGCCAAGAATAGCAAAGCGGCTGTCTCGTTGCCACTTTCGCTTCGCTCCGCGTCTGAACTTAAGGCGCGCTGTCATCGCGCTTCGATCCGACGTCAAAGCGGCTACGTGGACGTGGTCGTATGGGAAAGAGGCAGAAAAGAAAGGCGCACGCCCCATTATCGCTTGTGGCGTGCGACAGCACCAGAATCGAAACGGCTTCGCTTGAGGAAGGGAGGTTACCCATAGAACAAAAAGTGGACAGAGTTGTCGCATATGTACCCATGTAGAACTAGCGTCTGTCGGCCTAGTTCTGCGCGTCAAACGTCCGGGGTGCAGGCTCCCAGCGAAGACATCGTTGGTGAGGATTTAAACAAACTTGCTTCTATGTTGCATCAACAAGGAGGCTTAAAGTGTATGTTCTGGACGAAGAGTTTGAAATCCTAGTGGTTGCGTTGGTAACAGCGAAGCAAGAGGCAAGCATTCGACAAGTAGCCTAGCGTAATGAAAGCGGTGCGACGAACGAGGACAATAGTAGAACACTCACGGCAGGTCGTGTGTGTTCTACTCTCATGTCTGTTCTCCTTCTGCCCTTGTTCGCCGCACCGTTTTCATTACATCTTATAGCATGATCCAACTAGCCCAAGCAAGAGTTTTACTTGAGCCTAGTGTACAGGTGTAAGCATGACGTCAGTCTGGACTAACGAAGGCAGGATTTCTTGAAATTGCGCCCTGATTCAGTTAGACAGCGAGAGATCCTAGCTTTTTACAGAAGGTTATCTTAAGTACAACAGCTGTATCTTACCGGTACTCAACTAAAGGGCAGAGACGTGGAGGCTAACGAAAAGGGTTTAGCTTTAGTTAAGGACAACGCAGCGAGCCATGGAAAGAAAAATGATAGATGTAACGTTAAGAGACCGGAATCGGGCAGAGTGGGTTAGGGAACAAACGCGGGTTAATGACATCCTAGTCGAAATCAAGAGGAAGAAATGGGCTTGGGCAGGGCATGTGATGCGAAGGCAAGACAACCGCTGGTCCTTAAGCTTAACAGAGTGGATTCCAAGAGAAAGTAAGCGTAGCAGGGGGCGGCAGACGATTAGGTGGGCGGATGAGATTAAGAAGTTTGCAGGCAAAGGGTGGATGCAGGAGGCAAAGGACAGGGATAATTGATGAGACATGGGAGAGGCATTTGCCCTGCAGTGGGTGTAGTCGGGCTGATGATGATGATGAGGATCTTAAGTTCTCAGAAGGTTATCTTAGTTCTCGGAAAGTTAATTAAATCCCAATTCATCTTAGATACTGCGCAATGTTCATTACTGGGCGGATGTCAAGCCTCACTGGCTTTGAGCGCACTTACACCAACAAAGGTGGCAGTCAATGTTTGGTGCTGCGCTTGCAAAGACCGAATCGTCGGCCCCTACCTTTATGAAGTGTCACTGGCTGAGAGAAAGTACTGCGACAGAGTTCTGAAAGGAAAAGCGGAAGATTTCATTGGAGGCCTGCCTCTCAAAGTGCTCAGGGAAACATAGTACCTGCACAACGGAAAGCCAACGCATTCTTCTGCACGTGCTGTGAAGCATGTCGATTGGAGGTTTCCACTGCAGAGGAGACGATGTAACGGCCCCATCTCAAGGCTCCCAAGGTCTCCAGAATTTACCAATGAGACCTCTTCCTGTGGTGCTGCATAAAAAACGAAATTTTATTTGATGAACCAGCCAGGGTAGAAGCCCTTGAGGCGAGTATCATCACAGCATACCCTTCAATTAAGTCTGCAATGCTGAGGCTGGTACCTGATGCAGTGTGCAAGAGATAAATGATGTGTATTGCTGCGGAGAGACAGAATTTCAGGAATTTATTTTAAAGTCCTTTGCGTTTCTAGTACTGCTTCCCAGCTTGAATGCAACTCCACAATTTGTAGTTTTGCCGCTAAAGCAACAAATCACTTAGCAGTTTCTATCAAATCTGAATACGTTGTTTGACTGCTGTTAGGTAATCATCAAATCTTTTTTTGTGTGTCTCCCGAATTTCGACTAAATTTTAATTTGTTCTTGAATGTATTCAGTGTCAGAAGATGGCGGTCAATCATCGTTGATAGTGACATTCCCTTCAAAAAAAACTTATGCTAAGTAGGTTTTTCAAGTTGGGAAGTTTACTGCGTCAAGCAATCGACAAAATAAATAAAGCAGTAAAATGTACAAGGAGCAGAATGTTGCATGCGCTCTCTACAAGTTAGTCGTCAGCCCCTAACAGTCACTTTGCGCTCCATCTAGTTCGTCAACATCGAATGACAGCTCAGTAATCGGGAGATTTCGTACTTATTTTGCCTCGAGCGGAAAAAGCGCCTTCAACAGAAAAAATCTCAATCTCCGTGAAGCTGTGGCCAAGACGCGGTTTTTAATACTCTCGCGAAGGGCTTCATGATGAAGGCTTTTCCAACCAGGCTGGCAAAACTTAGTACTATCGTGAGAAATATGAGCAGGAACACAGGAGCGCGTGCCCGATAGCCTTGAACCCTACTGGCAGCGAAATGCGGCGGCCGCTGCACGAAACAAAGTGGAAAGGGCGCCGCGGTTCCGCTAACTCCTGGCACTCCCGTCTCGCTAACGTTGCTGCGAAACGGCAGCTGATTGCGCGTCGACGGCTGCTAGCGATGATAAGACGATTATGGCACGCAGAGCGTGGCAATGTGTCGCTTGCAGTTCTGCGCAAAATGCCGCTGTTAACATTTTTTTGCTCCTTTTTTTTTGTGTGTGGAGCGGAGTGGTCTGACCCGATTCTTCGATATTGGCAAGCGTGCTGCAACGAATATTTTCTGGTCAACGTTTGAAATGGCCTATCGTATGGCCAGTCACACCTTACCCAGAAACGTTCGATTCAATCGTGAACAAGAAACAAAACGCTACGTCACGGCCGATGCGCCCCTTTTAATTGATTTCGTGCAAAATGCTCCTAAAAGCAGACCACGACTGCCTGCGCTTAGCACTGTGTTTCAGAGCTCAACGATGTCTCGAGTGCCTTTGAGTAAGCGGGAAGAAGTTGTTGAACTGTCAAAGAAAGGTTACTCGCAGCGGAACATTGCTGCCTTGACAGGCTGCCAGTTGAAGACTGTGAACAGGACAGTGCAAGCGCATCGAGATGAAGGACGCATTAAGGATGCGCCGCTCAAAAGGCGACCCCGTGCCACGTTGATAGATCAAGACCTACAGATTGTCGTTGCAGTCAATGAGAAGCCGTTTCAGAGTGCGAAGGACGTGCGCAGTACTGTCGGCCGGGAACATCTAAGCGACAACACGGTACGGCGAAGGCCAAGGGAAGCCGCAGTCAGAAGTCGCATCGCCGCTCAGAAGCCCCTTCTCACAGTTGCCAACAAAACTGCTCGCCTGAAGTTCGCTATCGATCACCGTAGCTGGAGAGTGGAGGAATGGAAATATGTAATCTTCTCCGACGAATCTACTTTCTCGACTCGCTGGTACCAGCAGAAGAGAGTATGGCGCAAGGAGAACACACGCTTCTGTCCTCAACATCAAGGAGGTGGCCGCAAGTGGACGCACGTTAATAAACGTATGGGCGGCTATTTCTTGTGACGGCTTTAGTACCATTTTAAGAATCCCTGGGAGATTTACGAGGGCTTCATATTGCACATTGCTGGAGCACGAGATGATCCCCTATGCACTGAATGGTCCACACCCGGATGGGTATTATCTACTCCAACATGACTTGTCTCCCGTTCACACAGCAAAGGTCGTGTCACGTCTTTTAGATGAACTAGGGGTAAGGAGCCTCGAGTGGTGTGCGAAAGGCGCGGACATGAATATCATAGAACATGTTTGGGCACGTTTGAAGGCTAAGCTTTCAAGGCTGTCCTCGGACTTGGCGACCGCCGATGAACTGTGGGAAGCTATACAACACGAGTGGCAACGTATTCAAGATGACACAGCCTTCATCCAGGCTCTCTACGGATCTTTTCCAGAAAGAATGGAGGCCGTCATTCAAGCCGGCGGAGCCATATGACCCGTTATAAACGCGCCAAACGTGCAAGAAAAGCTCAAGATAATACTAATATATTGGGGTACTACTTTTTGTGTGCACTCAAATTTTGTTGCCATTTGGCGAGCGTCCAATAAAAGATTTCAACCCACTGCTGCATGCAATTTCTCTCCGTTCACAAAATCAGGATGCAGCAAAACACGTATCAGAAAACAATGTTGCTTTTTCTTGGGCGTGAACGCTATTACAGGCGATACAGTATCGGGGCTGTATCACTGCCATACGTCCTGCGCATATCATAGGAATAGAGAGAGCGAGAAGCATTTTGTGCTGAACTGCAGGCGACGCATTGCCACGCTCTGCGTGCCATAATCGTCTTATCATCGCTAGCAGCCGTCGACAGGCAATCAGCTGCCGTTTCGCAGCAACGTTAGCGAGACGGGAGTGCAAGGAGTTAGCGGAATCGCGGCGCCCTTTCCACTTTGTTTCGTGCAGCGGCCGCCGCATTTCGCTGCCAGTAGGGTTCGAGGCTATCGGGCACGCGCTCCTGTGTTCCTGCTCATATTGCTCACGATAGTACGTGTACATCCAAGGTACGTGTGCACAGTTTGGCGAATAAAAAGCTTTGTCATTGCAAAAGCAGATGTTCACGTGGCGCACTCAGCGGTTGAAAATTATTTGAGTCTTTCTTTTTGACGCTCCAACCGACAGCAGTGACTGCACAGCCTTCTTGAGGCCGGATTGAAATCTTAATGATACGTGGATTAGGATGCGATGCGGCGGCAAACCACGAAGCCGCAGGCCTGGGACTCAGGTTACGTCAGCAATGTGATGCAAAGCTCTGCGCAGAGCGATCGACGTCAGAGGCGCTCATTGCCGCTGAGTTAGTGTGAAGCCGCCTACCATGGTGTTTTACCGCCTTGTGACGCGCCCTAAGATTTGTTGAATTTTTTCTTATCTAGACTGCTTGGAGGACGGGCTCCAATTCTTTAAATACAACATGCTATCCAAAATAAAAATTGGAAACGTTAATAACGTATATGATCAATTAGTGAACAAATTGAAGAATTCTACCTCTAACTTGGTGCCCGCCGTCACCACCAATATTGCTACAGAGCTCAAATATATCTAAAGCAACCTACATTTTCATTAAATATTGGAACTAAAAAAAAAACACCCGGTATACAGCACTGTATTTGCACTAGTTATTTATTTTTGCTTCCTGGAAGATATGGGCAGCTAGGTGTTAAAGGTATTAATGCACTGTCTGATCAGCAGCAATATGTTTTGTGGAAACGCTATTAGATAAAAAAGCCCTGAAAAGAGAACTACTTTCGTCGCAAAGACTCCGGCTTTCCTAACGTCACTGGCGTTGAATGTCGACGCACGCGAATGTCCGTTTTACGCAACTACCATTTTAACCGTGTTTACTTTCAGTCCCAAGCGAAGCGCTCAGCTCGACGCATATGAAATGTGCGCCGATCCACCGAGGAATGATCTATCTTCGCCACCAAACTTTTTCCCGTGCGCTAATTTCCTTCCCCGCGAGGAGCCGCTCTGCACTTTGTCTAAGTTCGCCGCACACACAGCGTCTGTTTTTGCCAGGCGTAGGCCCAAAAGCGACGGTGAGAACAAGCGCCTCTCCATCGCAGGAACAGCGCTGGGCTGTGTTCTCTCCGACTGACCAGCCTGGAGGGATCAACTCTCCGCGTGCTCTCCTTCTCTGCATGTCTCCTCTCATAGTAGATCAGATCAGCAGCGCAAGCTGTCGCCGGCCCCCTTTGGTTGCCAAGGCAACCGCTTCCAAGATTAGGGCCTTTTCACTGCCGATTCCGAGCGCTTGTTCCAGTCGGACAATTCCCCCTGACGTATGCGCATTGCGGGAGCGTTGGCCCTGGACGGAGGAGCGTCTTTGTTTCGTCTCCTCCCTCAGCCCGCCCGACTCCTCACGTCTCTTTGTTTTCTTGCATATTTCGGAGTGCCGCGAAAGTAAACATCAGATCACAGTGATTTTAAATGGGGCGATGGAAAGAAAGGCGAAAAGAGCGGAGCCTAGGCGCTCCGCTGTTCGCTTTATTTTTCATCACGCATTTACTTCGGTGTTAGCAAAAAGACGCTAGAGTCGAACGGGATGCATTATAAGGCGACTCTTAGATCATTTTTCTTACCACTCAGGTAAACGCGCTATCAAAAGAAAAGGGAAGAGCAGAGACCAATGGCGCCCCGTTGTTGGCGTTTCTTTTCATCGGGATAATACGTTAACTTTATCTATAGCAGCACTGCATGACGGTTTTTTTGTGTTGTTGTCTTGAGCTCAGGAAAATCCAGCAACCCATAAGCATTTCCCCTAACATGCTATCGTCTTCCCCTTTTATCTCTCTAGTATTTCTGCTTTTCTTTTTCTGTTATGCAAGTTAAGCGGTGGAGTCGAGCAACATTATTTATTCTTGCGATTTATTACTGTTTTAGGGTACAGTTTATTTTCTCTGTTTCTTTTATAAACAACATCGCCTATGTCGTGATTTTGCGCTGCCATAAAATTTAGTTTTACCGATATATGAGTTTTGTGCTGAGAGTTTTAAAATAATAGTTTTGCATGCTCTATACTTGTCTTCCCTCCCAACTTTCTTTTTTACTCTTGATTGTTCTTGGTACTACGATTTTACCGAGCCCTTCTGTCGCGACGCTTGACACGGACTCAACAGACTACGACAAAAATGAACAGTTGGCATGCAGATTCAACGCAATGAAGTGACGCGCGAACTGGCTTTTGATTCAAACGTCCGAGAAATCGACATGCGGCTAGGTAAGTTATCAGCTTCTGAGTGATTTTTCTTGAACCAATAAGTACCGCTCGCACATGCAACCCATGTTCCCGGTTTGTGCGCCTATGGCGGAGTAATCAGGGGAAATCATCACAATGGCCGTACTCTTATCTGCGTCATTCTGCTTGTGGCTCTGATTGAAACTACGAAGTATAAAGGAAATTACTAATCAACATTGCCTTCATGTGCATGGGAGAGAAATGTGAGGTAGTAAACGGTTCTGTCGAAGTTGGCAACAGAAACATTCGGAGTCTTTTACCGACTGTGTTCTCTCGAACATGAATTGGCAACTAAACTGCAGGTTGCAACATGATCGATTGAAATAGAAACCACACGAATTATAAACAGATGCGTAAAAAACTTGGCAAAAATGTGCATATGTTGCATACCTTCTTTTGGGATGTTTGTTGCCCATCACAACCGGAACTATTTCTTCTTGTTGTCCTTCAGCGGGGCCATGTATGTGTACTGAGTCTCGTGATGCGTAAAAAATGGAGAATGCTCTGCTTTCGTTACCAAAGGTACAGGGCACGTGAACGCGCACGTGTCAGCCTGTTATGTAGGCACGTTCACTGATATATTTACCGTTGTTTTAGAGAGTGATCTTACATTACAGGAACATTTTTCCCACCTCTGTGAAAACCTGCGCACAATATTTCCTGCACCCGCCGCGGTGGCTCAGTGGTTAGGGCGCTCGACTACTGATCCAGAGTTCCCGGGTTCGAATCCGACCGCGGCGGCTGCGTTTTTATGAAAAAAAAAACGCTAAGGCGCCCGTGTGCTGTGCGATGTCAGTGCCCGTTAAAGATCCCCAGGTGGTCGAAATTATTCCGAAGCCCTCCACTACGGCACCTATTCCTTTCTTCTTTCAGTCCCTCCTTTATTCCTTCCCTTACGGCGTGGTTCAGGTGTCCAACGATATATGAGACAGATACTGCGCCATTTCCTTTCCCCAAAAAACCAATTATTATTATTATTAATATTTAATAATAATTGGTTATTTGGGGGAGAAAGGAAATGGCGCAGTATCTGTCTCATATATCGCTGGACACCTGAACCGCGCCGTAAGGGAAGGGATAAAGGAGGGAGTGAAAGAAGAAAGGAAGAATGAGGTCCCGTCGTGGAGGGCTCCGGAATAATTTCGACCACCTGGGGATCTTTAACGTGCACTGACATCGCACAGCACACGGGCGCCTTAGCGTTTTTCCTCCATAAAAACGCAGCCGCCGCGGTCGGGTTCGAACCCGGGAACTCCGGATCAGTAGTCGAGCGCCCTAAACACTGAGCCACCGCGGCGGGTTATTATTAATATTTCCTGCATATATTTTCCACGCCGTCTGTTATGGCACTTTCCTTCATAGAAATTATTCTCCACGCTAAAGTTTACAGTATGCCACGCTGTGTGTTCACCGCTTATTAGCATTGTACTTTTAGATCCACTTGAGAAAGATGAATTATTTACGCCCGATGTGTTCTGCAACTGCGTACAACTTATATCTAACAAAAGTTAGAAATGTGACTTTCTCATTACTTATAAGAAGGCTGAGGTCTTTATTTGGTTTGTTGGGAGCCTCGAAATCCTTGCGTAGCCAAGGATGGTCGCTGAGGTTACCCGAGCTTCTTGGAAGATCCTCTCATTAGACATTTGAGAAATTAATTTTGTATGTCATTGCTAAATAATACGACATGTCCCTTTAAGCCCTGTAACCACCTTTGTTTGTTAAATTTTCATAAAATTCGGCAGAACATAATTTCGCGATAACTTGAGTTTGGCGCGTGATAGCCATAGACGCTTATGCGCCACTAGACCGAACACACTACAAAACAACGAGAAGATAGAGATGTGTTTAGGTTGTTGAATTTGATGAACTATAAGTCCCAGATTTTCCAAAACTATTCTAAATATGCATTTCTGCAATACCGGTTTCAAGACACAGCCCGCTGTCTGAAAGTAATTCCTAAAGTAGCGAGTAAGCAAGATAAACGAATGCGTAAGTAATATTGTTACGAGTCGGCCAGCCGAACAACTGGACGTGATGACTGATGGCAATAAGATGATTTAATGGCCGGTGGCCTAGAGCGAGAGTTCCGTCCCCCGCCACTGCCAGCTTAGACTTCTTCGTCACAGCTTATTGCAACCTTATTTAATAAATCAACATAGCCTGTGTTAAACGCAGTGAGAACTTTTGACATTACGAAAATAATTAGATTGTCCGAAACCTAAAATTAGAATGTACAGCATAATTTTAAACTTACATATCTCGATGTCGATGCCCGCTGATATTAATCATGAGCACTTTGCTGTAATCTCACTTCCAGACACAGCCAGCGAAGCCATTCGTCGCTTTAGTAGGCGTCCCATCTGTATGTTTCAAATTTACTCTCAGTAAACAATATATTTTGTTGTTTTGAATTGGGGTGTATTTTATCATATTGGGGCTCTGTTGTTCTGCACTGCATAGTAACAGAACACTTTCACAAGTGTTTCTGTATCAAGTGGACTACCATGCGTTGTAGATTGTTCCGGGAATATAGAGTAGGGCGCCTTGGTGTTAAAAACCATAAAATAACTGCCCGGTGACAATGAATGCGCTCAGCAATAGCAATCGTTATGGAGCATGAACAACGCACTCAGTGTCTCAATAGCCAGGAAGCTGTCCTGCACTGCACGCTGCGTAAGCAATAGGAACAGAAAATTCGCATATATGTAGTACAAATGAGATTTTGGGCGCTTTCGAGGTCAATTGTAGATTGCCAGATTAAGGCGGCAATCACGTCATAATGCTGCTGCTACTGTCGCAAACTTTTGTTTCCTCTGGCATATGTGACCTGCTTGTTTTATATTTGCTTTACATTTCTGGTAAAAAAAAAAAACATTTTGCTTTCAAGCATCTTGCGATGATGAGATCGCCACCAGAAAGTCTACATGCCCAGCATGATTTCATCCCTTTCAGTCACTGAAAAGGTCATCAACTTTTCCCGCTAACTTCAAAAACGAAAAAGAATAAATAAAAAAGAACGCTGTGCTCAGCTCCATTCAATTACACGGTTACGTAATATCGCTCCTGCACTAAGATCGTCTTTTTATCCTGAAAATCCATTTGAATTTTTTGGCAGAAGTTCTATGCTTTTAGCTAATGATCTCTTAATCTTTTCGGAACGTTTAGTACTTGCACTTCTGCGCCCGAAGTTTTTACTTCGAAACCCCTTTGTTACTGCACTTATTTGAGATAGTTGTGTTTGGAATTAAGTTCATTAAACTTCATTTTAATAAGAGCCCCAGGTCTGGCGATATACCGCATACACTCTGATAAGGACTACTTTTTTTCGCACATTTCGCGGCATGCGGCCGTTACACGAAAGCGAAATTTTCGAATCAAAGAGAGAGAGAGAGAGAGAATGAAGGAAACGCAGGGAGGTTAACCAGATGTGAGTCTCCGGTTTGCTACCCTACACTGGGGATGGGGGATAGGGGTTAGAAAGATGACAGAGAGGAAAACGCAAAAAAAAAGGAACGTGCACACCTGGAGACACACACACACAAGGCGTTCCAGTTAAAGTCTTTCACACAGGCCGGTAGATTGTGAGAAGCGCAAAAGCGCTTGCACGGCATTCTTCTGCGACGGTAGGTCCTTTCGATGTTGTAGAATTCTTTTTTCGGATAGCGGTTGGTCGTCCAGTTGGTCAAGTTCGTGGCTAAGGCATGCCCTCTGTGGACTGTACTGCAGGCAGGAGCACAATAAATGGCCAATTTATTCTTCATGGCCGCAGTGGTCACAGGTTGGGGTGTCGGTCATCCCTATGCGGAAGGCATAGGCTTTAGTAAAGGCAACACCCAACCAAAGTCGATATAAAAGCGTGGCGTCTCTACGGCGAAGCTGTGATGGCGCTCGAAGACTTAATGTTGGATCAAGTGAGTACAGTCGCGTATTTCTTAAATGTGGCTCATTCCATTGCGACTCGGTGCACTGCCGAGCAAGTAGGCGGAGCTTCCGTGCCGCGTCAGTTCTAGAAAGAGGAATTAGGACGTGGCGCTCCTCAGTATGGGCTGAGCGGGCAGCGTGATCCGCCCGTTCATTGCCGATAATCCCGCAGTGACTTGGAAGCCATTGGAACGTTATTTCATGGCCGGCATCACTTATATGGTGTAACGTCTCTGTAATATGAAAGATTAGTTGTTCGCGCGGTCCGCGTCGTAGAGGTGACAGTAGAGATTGCAGTGCCGGCTTCGAATCGCAGAATATTGTCCATTTGTGTGGCGGTTCATCACCAATGTGATGAAGGGCAGTTAAGAGCGCTGCGAGCTCTGCTGCCGCCGGTGTTGTCGCGTGGGTCGTCTTAAATTTGATTGTTGTAGCTTTCGCTGGAATGACGATTGCCGCCGCGGAGCTGCTTGGAAGGACAGATCCATCAGTGCAAATATGCGTTGAGTCACGGTAGTTCTCGTACAAATGTAGTAGCGTGAGCTGTCTAAGGGCTGGTCATGACAGATCAACTTTTTTTGAGATACCAGGTATTGCGAGGTTGATTTTTGGCTGAGCGAGGCACCATGGTGGGATCGAAGGTCTCGCAGCCGGAGTGAAACAAGCTGGCAATGATTCTTCATATGCAGTTATCGTTTGGCTGAAAGATGTGTGTGGCCTGTCCGCTGGTAGAGAGGCTAAATGGTGACGAGGATTCCTGGCTAGATGCCTTATATGGGTCCTGAGTACTTCAATTTCAATGTGGGTCTTGACAAGGTGGTCTCTAGCGATTGCTATCGTAGCCACTGTTGAAGCACTCTCAGGCAGGCCTAGACAGATCCGGAGCACTTGACCCTGGAGACTTTGTATTGTGCGTAGATTCGTTTTGCCTGTGTTGTTTATTGCTGGCAAGCTGTATCGCAGAAATCCTAGAAAAAGCACCCTGTACAGTTGTAACATGGCACTAGGCGACATTCCCCAGGTCTTGCCAGCGAAAAACTTGAACAGGTGGCAGATGCCTGTCAACCGTTTTTTCACGTATGATATGTGTGGGCTCCACGGCAAGTCCCTGTCGATTATGACACCTAGAAACTTGTACGATCGGACCCATCGTATTATTTGGCCATTTATCAGTACACTGTAGTTTGCCATCGGTTTGCGCGTAAATGGCACTAGTGCGCATTTCTCGGAGGAAATTTCCAGGCCTCGATTACGGAGATAGATAACAGTTTGTGTTGCGGCTCTCTGAATTCTCGCTCGCAACTGTAGGCGTGTTACTGCAGATGTCCATATGCAGGTGTCATCCGCGTACATTGATAGCCTGACTGTGGTTGGCACGCGCTCAAGGAGAGCAATTAGTGTTAGATTAAATAACACGGGGCTAAGTACAGCGCCCTGGGGGACGCCGCGGTAGCTATAGTGAAGAGAAGTATGGCCTTCCTCAGTGCTTACAAAGAAGGATCGCATGGATAGATAGCTCCGTATCCATTGAAACATCCGACCACCCACTCCTACCTCTGCGAGAGCAGAGAGGATGGCCTTATGCGTAACGTTGTCATACGCCCCTTTAACGTCGAGGAATAAGGATGCGCAGAGACGCTTACGGCATTTCTCATGTTGAATGTAGGTCACCAGGTCGACGACGTTATCGATCGATGATCGACCGCGTCGGAAGCCCGCCATGGCATCTGGGTAGGTGTTGTGGTACTCCAAGTACCACTCCAGGCGTCCTATGACCATCCTCTCCATTACTTTGCCCACACAGCTCGCCAAAGCGATCGGGCGATATGATGAGAGCTCCAACGGCGACTTGCCAGGCTTCAGCAGTGGAACAAGGCGACTTGTCTTCCAGGTTGTTGGTAGCGTGCCATTTCTCCAAGATTCATTGTACACCTCAAGAAGAACTCCTCTCGCTCGCTCCCCCAGGTGACACAGAGCTCGGTAGGAAATTCCGTCAGGTCCTGGCGCTGATGTGCGGCTACACAAAGCTAATGCTGCCTTAAGTTCGTGGATCGAGAATGGTAGATCCAACCGGAAATCACGTGGCGGCGGGCAGCTGCTCGAAGGCGATGGAATGTTGGGAGCTGTGAGTTGGCCGGATAATCCGGCGCAGAAATCCTCTGCCACGTCATTCTCCGACCTCTTTTGAGAGAGGGCAAGCGCCTTGAATGGGAATCGCTGTACGGGAAGTGTCCGCAGCCCGCGCACCGTTCTCCATAGTTGCGATAAAGGCTTGCGTGGATCTAGCGACTCACAGAGGGCAGCCCAACGTTGCGGTTCGAGCTTGTCTAACCGGCGCTGTATCTTCTTTTGCGTGCGCCTGGCGGTCCGTAGATCGTCCATTGTTTTCGTACGTCGGTACCTTCGTTCAGCACGTCGTCGGATTGCTCGTCGTCGTTCTAGTTCCACATCAAAATCATTAAGTGTCGAGGAGCATGTTAGAGTACACATAGTGTCTTTGCACCACGCTCTTGATTGCCTCTTCCAAGTCGGAAGATGGATTGGCGTCGCAGCGTGCTTCCATAATAGACTGAAATTTAGGCCAGTCCACTCTCTGGACCGTATCCTGTGTTTTGGAAGCGGTCAATCCTCTGATCTTGATGTACGTGGGGATATGGTCGCTTCCGTGCGTCTCTATGTCCGCAAACCACCCTGCACGTCTGACTAGGCTTCGTGAGACGAAAGCCAAGTCAAGACAGCTGCTGTACGTGGAGCCACGTAAGAACGTAGGACTTCCATCATTCAGCAGCCAAAGTTCATTACTGGAGGCGAAAGATACCAGAGCTCTGCCTCTTGCGTTGATGATCCGACTTCCCCAGAGTGTATGATGGGCGTTGAAATCTCCAATGATGACCCAGGGATTGGAGGTTGAGGAAAGGATGTCTTGTAGTCTTTTGTAATCAAAGCGACTTGACGGAGATAGGTAGGCGCCTACAAAAGTAAAGGCCAGATGCTTTTTCCGTACGTTGTAGGCTTATATATTGATTACTGTCATTTGGTGGTACAGGCTGATGAGTGTAGGTGAGGTCACGGCGAATAAACACCAAAGCCTTACTGTTTTCATAAACAGCTGACGACATAAATGATTCATATCCAGAAAGCCTGATTTTGTTCGATAAGTTCGGCTCGCAAATGACGATAATGGGAAACATATTGGCGTACACGAAGCGACGGAAATCCGAAAGGCGCGCTTTGGGTCCGTGGGCATTCCACTGAAAAATAGCTGCTTGTCGGACCTCTTCTCTAAAAGACCAAGGCTGTGGAGCCATGATCTACTCAAGGGTTGCAAGCACCGGACTCAAGGCGTCCAGTACTTGAAGCGCACTTCTGGCAGACGGTGTGTGCATGTTGCTTAGCAGCACGCGAATGGCATTCATTAAAGGCCTAATAAGTGCTATCACTTGCTCATCTGCATTCCGCGACTCCTCGGAGACAGACCTTGCTGTACTGGGGGTGGCTTCTTCTGCGGCTCTTCTGGCAGTCGTGTACACGGAAGTGGCGGCCATTCCTTTGTGGAAAGAGATCTGGCAGTTTTCACCCTTCCAACATCGGTGTTCGGAGAGCTGGAAACGTCCGCTGATGATGATGCTTGACGAGGTGACTTTTCCTGAAAGCTTGATGTTTTCCGCCGTGAAGACCTTCGTCGGTGACGTCGTCTTCGCCGTACTTTCACAGCGGCCTCTTTTTGGGTAGAGTTGTCTCTCACCATTTGTTTAAGAATGGTGATCTCCTTCTTGATCTGGGGACAGTCTTTGGAAGAGGCGCAGTGATCACCTTGACAGTTAGGACACTTCAACGTGGTTGCGCTGCAGTTGTCCTCTGAGTGGGATTCGGCACATCGAGTGTTATCACGCAGCTCTCAGGTCCCACTTTCTTGGACATGACGTCTATTGTAATTCAACTGTGGAATATTGAGGTTACCGTTATCAACATAATGACGGGAGTGAACGAGTCTTCTTAAGCGCAGTAAAATCGTGTTTGTGACAATAAATAGCGAAAAACGAGAAGCGTCCCGCGAAGGGATCTGTGCATATAATAGCGCGACAGCGTTAAGGCGCCCGTCCTGCGGAAAATCCGGCGTCGTCGTTGTCGTAGTCCTCGTCGGCGTTGTGAGCGAGAAATCCCCTTAAAAGCAACCTAGTTTTGCCACCTAGGTCACGTGGCCTTGTGGCGTAATCACAACCTGTACATCGAATAGTGAGCAAGCTCACCACCGTGCTAAGTGGCAGGTAAATAAATGATTGGTCGCGAGAGGTTGCTCGGGTAGAGCAACCTGGGTCTCACAAGTCCCACCTGTGGCAGCACCTGCCACCGCAGCGCAGGTGCTGCCACACGCGTTTGTGGCGCATCACTTAAATGCGCCAGGAGAGGTATGAGGACTCCCACCGATCTATAAATTTAAAGTCGAGAATAAACAATTTCGCGTATATGGCAGTAACCCAATGCGCAATCGCATAACACCCTTCAGGTGGAGCTTAAGTGTCGCCTCCAATTTTTTATTGGGCATGGTGCAATCTTAAGGCATCAAAAAAAAAAGGAGTCACAAACAACTCCCCGTTAGAAAAATCTGCTTGTGTAGAATTTCTGGCTGTGAGTCGTGTGCAGGAAGCAGCCTGCGTACAGAAGCAAGTTCGACTGAACTTGGCATATTTTGCCTCACGAAATTTCATGCCCTTCGTCCAACATTTATTCAACGGCCACCCTTTTTCGATGCGCGAAAACACATATTACCTGCTAATTCTCGTGCTAGAAAGCGGTCGCGCCCTCCGGTGTTATTTTCTGAGAAGAGATAAAAAGTAATGTGATTGCAGCGAGCATTAACGGCAATCAAGGCAGGTTATTCAGAGAAAGGCTAATGCTCAGTGCAGGAATATTTTTGCAAGAAAATTGGCAGAAAACAGCCCACCTACAAGAAGTGCGTGTGCACAAAGCTCCATCCAGAAGCAGCGAGCAAGAAAAAAAAAACAGCTGCCAGACGAACAAAAATTAAAAAAGCGCGTGTTAAGAGAAAATAATGATTAGGTTCTGGGACTCCCTAGAAAGTGTTAACGACCACCTATACCATCGTATCAATTGTTACTCAGCATTACAGCTACACGCAGCGAGTCGAAGGCTTGTCTGTGTTTCGTCGTTTCCGCCACGAGGTTTTCGTCAGGGTCGACCGCCTCTTCGTGGAGACGCGGGACTGCTCGGCGCGTAGTGCCAATGTCCGCTCGGCGCCTCGAGGCAATAAACACGTTGGCGCCGCCAGGGTAGTGAAAGCGCGACTTCTGTTTTGATACGCGTTTCAGCAGGGCATTGCACTCGGTGCAAACGTCGCTCTCTGCTTTCCGCGTCCCTGGGTGTCAAGGGCTACATTTCGGAGTCCAAAACACATGGTATTGCTTCCAATTCATTTTCTCTCATATTAATGAAATGTATTTACGCAGTAGTTTAGTCGAGGAAGAGAACATAGACGATCTTGCCTTTTCGCATACATGCCACGATTCGACAGCGTTTAATTTCAGCTGACTCTGTCAAATTTATATCCAAAACAAACAGAATTTGGTGATAGCCGACCTCTCTGAATTGTCACGCCTTATTGGTTCGTTGCTAGCATTAGCTGTAATTTTTCTCATATCGCCCGGGTAGCTTTTTTTTAGGGGGTGGGGGGGCGGGGGGTGGAGAAGTTTGGCTGAGATAGCTGAGAATGAAAAGCAAATACATATCAGCCTAAGAAGCATAGGGATGGCATAGTTGTGAGGCCGACGCGATGATGGTTTCACTTTTTACGATTGGAATTTGCCATCACTGAACCGTGATTTGTTGTTATGAACCGAATGCACCAAAATATGACGCACAAGACTGCAATGCGGCACTGCCACGGAGTTCTGACAGCAGTGTGGATTTTAGTAAAAAATGTCGTAGAACAAAAAAAAAATGAAACAAGAAGAGAAACGACGTATGCGGAATTTTTTCCTCTTTCTGTTGAACGCGGCGCGACAGTTCGCAAAAAGGTCGATAGACATGGAAGTTAGGCCACCCAAAGACTTAGCTACATAGACTGCTTTGTTCTGAATCCATTAAAGCTTGATATTCATCAGATGCATTAGGCAAGCCATTTTTTTCTTAAGTGGTTAAAAACTCAATTGAACAGAATTTTACTCCGCCGCGTTGATTTTGTTGGCAAACTAAGAAAATTTCTCGGAGCAAGAGAGCATCAGGAAGTCGCCAAGTTTCGAAAGCAAGCTTGCGGCGCTAGAAGCTTCTCCCCTTGAGGGGCGATAAAGACCAAAGCATGCATCAACGACAAATGTGCTTTTATAATAGCCATGTCGGTGCCTTAATTTCCGGACGTTCACTCGCATTAGAAGTTAATGTTTTTTCACTTATTTTGCTGCACCACGTCTGCTCTTTTTGTTTTGTCTTTGTGAATAAATTATTCGTGTTCCGAGAACGTTAGCTCCGTAAAAGAGCTAATTCAGCCCAATTTCTTCATAAAATCTATGCACCATACTCTTTTTTTTCACCCTCCGTGCGAGATCAGAAAATATCTCTAGAATAGTGAGCAGTTCATTCTCAACTTGCCGAATAGCTTTGCCGTGAGCGTGGAATCCCATTACAAAATGCTGAGCGATATACTTGTGTCGTTTTGTTTCTGAGAAACGCTTTAATGAAAGTTCATGTTACTTTTATTTTCTACTGAGTGACGAAGAAAAAAAGATGCGAAAACATCGATTTTATGGAAACTCCTCTGGCACGAAGAAATCGTCGGCGAAACTCCTCAAGCGCTCACCAGGCGCTCAAAATACAGAAAGTTATAAAGATTTTATTGCGGAAGCCTTCTTGAAACTGACCCGTCACGGAGGCTGTACCATTGAGCACATTAGCCACAGGGCGTGCGATCACGTCCCTACCTCGACTGTCGGTCTGCAAAGGAGGCGAATTATAAAAACGCCCTTGTACTATGTGGTGTGAGTCTATTTTAAAGTACATCAGGCGGTTGAAATTATTCGACGCTTCCCACGGTGGCTTTGGAGAATGTACTCTACAATTATTTAAAAATTTGCAAGTGTCTTTATTCCTGCTTTGGCAGAAATGGAAAGTTCATAGCTGCCTCTGAAAAGGTAAAAAAACTAAATGCTCATGAGTGCATACTGTTCTGTATAGATATAGTAGCGATTTGCGCATAAAGCATGCACGTATTAAGCAGTGTGGAACTGGGCTTTGTCGCCATAAATAACCGCGCTGCATTGAGGGCTATATTCATAAAGTTTGCTCAGCAGGCAACCGCACAAGAAATCTAAGGTTTTCGTGCTTGTGTCACATTTACGGTCGACATTGTCCCCGTTCATCTGGCCTTTCTATCCCGCTGGCCGAAGATTTTTTTTGTCCGGAGCAATTTTTTGGACAATTTAATACACTAAATACGTGGTCGTGTTTAAGCATTTGCTAAAAACATGCCCTTAGCTGCGTTTCTGGCGTGCGATTTCAGTTGCCGGAACAAGCTTAGACAATTAAAACCATGCCAACAAGCCATAATGCTGCTATGTAATGATTACCGATGAAATACGCGGCTCTATTTTGCACTTCTGAGTAATAAGAATAGGCCGCAGAGTATGCGGGGCATTATTTTTAAGCTTTTGTTTCCGACCATTTCTTGGAGGGACAATAAACAATCAGCTCGTGATTACATGGTTTACAAACACAGAAGGCCTGGCACATGCCATGACCTTGTTATCATAGCTGTTATAAATTATTAGGCTCTGCGGCTTTTATAAACCCATGATCAAAAAATTCGTCAGTTGAAGGTGAGGGATATTTTAGCGGTCCGGATAGCAAAATGAAGACATTTACCAAATAAATCATTGACAATGGCATAGAAAGCAGCAATGATGACCCGTTTCGCCTTTGAGTAACGACAGCTGAATACGCTTGACCTAAATGCTCTCCAGGCACTGCATTTTTTCAGATTTCCTAAGGCCTTGACAACACGAACGGAAATCCACGGGTGGCCTGCTATGAACCGGTTTCTCACTTTTCTGTTATTCACCCGAATATATATATATAAAGACGAGTTGGTGCGTCCGGGTGGCGTCTGGTTCACCGTTTGGTGAAGAGCTCCTTTTCTACTTCATGTTGCATTTTCTACGTGAAATATGCCAACCTGGTCCAACTGTGAAGGGTTAACAAATACGTGACTTCACATTGTCTTTGCACCCCCGACATTCTGATCTCTTCTTTATGCAGTGTGAGGGCAAGAACACTGTTCCTCGAACTTATTCCTCGAAGGCACCCGAGATACCCTTTTTGCTTTTGTGGTGTCCCAGCCAACTTGGGATCTTTTCCGCCTTCATTGTGGTGACAGCGGACAGCGATGAGGCCAATCGTCTTCGCGATGGGATGCTTGGTTGCGCCGAGGGTTGCTCTGGCGCTGAAGGCGACGCGACAACACCGGCGTCATCTGGTGGGGTGCGCAAGTTCAGGGAATAGATTTTCGCATGTTTGCCATGTCTGTAAACGTTTACTAAATAGCAAGACCGCTCCGTTAGCTCCGACCTCAGGCAAGAGTAAGGGGCTACCAGCAGGCGAACTCATTAACTCTTTCAGTCCAAAATTACGAGTATTCAGCATAAAATTTAATGCCTAGAGCATCACGTTTAGGAAGATTATGGTTAAAAATGGTGGAAAAATCACACGTCTGACTTTTCATTAAAAACTTGATATGAAAATTCTATGAAATCGCTAGGGCGTCCAGGGTGTAAAATACGCAGTCTCAAGAATTCTATAAAAACCCCTTTTCTAGTGGCAAGCTCTGAGCAAGTTCTTGTATTTTATGAGGCACTGGTGTGTGCTCCATTCCTGACATCGAATACGTGAGGATGATATCATCCATAGCTTGGACCTTTTTTTTACATCATATTCTTGAGGCCACCGCGCTCTCTTTTCCGTGTGCGCAAATCTGAACTGTGTTGATATGGATTTTATTTTTGAAGCGTAGTGCAGGAGTAAGGACAACTACGCTACCTTTTGACAGACCTCTCTTTAGGACGGCCTAGGCAAATTGCATTCTAAGCTCAAGGCGTCCAGCTAGCGGCAGAAGGCAAATACTTTTGAAGCTATAAACTCATATATTCAGTAGTCGGAAAATTTTTTAAGCATTCGTACTCTGAAAGTGGTTCTTGCACAGGGTGTTAGGGTTCTCTGGATTTCTTCTTTTCACGCAGTTGTAGTACTGGGTCCACACTGGCATTCCATCCGTGACAGTACCTGTTTAGATAGCTTAAGCTTTCAGCGCTGTTCCATTAGCGCTTAGTTCTTTATCGTCGTCGCAGTCAGTATTGTCAATGTCTAAGCCAAGATGCAATTCTGGTTCAAAACATTCGCGGTCTCCTCTCTTTCTGCTCGTTCGGGTGATGTTTTCTTATTTGTGGAAATAAACCAAGCTACTCTTAAATCTTTTGTCTTTGCTACTTGACAATAGCTTGCGCAAAATGCCTCGTGAGAAACCAACGTTAGATGTCTTACAATGGGTTCATCAAAATGGCATTATTACGGTGCAATTGGCGATAACTAAGTCAAACGTGACCGTGATGCGCATTCTACGGAAGGGTCCTCAGCTCAAAATAATTGCATTTTTAATCAATGCTAGTTGTGGCATCCTCTAGAGCTCTAAAATTCTTTTACCGAACAAAACTCCTACGGAGGAGTAACGTGAGACCTCCTAGTGCCCTTTAAGTGATAGAAAAAAAAAGCTTTTTTTAGCGATAGCTACATTACGGTAGCATTTCAAGCCTTCAGCGCGGCGCGCCACCCTGTGGCTGCGCCGCCACGCTGTCACATGGTTGGTCACGTGGTGCGAAGCAGCTGCCGGCGGCGTGGCGCCGTGGCTGATCACGTGGATCGTCACGTGGTTGGTCACGTGACCAAGTTCCACTCAGCCAGCTGTAGCTATTGCGGCACTCCAGGTTTAAACAGAGCTAAACCACCGCCAATTTTTGTTCTTGTAGAAACTTAAGACTAGGTAGTGGCGTTCGACTATACCTTCGACAGTCTGTAAGGTAGTTTTGCACTTTTTTTAAGGTAATAGCATTTGTTGGTTAAGCAAAAGGTACCTACTACATGCAGATTAATTGCGAAATGCAGAGTTTCGTGCGGTTGGAGTAGATTTTTTTTTCCTCTGCGGAAGTCTACAGGCCTGCCAACCTAGCGATTTATATTAGAATAACTGAGTCGGAGTCTATTAAAAGAACGTCCCAAACCGATGGAATCCCTCGGAGGCGTGACAGATGAACAGTCAGTAGGCAGGCGATTGGCGCATGGTGAAAAACGTCAAGTTGACACATAAGGCACCTGAAATGAATACTGTCTTGTCCACTCTGCTCGGCCGCCTCGCTGAGTCCTTTACACCACCCAGACTCTGCGCGTGGTCCAAAAGGTGGCGCTGAATGATCGAAAGAAAGTACAATAAAACTCTACCAGAACAACATCAGAATATAACCAAAATATGACTTTTAAGTTTTAAGATATATTGTTTGAGGTTTTAGGTTTAAAAGATGTGAAATAAATCAAGGTACCTCTTTAACTTACTGGGACAGGTGACATTCACCATCACTCCTATTCTAAGGGGACGCCAATAATTTTAAATCATCCATACAGACCTCTGTTGCTTGCAGCTAGAAAAAAAAATTTCGAATGCAAAATCAGTCTTGCATTCTCTGACCTCTGCTGTCATATTTTTCAAGGTGATGCAATCAAATGCGAAACACTCTAAGTAAGGTGAAAGAAGCGGAACTTTCACGTACTCTTATCCTTGTCAGCGCATCTAATATGGGTTAAGATGTTTACTTTCGCAATTCACGGAAGGGAAAGACGCACGCGACGCAACCAAGCAACTAATGCTGAACCATTAATCTTCGTAGAAAGCACAAACCACTGGTGCGCGTGTTTCGCGGGGCTGGCGAAGAAAGCGCAGTCTGGCGTGTGGTGGCCGGTTGATGAACGAGTCCTGCTTAGCATGCAGATGCAAAGCAGCTCTTCTTGCGTATGCAGCGCTACAACGAGCCTACGCCTGCAGCTGTCGCCAGCACCACGTGCAAATGCGGCGTTCGCAGGAGATGTAAACAAGGGCGTCTGCAGGAGCTCAGTTCCGACGGGAGAGTGTGGTCAGAAGAAAAATGGGTAAAACGCTACGCTTTTTGCCCAATCTCATTTAGCGCACTACATATTTGTGCGCCGACTCCACACTTCTGAAACACAGATCTGCGCCGACACTGGCGTTTCGAGAGCGAAAGGCAGATACTTTGCTTGCTTGGAGCTCTCGCATAATGCTCTGATATTAAGTTCCCAGACAGCACGGATAATTGGCATGGAATAGGATGTTCTCACTCCGGTCCATTGTAAGACCGGCCTTTGCCAATACATTTCCAATATTCGCCCGGTTTCATGTGCTGCTTGCGTTGTTAATGAGTTTGTGTGGTAAAGTATCGGCGAGGCGGAAGCTAGCGGAGTTCACGCTTAGTCCGGACTATAGCCCAATTTTGAGCGGAAAGCATAAAGTCCTTTCCTTTTGCGAGCTCTGCCGGGCTTCCGCGGTTACGATGTTAAAATCTTAGCGAGTTGGAGTGTGCATAGTTTACTGGTGATAGCCAACGACGTCGTATAAAATAAGTGAAAAGTAATCCTGTACAGTTCGATGGAAAACTCTCCTCTCTGCTCACCGTAAACTGTAGCCAATTCCACGAGCCACCGGAGGTATAGCGACATGAAACCCCATCAACAGTAACGTGAAAAACTAACTACTATTTCACATTTCTTTCCTAGAACAAATAAAACATGCAATACTGCAACCTCACCGTAGTAACGTAAAGTTGTAGGCGCCAACCAAACACAAAAACAAGGCGTCTTTTTTTGTTGAAGTTATTTTGATTTACCCCGACCAAACGAGTTGTCGTCCACCTCTCCACTTCATTAACTTCCACGTCTTCCTTTACGGTCAAGATTTAATTCTTTTCTCTTTGCCCAAATATGGAACAAAAATTATTTGCGTTTCATCACTGTTCTTTACAATCACCGCAAGTGCGATTTAGTGGGTACCTTGCTTCCGACGCTGTTTTTGTCGCCACGAAACCTCTTTAGAGCGCAGACCATAGCTGTTGGCTGTAAAGAATTATCCACCCGTAAGTACTGCTCAAGACTGTTCTTAAGCCCTACCAAAAAAAAGTCAATAATCGCTGACAGGCTACAATTAGGTTATTCTCTGTCCGCCTTCTCATTTACCTTTTCTTTTGTGAGCATAGAAAAAAGCTAACTCCAATATTGCATTAAGATGAGGGAGAGGGGCATTCTGACGCAAATAAAGATGTGAAGTCAATGTCAGGATTTTATGCGGAGGCGAGGAAACCAGTTTCACAAGCGTCATTCACGTCGCAGCCCACGTGACGGCCAGATTTGCATGCAAACAAGGTCGCTTATTTATTCCTACAGGAAGCTTAAGCGCGGCACTTCTTAGCGCTGACGTGCAAAATTCTAATCAGAACATACTCGGCTCACTTTCGCTACTGGTGCTAATTTTGTGATTCGAGCACACTTACCGTCTTATGAATGACGGGAGGAGTGTATGATCGCTGGACCTGAAAAGGTTTGCATAAACGAAATCGAATACAGTGTAGTCAAACGGAAGGATTTCGGCATCTTTTCTCCTAGCCACCACAAACTATGCCTCTGTATTATGATGCATGGTGCTCGAAGCCGCTAACACAAGAAGAAGCATTAGCGGTTGTGAAAGATAGCACAGGTCTTACAATGGCAGGAATCGACCTACAGGAAAAGTGCGTGTGATGCTGAAAATAAGCCGCTAAAAGACGGCAGTAGGAGCTAACTTCTTAAGTAATTTCGGATGCTTGTTAAAAGCACGAACTTTTGGTTGATAAGTTATTATCCGGCAAAGCAAAGGTGTGTCGGACTAAATGATTCATTTTTTTTTGCGTATAGACGAAAGATTGGAGGAAGACGTCGGTAAGCCGCAGGTTGAGCTCCTACTTTTGATGAGGGGGCAGTGCCGTCAGGGGGCTTACGAGGGGCGTTGTTGGGGCGTTTTGCTACGCGGGCTGAGGGTACACGCCAGCGAGCGGATCGGAATCCCCCCTATGATTGGCGAAGTCTACCTCCCTCAAGTACGCTACAACAGGTTCTTCCTGTTAATTTTTTTTTGCATTACGTATTCCTAAATTCACGTCAGGTAGATATTGCTACAACAGCAGAGATTGGTTAACTATGGCTAATTTATTTATGTCCTTCATTTCCTTCCCTATTCATTTGCGTCAAATTTTCCTAACTTTATGCACGTTGCACTGCTTGAGACAGTCGTAATATACGCAGTTCGATACAATACAAAAGTGAAAAAGAAACGATTTAACGCAGTATAATTTTATTTATAGTATTGAACATGTATTATCTGAGCCCTGGAAGCGTCGACCACTTGTAGGTGGAGCCCATCACCCAAGAGATTTGACAAAAGCCATTTTCATTTGGCGTTAAACCATTCAGGTAATTTACGTTCGTCTAAAGCGGCAACACGAACTAGATATTTAAATAAATGTGCACTCTGCTTTCCAGAGAATTCCGGATAATTTTTCTCTGGAGGCTACACAGCGTGACGCCACACTAAGTGAGCTACACCACCGAATTTCCAGTGCCAGCTCTAACAGTATTGAGTGAAAGCGAAAAGCTTGCATTTTAACAGAGAAATATTTTCCACAGTTATACTTTCACCTCTCTTTGTCCTTGAACTTTTGTCCGTCCGTCCAGATGAGGGGAAAATAAAATGCACGCAGATAGGTGAATGCAATTGGTCAGTGGGATTCAAACTCGCATCATTTTCGCTCCAGTGTGAGTAGTGACCACGACAGGCAACCGGCCTCTTTGCGCCGATGCGAGAAGACGCCGCTGGTGCTCTTTTCAACTAGCATGCCGGTCTTAGAATCTTATGAAAGGAGCATTTTATTATGTAATTGTTAGCCTGCAATTACTGTCACATGAAAAATGGCAGTGTTGCTCAAAAAATTGTATCAAGTTCGTGCACAGGAAAACAAAGAAATTAAAAGAAGCATTTATATAAAAAGAATCAGGTGGCCACTTAATTACTGAGAGTTTAATAATGCGATAACATTCGCAGGCGCCAGCTGGCACTGGTGTGCGTCTATTGTTCTCCAGTCCATGCTGCGGGTGGCTGGCAGCCGGCAGGTGGAAAGAGGAGATGCGTGTGTAGAGGATGCTGGATATGTGGCAGGTGGTACTTCCCGTGACCTGACTTTGGAACTCTCTCGACCAACCAGAGGATTTGATAACTGGGCAAAACGCCCGTTTTTTTTTATTCCGTGCTGAAGACAGTAATGCGGAGGGGGCGGCGGGAGAGGAGAATGGTTGGCCGGTGCAGCAGGTGGAAAGAGAGGGCGTGGGGTAGAAGCGGCGGGGTTGGGGTAGCAGATATTGCAGGTCCCACGTCGAAGGAGCTGACAACGTCATAACCATCTCGACCAGCCATTGAGTGTAAAGACAGACCACAACACCGAGGTTTTTCCGAAACACTACGAAATGGCTCATTTTCCTGATTTAGTAGAACTTCAGTTTTGGTTAGGTGTTGCGTGGTACTTTAAAAAGGAAATGATAGCCCCTAAAAAGACAAACGCCGCGGAAGAACGACGAAGGACAAGCGCTAAATTCATCTCTTTTTTTTTTGATGAAAAGTTAGCAAATAAAAGAAAACGAAGACATGCGCAGAGGCGAGACGACACACAATCAACAGAATCGTTCAAGATACCAAACCTTGATCCTAAAAAAAGGCTTACAAAAGGTATCACTTTCACAATCTATTCATCTCTTTCTTAAGTGGAAAGCTTCCAGAAACACCTGTACCTTAATATTGTTGCTCGTGCCCAAAATCCTTATTTCATAGAACCATGGTTCGCACTTCCTGTAGAGCCAGCATTTTTCTCCTGGCAAGTGTTCCGCCGCTCTGCAGCACACCTTGCATTCCGCACAATGCTGCGAAAGATGCGCGCCTCCTACTCTTCTAGCAACCGCACGTATTCATCGGCGCGGTCATTAGCGAATCGCACTGTTTGGTTCACATATGCCTTCCCTCAGGTCAGTGGTTTCTCATACACCACACCGGTGCAGCACTCCACAAATCGTTTGCCATGTTATTTATTGCAACCATTTTTCATGCCATCGCTCGCAATGTGCACAGAGTTGTGCAAGCTCTCGTGGAGCCGCAAACACGACTGGCATGCCATTTCTATTCTCCACCTTCTTCGCATTGTGGGAGATCCTGTGGATATAAGGAACTATTTCTGGCTTCACCAATTGCGTTCCTTGCTCACACGGCTTTTCAAATATGGTGCCTTTGATTTTTCCGAGGAGGACCTTAGCAACAGCTGTGATGACCGAGCACGGGAACCCAGCCGGCAACAGCCGTTCTACTAGGCTTTGAAGACACGCCTGCATGGCATAGTGACACCAATTGAAGAGAACAGACTCGAGGCATAAGCTAGCAATGGCGCAGTACCTCACGAGCCGAATCGTAAGGTAACCTCTCCTTCCGTGCTCGGGGTGCATACAGGCAGCATGCATGATCATTGCCCATGGTAACACTGAGATTTAAAAACTGCGAGCACCCCTGCAAGGGATGTCCATGCGTGAAAACCAACCCCTGCCCGTACTCGCTGAAGCTGAGCAACGCAGTACTTACAGAATGTGTCTAAGTTATGTCATTCCGTTTTTTATAAACTATCAAAACTCGTCAAGGTAGATGAACACTTTTAGTACTCCCTTTCCTGTTGGTTATAGGGCGCGGTCAATAAAGGCTAAAAGAGAGCAATAAAGGTTAGTTCCGGGGCTACGCAGAATCCGAAGCTTATTCCTTGTGTTTGAAGACAAAATTTGCTCTCAACAGAGAAAAAACGTTGCAGTAAGGTAAAACTGAAGCATCGCCAGAAAATTATCTACAGACGCGCGTGAGGAGTTCTGGAACTCAACATCACCACTACTTTCTACAGCATCTCTTGCAGAAATTAACAAGGCATCGTGTGGCATAGAATAAAACAAATCTTCATGATGTAGTGAAACAACATAATCAATGGAAGCATTTCCCACGAGAAATCCAACAACATCCTTAGAACTCTGTGTTGCGAAAGGATCTTGAAGAGGAAAATTTGGGGTGCTTCCGCAGGTATTTCCTTACAACAAGCTGCCATGTACCATTTCCACTAATTACCGTGATTATGTGGCCTACAAAACCACATAATGCATTCATAAGGGAACAAATTTTATCCGCTTATAAATGAACCATATCTTCACGAGATGACCTAAGAGAGACTTCTTGACAAAGGTGCTGCTTTTTATCGTTTTGAAACTCCCTGAATGCGTTTTTTTTGTGTTGCGTTCTGTGTTGCGTTCGAGCAGTCGTTCGTAGCTTCTCTCGCACATCAGCTTGTATGCGCTTCAACGTGATTTAGAGTCCGTGATTGTTCCCTTCATGGCCCATAGTTCTTGTGTGTCTTGTTCGCTTGTCGCTGGATTGAAATGTCCGTAAATGTGCTCCCTCCTGGAAAAAGAAAAAAAAATTGTCCTGAGGAAATGAAAGGGGGAGATTTCCACAGACAAGAAGTGTACCGCAAGGATCAGTTCTCTCACCTGTTCTTTCTAACAATTTTCTAAGCTCAATTCTATGCATTCGAAATGTGAAAACTTATGTGTACGCCGACGATATTGCATTTTTTGCATCAGCAGGTGACATGCACACTCTTTATCGAACCCTGCAAAATTACCTCAATGTTCTTGACAACTGGCTAGGAAGAAATCATCTGTGCCTTAATGTGAAGAATTGCGCATTGTTAGTATTTCCAGTTTCTGTTCCTGAATATCTGTCTGGTCTATAGAAATAACATAATACCTCAAGTTCAGACGGTGAAGTATCTCGGAGTGATATACGACTCTACTCTATCCTGGCAGCCACACATTGAGGAAGTTTCTGCAAAAGGAGTTCGGGCCATTGGCATCCTGCGCAGGCTTTGTAGTGCTAGGTCAGGCATGATAAGGCATACACTTTTGATGATTGTTAAACTGTACGTCCGCCCAATTTTAAATTCGCGTGTGTTTTATTCTCAGGAACTCCTGCCTATAAACTTCGCCCTCTTGTTCTGTTGGAGCGTGAGGCGTTGCGCCTTTGTCTGGGGCTTCCAAAATATGTCGCCAATGCTGTTCTGCACCTTAAGGTGCGAATGCCATCGATATCAGCTAGGTTTCGCCTTTTAACAGTTCAAACATTTTTAAAATTGTGCGACTCACCTCTTCACGCTTCCAGTATATTATTTCTTAATCAACCTCCCGACTTTTTTAGTGCTGCCTGGTCTCGTTTTTATACCCCGCAGATATATTACGTGCAGTCCCTCCTTGATAGCATAAATATTCATTTCACAGATGTCCGCCAAATGTATAACAACTTCTTCAGGGTCTATTGCAGGGCCACCTAAGGTCCTTTCCCTCTCATGTTCTTATTGCTACCGATGCCTCGCAGGATCGCGAAAAGGAAGGTGTGGGAATTTTTTCGCCTTCACTGGATTGGTCTTTTTCTCTCTGTCTTCCTGACTTCACTCCAATTTTTATGGCTGCATTATTAGAAGTAATTTTAGCCTTACGAAAATTAGAAACTACCGTTTCCCAGGTCGTGGTTATGAGAGACTCTCTGTCAAACTGCTCTCCCTTATGCTCACCCACTGAGTCTCGGGCATTACGCCTCTTTAAGTTCCTGATTCCGCTCCATCTAAATTCGGTAAGGTTGCTTTGGGTACCAGATCACATGGGCTTTCACTTAAATGAGGTTGCAGATTCCTTAGCAAGAGCCTCTCTCAGCGGCCCAATTGTTGCCGTCCTGCCATCGTGTGCATATACAGCTGCGGTGAGGTTTCGCAGCTACACAATATTTCAGGAATTTGCTGCCTCGTCTCTTACATCATCTCCCGAATATCAGCATCTTCTGCATCCTTGGAGTAGCAAAGACTGGCGCTCACGCAGACTAGAGGTCTTTTTCACGCGCTTCCGTTGCCGGGTTCCCCTTCTAAATTTCTACCTTCACAGATCTGGCCTGGCGGCTTCCCCACCGTGCCCTTTTTGTGTCGAACCTGAGACAATAGATCACTTCCTGCTGTTCTGCTGCCGCTTCTCTCTTTTGAGGAAGCGTCTTTTGCAAATTCCATTTCACCAACTGGGCTTGCCTGTGTCTTCCGCGGTTGTTCTTTCCATTGGCGCTTCTTTGCTTGGACGAAGCGACAGGAGTGTGCGCTCTGCTGTGCAAAATTTTCTTCAAGAAACGCAGCGACTCCCATTCTAATTTCTTTTTTCCGCTCTCAGTCAGTACGACATTGGAACATCACAGGCATTGTATACTGTTATGCATATTAAGCCATTGTTCCGTCTTCGATCTCCAAGTTAACAGGACCGCTGTCCTTCCGCCTTACAATCTATCAGACTACATACTATTACCACTCCTTTTCCCGTCAAAACTTTCCAGGATCCAGCAATTAGCCGCCTGTGCCTTGGCCACTCCCCCGTAGTGGGTATGTGCCAGCAACGTCTGAGGCCTTCCTTCCTTCGAAGTAACTCTCACTTCTTACAGACAACTGAGCGGCGTTGCGAGGGGAAGATATGAGAAGCGAGTGAAGAAAATAAACGAGAAATATTGGACATATAGTGCTCCGTTGCAATTTCGTTCAGCTGGGTATATTTCAATGGAAGCCGAAATGTTTTTCGAGAACTCGAGAAGATTCATGAATTCGATAATATGAAGCCTCTAAGGGAAGCATGCCTAGTAGTTTTTCGCTAGCGTTTTAAATGGTGGCATGAGCACCTATTAAAATGGCGACGCTGTTCAGGATTCTCTTCATTGCGTCGCAGGAGTAGGCAATAACGCGTGATGACGTCATCATTGTGGAAATCTCAAATTCTCGCTGCCTTCGCCCACATACTACCGTACGATGTCCTACGCCGCCAAACAACGCTTCTTGGGCTCTAGTTTCGTTGGCGTTGCTTTTCCTGCTTGGAGCAGTCGCTTCTTATCTGTAAAAGTAAAACCACTGCACATGAAAATGTACAATTAAAGTAGTATATCAGTGCATATTTACTGACAAACCTTCCTTGTAGCACTCTTTGCGCACACATCAGACGAAAGCACCAAACGTCACGCATGAATTCCTTCACTGGGATAATCTAGAGCTTGGTCGTTCGACGGAGTAATGAATTACTTTATTGAAAACAGATCCTGCAGTTAAGCTGACAAAACTGTGAATAATTCATTCGTGCTTTTTTCTTTTCCTGATTTAGATACACAGCTTTCGGCATTTCATCGCTCTCTGCACCCTGGTGTCCGTAGGATGCGAAATACAATTAACTGAGATAGAAATTACTAGCGGTGAAAGAAAAGTAAATATGGAGAGGAAGATATATTATTAGCTCAAGAGCTTAAAAGGCTATGTTTAGAGCTCATTCTTTCAAAGACAATAATAACTGAATTACCTAATCAGCTCATTCACCTTATGCTGGAGCTTAACTGAAAATAATATTATTAATAATTGGCTTTTGGGGGAAGGAAATAGCGCAGTATCTGTCTCATATATGGTTGGACACATGAACCGCGCCGTAAGGTAAGGGATAAAGGAGCGAGTGAAAGAGGAAAGGAAGAAGAGGTGCCGTAGAGGAGGGCTCCGGAATAATTTTGACCACCTGGGGATCTTTAACGTGCACTGACATCGCACAGCACACGGGCGGCTTAGCGTTTTGCCTCCATAAAACCGCAGCCGCCGCGGTCGGGTTCGAACCTGGGAACTCCGGATCAGTAGCCGAGCGCCCTAACCACTGAGCCACCACGACGGGTTTAACTGAAAGGTTACTTTCCCTAATGGCGCCATATTAAATATCAGTCTATGGTGGTATTATAGGAAGCTTAAGGAAGAGCTCCCTAGAAAAACCTTTCTATGGTTGCCGGAATACTTTGGAGTAGGATGTTTCAAGGGGATATTCATTTTTCTGGGCAACCTCTCTGCCTTTCCCATCAATAAACTCTCTCTCTCTCTCTCTCTCTCTCTCTTTTGGCAAAAAAAAATTCTCTAAAGAACTAAAGAGTGTGATTGATAACAATGCAAAAAGTTTTTTTTTATTAGACAAGACCCAGCTTTTTGCTTCTCTGAACGGGCTGTCATTAATTACCTTCACATAATGATTCGCAACTGTTTGTCGGATCTCTAATGCCCAAACAACATCTTGCTGCCTTAAGCACCAAGGATATCAAAAATAACAAAATTAACACACCGAAAAGAGGCCGGAGAAAAACTATGCAAAGGCCTGTTGGCTAGAATTTTAATTTAGGTATTTATTACAGATGCAGTGTCCCTTTGGGAAAATGTAAGCTTCAGTGCCAAAAACTAAACTGAATGAGGCGCTTTTCGTAGCTTTATAAAAAGAATATTTCGCTTATCTATTACAGAAAAAAAAGTCTATATGCCTCTTTTTCGATGGGAAGAAGAGACATCGCTTTTGTCTAACCACCTCAAAAGAAACCTTCAGACGGCTAGGAACAAAAACATTAAAAAGACACTACCATGTAAGAGGCTTTTAATTGTATTGGCAGTTGCCAAATAAAGGCACCGAGCTGGTTGAAGAATGAGTAGCACGATTCTAACTCCTAAAGCCTCCTGAGCCGACAAAGGGACTGTTTCTTTTTTTTTTGAAGCCATGAAATAAATGATGCGTTGAAGTATGGTACTTTCACCTCTCTTATCATATGTTATCATTTTTGTTCCTCATGATATAATAGGGCGTTTTGTATTTCTGAAAAGAACAGGACAAAATATGGTTCAATGGGTCATGAGATACTACATTTGAAACCAGCGACTTCAAAAATATACGCCTACGCTAGTTTTTACACTCAACACGAGGTACTTTTTACACGAAACAAATCTATGAAGACAAAAAAAGTGCTTTTCTTCGTAAAGCTTCTCCAATTTCATCGATACCAATGGCCGCACTGTGCCTTGAAAGCAGCGAGGACAAAATATTGCTACCATTAGAGGCATTTTGCGAAAAGAATGGTCGAAGAGGGGAGTGTCGATGTATCTGCCCTATCACGATTAGCCTTTTCATGATGTATAACCCGACACGGACTCGCCAACCTTCCCATGATGAAAATGTCTTCTGTTACTTTAGCGCTATTTCTCTTCGTGATTTCACCCTTTGCACTCTTTTTTCTCCCTGTCCACTTATATTGCTTCACAACCTTGTTGAACGTCCACTGCTCAGTTACTGATTTTTCGTCATGGCTCATATAACATAAGCTGTGCTGCTCTGCTTTGAAGCTCGTAGATTCGTTATTGGTGCTTTTAGGCCGATTCTTTTTTATTTTATTGTGCTAGCGGTGCGCGAGGCTGCCGCCGAATATACATACTGCCGCGAACATTTGCAGTGTTTGTTCATTCTTCAAATCTGCCGCTACGCAACTTTATCGCTTTGTTTGCGACGCAAGACGTGACTAGATTTATCTCGATTGATCGCAGCCAGGCAGAGCTGATTCTACGTTGTTCCGGAATGTTCTAGTAACTTTGCACGCTTTATCTTGAAAGTTCGCTATCAGCTTTAAATTGAGCACGGCCGACAGCGGCGGGAATTCCGTTCGACGACCGCCGAGCACGCTTGTCGCTTCGCCGCCGCCGAATGATTCAGTCCATTTTGGGTGCAAGTCAGCCCAATAAACAGTTTTCTTTTAGAAGACCTTTCGTCCGTCTTCATCGCTGCTTCGACTGCCCTCACCACTTCGTGTCATTTCATTATGAATGCGTAAATACACTAATTATCAGGAAAAGAGTGCTGCATTGAAAAGCTGTATTGACCATAAAACTGTTGAACATGAAAAATGAGCATGCTTCAGAACATATTCGTGCCTCCGTGCGTAGGTTAGTGAGCTCGCCGATAAAAGCCCGCGAATGATAATTCTTGGACTTGATCGAGGAAGTCAGTGTCATATATGGTATGAAACAGGAGGATCACAAACTTCTTAACTGAGGAAAGTTGTAACTTTCTCGACATAGGTGAACACGTAATTTACTTTAAATGGTGTTTTTGCAAAGCGTCGCCAGGTTGAAAGAGGAATGTAAATAAAAGGGGAGACAGGAAGCAAAGGATTCGACTCTTGCTCCTGCTAGGCACTGCTCCGTTTCCTGAGAAAGTCGTGTCTGCACATTAGACTATGACTTTGTCACTCGCTAAGTGCTTCTTGACTTCACTTTCCCCTTAGCTCCCTTTGCTCCTTCACCTTTATATCCCTTCAGCTATTGCTACAACGTGGCGCAGAAAAACAGCTTGTGCTCAAGGTTAATAATAATAATAATTGGTTTTTTGGGGAAAGGAAATGGCGCAGTATCTGTCTCAAGGTTAATGTTTCCGCTTTTTCTTGTCGTTCAACTCGTCATCCATATATTTAGGTTCTGTCTTTACCATGGACAATGCCGTTAAAAAAATGAAACAGTGAGTTCTTGGTTATGGCCGTTTACTAATTCCGCTGAACCCCGCCAACCAGCAGCCGTCCTGGTTGTGTTAGTTGGTACAGACACACCGCTTTGTGCTGCTAGCCATGGATTCTAGGCCGTGTAGTGTTCTTCGACTACAACAACTCAAAGCAGCTGCCAAGCTTTTTTGCCTAACTGCATAGCTGCAGTCAAGTGAATTCCAAAGCCAGCTATTACAATAAAAAGAATTTAATCTACATGCGATGCCTGGTGCGAGCGTTAGTTGCACTGTGAAAACGGGCATAACGTTAAAGCTGTTTTCGAAAGTGTTATTATGTTATCAATTAGGCAAAAAGAAAATGACAGAAGAGGGCTTGATATTGTTTGTTGGTTGTGCACTCTGTGATCGCTAAAAGCCAATTCAGACATAGTTACGGCTACACATTCACGAGATTTAGAAAGTTCGCCAAGGTACACTGGCGCAAAAGGAGATTCTAAAAATATTTAATAAAGCAGCGCGCGTCATTTGCATCATATCGACGTGTAGATTCGGAATTCCGACTCGATTAACGACCGTCAACTTTCAAAAAAATCCCGCATTCCTCAGGTCTGCTAGGCAGTTTAGAACCTGATACATTAGTTATCGTTAGTAGCATTAATCTCAACTTTTCGCGCATAGCGAAGAGCACGGATTGACTTGAATGTTGCAGGGTTATCATTTTATTTTAGAAGAAAATGAGTACACGTGGAGTCAGTATATTGCGCCGTCAAGGTATCAATTCGAACTCGGAACATTTAGTTTGGTTTATAGGGGTTCAACGTCCCAAAGCGACTCAGGCTATGAGAGACGCCATAGTGAAGGGCTCCGAGAATTTCGACCACCTGGGGTTCTTTAACGTGCACTGACATCGCACAGTACACGGGCCTCTAGAATTTCGCCTCCATCTAAATTCGACCGCCGTGGCCGGGATCGAACCCGCGTCTTTTGGGCCGGCAGCCGAGCACCATGCATCGGAACATTTACCTCAGTTGACCATTTGCAGAAACGTTCCTGCGCATGCGCGGCGATGGCGCCGCTAGCACCCTCTATAGACAATTTGGTTTTGGTTGGAAAGCTTGAGCCGGCCGTGCATTCCTACACTGTAGTGTGGCGACTGATCTGAGCTGTAACTGCCACGTAACTGCCATGTAACTGCAACGCATTTTTATGTGAACTAACCACACGTTTTACAACATTCAAAGGCCGTGACGAGATACAAGGCGCAAAAAAAGAAGCCGTTGATGGGGCCAGTGGTGCGCGCATCCAGCAGGTTTCGAAACGAGTGTTCCTGCTATATTCCGCGCTTGCTGCCAAGTGCACACAGCTCGGTCGTACTAGAAGAGATTTACCATCGACGCATTGCGTATTAGGTGAAAACCGAATGATATATACCAGCACGAACATTCACCATAAATGCAACAATGTCAAACTGTGCTATCGAACATATTTATGGTGAGGCATGAAAAAAATAAAAGTGCCTCTGCCTGTGCCACAAGTATATCGAACAGCGAGAGCACGGCAGAGCGCGCCTTCGCATTGAACCGCGCATTCTAACACTCCTGCGGCCAGTTAGCACGCAAAGCTTTCGCTCTGATGTATCAGCACAAGCCGCCATTAAGATAGTACAACGAGCCATTAACTAAGCAGCTAAGTGTGCCCTGCGGCCAGAGGTGCTGTATGAAGTTAGCAGAAACTCGTGCCCTATCAAGGAAGCGCAAACATAAACGTCTGTGCGCATTAGGAAAGTGCATCCCATTATAGTGTTGCACTCGCCCGCGCATAGGCGCACATTCACGCCCATTTTTACTCGCTCACTCGGCGTTCCGTTGAGGTAGCAGAGTTCAGGTATTGCCACACATGGTCATTTTTCAGCCTAATACACGAAAACTCCTCGCTCCATCCCGGTTCTAAAAAACGGAAATGGGATGTTCTCCTCCTCTGTCAGCCTCTTTCGTTGGTTCCGGCAAAGAAAGAAGACTATAAAAAAAACAGAAAATCAAGCGCACATGAACTGGTGAACGCTGCCTTGCACAAGTTTTCTCGAGAACCCCTTACCAACCAAAAGTGCCAGCGGAGCTTCCCTGCTTCCCTGACAGGCGGCGCTCGCTTTTAGGCAAATGGGAATCCCATAACAGGCAAACGACCATTGACTACTGCTTAATCTTGCACGGGTGGTATAGCAAGCTCGCAATGATGGAAATAGACGAAGAGGGGAAGTACAGCCTCGGTAGGGATCATAAGCGCATTAGTCTACAGTTTGGAGCCCTGCTCAAGAGAGAAATGAAGGGGAGTCAAACAGAGTGCGGAAAATTAAATGACGAACAAATAGCGCAAATAGCGGCGTGCATAGAGGACGCAATAGAGACACATCCCATGGAAAAGTGGGATTAAAATAAGTTAGAACTCCTCATTAGCACAAAAATATAACAAGTAAAAGGAGTAAACCGCTGAAGAGGAAAGAGGAAGCCACGAAGTTGGTGGAATACGGAAATTAGGGAGGCCATCCAACAACTACGGTTGGCATCACGGAAACACGGAGAACCAAAGAGGGCGCAGTTATCTGAAGAGGAAATAGGCCGAAAATGGAAATCTTATCGACAAAAGAAACAGCAAGTGGATGCAACTAAAGGGGGGCCAAGAAAATTCTGGAACCATATAAGCTGGCTGGGCAAAGCGAATCACAGAAAGCAGGAACAGATTCACGATGCCGAAGGAAAATGTTTAGAGGGAGATGACGCTGTGAACTACATTTCATAAGTTATAGCTGAGTCATTTAAGAAAGACGATAGAGTAATCACCCCAAATGAGGCAGCAACACAGGAACGCACAATAGAAAACAGCGTGGAACTGACGAATCTTAACTGGAAAAATGCGGAAGCAAATATTCCAAGATGTACGTCAGCAGAGATCGACGAAATTCCAATGAAGATAATTAATGAACTTGGCCCAAGAGGCAAGGAAACGCTGATAAAAACATTGGAGGCAGTCATAACGAATCAGCAAATTCCGCATAGCTGGAAACAGAGTAAAATGAATTTGATTCATAAAGGAAAAGGCAGTAAGACGAACATAAAATCCTTCCGACCGATTACGATAACATCAGTTACATACAGGCTGGCGATGCAGGCAGTGAAAATAAAAATGCAGTCATGGGTAGAAAGTAATAGAATACTCGGAAAACTTCAGAACGGGTTTAGAAGTTGTAGGCGCTTAGATGATTGCCTGTTCGTGCTTACCCAGTGCATAGAATAGCTAAGGCGGAAAACAGACCTCTGTATTTAGCCTTCTTGGACATAAGCAGTGCATACGACAACGTGAACCTGTGGATCATATTAAAAGGTGGAGGTGTCAGTCATGAGGGAATAAATTTTCTACAGGAAATATATCGAGAAAATGAAGTTGAAATAACATGGGAAGGAATAAAGAGTACAACTTTCCAGATACACAAAGGATTAAGGCAAGGTTGTCCTCTATCACCGCTGCTGTTCTTGCTTTATATGATAAGTATGGAAAGAAGGCTACAAGAAAGCAATCTAGGTTATAATCTGTCATACACATTAAGCGGAAAGGTTGTTGAGCAACGACTACCGGGTTTAATGTATGCGGACGATATTGTACTGTTAGCAGATAGCCAGGAAGATTTGCAAACTTTGGTGAATTGCTGTGAAGATGAAGGAGACAGTCTAGGTTTCAGTTTTAGCGCAACTAAGTCAGGTGTGATGGTTTTCAACGGCACAACTGATCAGGAGCTTAAAATACAAGGTCATGAAATACCGCGAGTGGCCGAATACAAATATCTCGGGGTATGGGTGAACAACGAAAAAGCACGGAGAAGCACGAACAGTCTCTCATAGCAAAAGAGAGAAGAGATGCCAGGATAATGAAACATAGGGCATTGTGGGGGTACAACAGGTATGAAGTCCTCAGAGGTATTTGGAAAGGTATAATGGTGCCGGGGCTTACTTTCGGGAATGCGGTTCTATGCTTAAGGGCTGAAGTTCAGTCGCGATTAGAAGTAAATCAGAGAACTGACGGAAGATTAGCACTAGGTGGCCACGGGAAAACCACAAACGAGGCAGTTCCCCGCAGCGGGGCGTCTGCAACTTGCAGGCGTTGGTGAGTGGCGACACCACGGGTTCCCGAGCATCCGCAGGGACATCCCCGCAGGGGATGATGGTGAACAGTGCATCCCCACGGACCCAGCACCCGCGCCTCGCCGTGCGTGGCATCGCCGTGTCCGGGGAAAAGGGGATCCTGGTGGTTGAGCCGATGCCGAGCGTTTGAACCTTTAAGGCCCCTCGGCGGAGGCAACACACCACTTTGGCCCCAGCTTCCTGCAGACGGCACCTCCGGCCTGACCCAACCGGGGGAAATCGGCAGTCGCCTTTTCCTGTCCTCCTCTACATCTTTTACTTTCCTGTCTTCTTTCTGACTACTGTCCTGTCTCCTCGTCGTTTCTTGGTTTTTTAATTTCTTCATGGGCGGCTAGGGTTAACCTTGTGTGGCGAACTACCCTGAGTTTCGTCATATTTGGTTATAGTTGAGGTGTACAGCTGGCGTGGGCAGGACTTGCGTGCAAGTTGCTGTGCCGTCCCCTTGTTGGGCTCCGTGGTGGGTGGCTGGCACCGTGGCTGAAAAACTAAATTTTTTTATGGCTCCCCTTCATTCCCAACCTGATCGTTTTTTAAAAAGAGGGCGGAACGATGAAGATTTTTTTCATAAAAGAAAAGCGTCATCCCCAAAATTTCATGTCATTCACCGCAAAGCTGAAGAACAATAAACAAGACTAATTTCCCCATTCTTGGTAGTAAAGTGCCTGACAGATACCTTGGGGTTTGGGTATAAGGTATCAAAAATGGATAGTGGCGACTTACTGCTCGAAATACGTGACACTGTCCAGCACTCGAAACTTGCAAACATTGTGTCGATAGGGGAGATTCCTGTCTCCATCACGTCACACCGATCTTTGAACACAGTCCGAGGCGTCATATCAGAAATTGATTTTGTTCACCTCTCTAAAAAAGAAATGCTTGAAGGCCTTGCCGACCAAGATGTCATAAATGTTCAGCGGATAAAGATCCGGAAGGATAACAAGGAAATAGAAACACATGATCCTCACTTTCAACACCAGCACACTACCTGAAAGCATTGAAGTCGGGTACCTGAAAATAAATGTAAGGCCATATATACCGAACCCACGCAGACGTTTCAATTGCCAGAGGTTCGGCCATGGCTCACAGAGTTGTCGCGGCCGCAAAACTTGCGCGAAATGCTGCTCGAAGGACCACTAGTCAGATGAATGTGTGGCTGCCCCGCGGTGCACAAATTGTGAGGGAGACCATGCTGCATACTCCAGGGCTTGTCCGTCCTGGAAAAAAGAAAAAGAAATAATTACTCTGAAAACCACTGAAAACATTTTTTTCAAGGAAGCGAGAAGGCGATACGCCGAAACAAACCGATTCTCCTTCACTGCGAAAACAACCTTCGCAGATGTGGTGCGTGGGCGCGGCGCATCACACCAGGCTTCGGCACCTGTCCAGGCCGCACGCAGTGGGCCTATGGCAGGGCCATCTGCGCCCCCTGGTGGAGTAGCTGATACTACTCCGCCAACCACAAAGCAGGCTGCACAGACCCCCGGGTCAGCGGGCCTCAAGACCTCTTCCCACAGGTCGAGGTCTAACTCAAAAGTCAGCGTGCATCCTGCACGGTCATCCAGCGCCTCTGCTTAGGCGATGGACACGACCCAGGGCAGCCCTGTGCCGTCGACATCGGACGGACGTCGGAGGTGTTTGGATCGATCAAAAAAAATGTGAGGCTCCGAGTCAAGGGGCCAAATCAAAGTTAATCTAATTTTATCTGCACACGCACACAACATTAAAATGGCTTTCCTATACACTGGAACTGCAGAGGTCGCGTAAATAAATATAACGACATAAAAGACATTTTAAACACAATTTATCCTATTGCTTTATGTGTGCAGGAAACCAATCTAGGCCCTCAGCACACAAAGGTGCTAAAGAAGTATACCGTCTTCCACCGTGACCGAGAGGGGGCGAGCAGACTCTCGGGAGGCGTAGGAATCATTGTGCAACCTGGCGCAGCAGCTAGCGAGATCAAACTCAAAACTAGGTTCGAAGCCGTAGCAGCCACCGTGGTTGGTTACAAAACCATTACAATTTGTAGCGTATATCTTCAACCACACCTCGAAGTAAGACAGCATGAATTAGAGAGCCTTTTACAACAGTTACCGGAGCCATACTTGATAGTTGGCGATTTTAATGCACACTCTTGTTTCTGGGGCAGTGAGAAAACCGATAGCAGAGGTCAGGTTATTGAGGATTTTATACTATCCAACAATATTTGTTTATTGAACACCGGTAAACCTACTTATTGCTCCCCTAGTTCAGGAAAAATGAGTGTTTTAGATTTGTCTTTTAGCTCTCCTTCAGTTTTTAACGATTTTAAATGGGATGTCTTAGACAACCCGTACGGAAGCGATGATCTCCCTGTTAAAATCTGCCTGTCATCCCCACCATCAGTCAGCCAGACAAAACCACGGTGTTGGAAGCTCAATTTAGCAGACTGGCAGCTGTTTAGAAAAGCAGCCACGTTAGAAAATATTACGTTAGAAAATCTTAATGTAAATGAAATAAATGAAACGTTCACAAATTGCATTCTTTCTGCCGCACGCTTGGCTATCCCCCAATCTTCAGGAATAGTACGACGCAACCATGAAATGTGGTGGACACGAGATTGCAAAGAAAGAAAAAACAACAAAATAAAGCTTGAGGTATACTTCGCCGATACCCCACACAGGAAAACTTTATAAACTTTAAAAAAGCAAGAGCAAAAGCGCGGTACATATGTCGAAATGCCGAAAAATCATCCTGGCAGCGTTTCATTTCCTCAATAAACAGCCAAGTCTCTTCGAAAAAAATGTGGGAGGCAGTACACAAAAAGGATGGTCGCTACTCTCCATTCACAGTTCCTCTTCTGACCGCCCCTGGTGTACAGACAAATATAAAAGAACAAGCAGACATATTAGGCGAACATTTTTCCACTGCATCTAGTTCCTCTAACTATATAGAATCATTTTTAAAATATAAAGACACAACCGAAATAGAAAGACTGCTGATAAAGGGCAGTGCTCACGAAGCATATAATAGCCCATTTACACAACAAGAAATTAACAGTGTACTTTCTGCGGGTGAACAAACTGCACCAGGACCAGATGAAGTCCATTACGAAATGCTTGCCTACTTGTCCGAACATGCTGTAGACTCGCTTCTGAAATTTTTTAACAAAATATGGTTATCAGGGGAGATTCCAGAGGCATGGAAAAAAAGCCCTAATTGTACCGTTGTTGAAGCCGGGAAAAGTACCTACCTCCCCTGGCAATTACAGACCTATAGCCCTAACAAGCGTACTTGCCAAATCTTTCGAAAGCGTCCTGAACATTTGATTAATGTTTATATTACAATCTCGTGATCTTCTTAACATCCATCTGTTTGGGTTTAAAAAGGCGTGCTCTACAACCGACTATCTAGTCCGTATAGAGAACACAGTCAGAGAAGCATTTATACACAAGCAACACTGCCTTGCGGTCTTTATCGATTTAGAGAAAGCCTATGACACCACATGGAGGTTTGGCATACTGCGGGACCTTGGAGACCTCGGAATCCATGGTAGAATGCTAAAATGCTTGAGTGACTTTTTGACCAACCGTTCATTTCAAGTACGCCTGGGTCCCACTCTTTCTAAAAATTTCATTCAAGAGAACGGCGTGCCTCAGGGGTGCATTTTAAGCACCACGCTTTTTATAGTAAAAATGAATTCCCTAGCAAAAATAATCCCCAAGTCTATCATGTATTCTGTCTACGTCGACGATCTCCAGATTGTTTGCACATCCTCTAGCATTACATCTTGTGAGAGGAAAATACAGATGGCAGTAAATAAACTAACAACATGGGCAGCCAGAAACGGTTTCAAGTTTTCCACGCAAATGTCAGTAGCTGTTCTTTTTTCGCTTAGAAGAGGACTGCACACTGATCCCTCCCTGTATTTAAATGAAGTCCCAATACCAATTAAATATGCGCACAAATTTCTATGAATGACTTATGACAAAAAGCTCACATTTCTACCACACATAAATATACTCAAAAAGAAAGCTTCTAAATCTCTTAATATACTAAAAGTACTTTCACGAAAACATTGGGGTTACGATAGGACTTGTCTTTTACCGATTCATCTCTCTGTAGTACGTTCTACATTAGATTACGGATGCATAGTTTATGGATCAGCGAGGCAATCCTACCTTAAACAGCTAGACCCAGTACACAATTTAGGCTTGCGTCTTTCCACCGGTGCATACAGGACGTCACCGATAAACAGTCTTTATGTGGAAGCCAACGAGCCGTCGCTTACAGAGAGAAGAACCATGCTCACTTGCTCGTACGTTTTAAAAATCCGTTCACTACCTAAACATATCTGTCACCAAATAGTCACAAAGTGCCCATCTAGAACACTATTTAACCACAAACCATTAGCTATAAGCCCACTTCTCCTGCGTTTTGAAGACATGTGCAAAAACCTCGGCGTAATGGATGCATTACCTGGTGTTGCTCGAAGACGTGGTCCACTGCCTTCTTGGTTCAATTTTCCTGTAATCTGTGACCTCACTCTTGCACATTTCCATAAAAAGCGAGCTCCACAGCAACATATATTACAAGAATTCCGTGCCCTTTAAGAAAAATACAGTAGTTTTACAGAATTTTATACTGATGGATCAAAAACAGATAGTTGCGTAGGAAGTGCAGTGGTGCGAGGAAATTCGGAGCAAATAGTAAGACTACCACAGTGTTCCTCCATCTTCACTGCGGAGTGCTACGCAGTATGGATGACCATAGAAAAAATACTAAGTGAGAACCTCAAAAATGCTGTTATTTACACAGACTCCTTAAGTGTACTTAGAGCTCTCCATTCTAAAAATGCAAGCTCCCCTCTGCTCGGTGACATCATACACAGCATAGTAACTGCCACAGCTCAAGGACAAAATATAAAACAGTGCTGGGTCCCGAGTCATGTGGGAATAAAAGGCAATGAGAGAGCAGATGTGTGTGCTGGTAAAGCTCGCAGAAAGGAAATAATGAAAGTAAATATGCCGGTTAATGATTGCATGAAATTAGTAGCAAGGAAACTAAGAAACAAATGGCAGTGTGCTTGGAACAATGAGGTGAAAAATAAACTACACTTGGTAAAACCAGTTTTAGGTGAATTTAAGTCGTGTGTGCACCAAGAACGTTTCAAAGAAGTGATCTTATGCCGTCTCCGAATAGGCCACACGCACCTTATGCACAACTTCCTACTAACAAAACAAGACAAACCTGTTTTCCAACAATGTGGAGATGAACTCACGGTTAACCACATTTTATTCTCTTGTGTGGAACTGGAAGAAACAAGAAAAACGTATTTTACTGAATTTTATAATAAATGCATTCCTTTTCATCCCGCACTGCTTTTAGGAGATGATGCAATTGTTGATATATCATGTGTTTTTAGCTTACTTAACGAAACGGGATTTCTCAAGAGTCTAAATTTTTAGCCACTGGTTTGTTTGAATTTTAGTACACCTCAGCCAATTTCTCAGGCCTGAGAAGAAAGCTGAGGCTTTTATTTTGATTGGTTGGGAGCCTCGATGTCCTTCCGCAGCCAAGGAAGGCTACTGAGGTTACCCGGCCCTCTTTAAAGTTTTTACTTGTAGCCATTTATAAAATTTGTGTATGTGTTCAGTGAGTAATATTAATGTTTGAGGGCCGCTAGAGCAAGGATTATTCTTGCATTTCTATAATATTCAACAAAAGACTTTTCCTATACCTTTTTCTTGGCGCATGATGGCCTCAGTTGCCTATGTGCCATAAAACACAACACAACACACACCACAACAGAACAAACGAGGCAGTACAGGGGGATATGGGCTGGGCAACGTTCGAAGCACGAGAAGCTCAGAGTAAAGTACTATACGAAGAACGCCTAAGGAAATTGGATGATAACCGGTGGCAGCTAGGGTATTTAAATACCTGTACAGAAAGGGCGTTGACACACAGTGGCGGAGACGAACTAGAAAGCTGGCCAGTAAGTTTGCCAGAGACAAGGAAGGAGAAAGAATGAGCATTAAACGACAGGTTAAAAACGTCGAAGGTAAAAATTGGGTAGATTCAATGGAAAAGAAGCATAGTGTAGAACCATATCGATGCTGGAAAGGCAGATCAGGAAGGAAACGTTTTATGATAACTCAAGAGGCAGTGCCCTCCTCTTTGAAGCTAGGTCAGGGTGTCTTTGAACGGGCAGCTACAGAAAAAAAATTTAACGAAGAAGATGAAACATGTGCGGTATGTGGTAAATCTGTAGAAACAATAGAACACCTCACCCTAAAATGCGATGGTATCCACCCCGATGTCGATGCAGGCACAGTCACTCTTCCTGAGGCCTTAGGGTTTAGAGATAACAATGATCATGTAGATAAATCTGCGGTGGAAATTAGCAAAAAGCGATTGGAGGATTGGTGGTACAAAAGCAGAGAGGTGACATGAGTTTTAAAGTGCAGGAAGACGTTTTTTAAAGGAAATGGCGAATTGTATTAACAACTTACAACAGAGTAAACAAAAATAAAAGAAGAAAACTGAGCATAGCGGCAACAACCACTGCCCTGTTTCAAAGGGGATGCTCCTACCTTCCATCCATTCCATCCATCCATCCATGGTCAGTTCAACGGAAATTGCTGCGCTGATATGCCTTCCCGTTTTGCTCGAAGATGCACGTGGATCATGAATGGCGTAATGCCGAGAATACATGTCCTTTGTTCACCGGTATGACCATCTCTGTCGTTCGAATTAAGGTTAAGCCGGAATTCTCTTAGTCACGAAACACTCGTACGGCACGGTAGAACCTGAATCCATTCCCCGCTCAAGAGGGTCCCGTGTAATAAAAATTTTGAATCTGGAAAAACGAGGAAAACGAAAAGCAAAAAAGACTACAGGACGAATAATTCAACATAGGTACCACGAGGTTCCGCCCGTTATATATAAATCAATGAGAAAATGAAAGCAGAAAACGCGTAATTGAGCTGGCCGATCCATTATTCCCATCTCTTCTTGCACGAAAGGTCCTGGCAGCGTATTGCACCATCTGCCTCGTGCCTTCCCGCCACACTGTTTGGTGGACAGAGCCTGCAGAGACGTATTTTCCCTGTTAATTTTTTTTTATTTCTCTGTTCACAAGCTCCGGGAATAGTTCCCTGTCACTGCGCTTGAAGCCGTCTGGTCTCGGGAGCCAGGGCTTTGCCGCCGGAGGCGTTTCCTCACTAGCGCAGGGTTTACTGCGATGCGGCCCGTAATCCATTATCCCGCAAGCAGCGCAGTTCCAGATGCCCGTGACAGAGAACAAGCAGGATGCGGCTTAGTAGTGGGGCAATTAGGCGTCTCCTCGGGTACCAGTAATCGCGCGTGTGAGGAAACACAAGTGAAACAGTCTCTTTTGTTGCTGTTGAGATGGCTTTAAGCTATTAGTCATAGCCCCAACATATATGCGAGCTACAGCAATTAGTTTTCGTCATTCGATGTCGCAACTCTTTCTGTTGTGAGAGCTGCTGTTGACGCTTTTCTCCTCCCGAGAAACACCCAATTACGCTTCGGTAGTTTGGTTCAGCGTATAACTGAGAAGAAGCGCACTTCGGTGATATAGACATCCGCAAAAATAGCTGCGTTTACTAGTAGGTTCCTGCATATAAGGAACATGTGGCATCTTATAGAAAGGAAGCAGCAGTTTTGTCTCCGAAGATGAAGGGACAGCAAGAAACGATAAAGCAGGTAGCCTGTCCCCTTTCACCTCTTGCAAGTCCGGCTTTTTCCGGCAAAAATTTTGAAATTTGGAAGATTGTAAGAAACTGTTATAAAAATATTGAAGGTAATGGTGTATTATTCTTGCATGTAGCAATATCTTTCTTTAAAGAACCTCCCACGATCACACCGGCCAGTTAAGACTTCCATAGAAAACCAGTGCGGAACGCTTTTCACGATAGCAAAAACGTGAATAGAAAGAAAAATACAAGACCGCCGTTCGGGTGATGTGAGGAAGTTTTGATTGTAATAGTTAAATCTTACATTATATGAAAAAAACTGCGTTCATAAACGATTAACCGCTTAATAATGTTTTTGTCCAGAATATCTGGGTATGAGTAAAGACCTTGTCACAAACTCTAGCTCACGAGGGACGGAATAGCGTCTGTATGCGGTTTTTGACTTTTTATTCAATAACCAATGCCTTTAAAGTTTTATTCTCAACCAAGGCTATTCTCATGATATTATAGGGTTGTGCGCAACAGTCTTAAACCCTTTACGTCATTGCCGCAGCAGTTTTATATGTTCTAGCACCTCCAGATAGGCATGCTTGGGCAAAGTCGGAGTATTCATCCGGGAAAAAAATACCATGAGTGTGCCATGCTTCAGTGAAATCGATGCGTAAAGCATGCGAAAAATTGCTGGAGAAAGATTGCAAGAGAAGAGAAGCTAATTCTTTTTCAAGGTCAGACTTTCCAGCCGCAAGATAAATGCTGAACCTGAGCCCACAGGTGGCCATTTGACTCCATAGATCTGTGCTTTCTATCTAATTAAAATAAAATTTAGGGACCTCACTTAACGTTAACCTCTACATTCGAGGTTGCAATCTGTTTAGAAGCCCTCGCCTTAGTTTTGCAGAGAGCCACTAGGAACCTTATTTATCCTCATACTCTGAAGAGAAGGTCAGGTCCTCGATCTGCAAAAAGAAAGTGAAAGAGTTAGTAAATAAGATATTCCCCTAAAAAACAGCAATTAAAAATCTTTCCGAAAATCGAGGCAAACAACTAAATATGACAACGAAAGAGTTACAACGATTACAAGAATAATGTCATTTAATTAAGCATAAATATTTATTATACAACAGTGATGAAGGTGCAAACAGGAAGAAAAACGCGTACGCGATGGAAAACTAGTATTCGTACTGCTAATTCTACAAATATCGGCATACAGGGGCAAAGCGACGTCTCAGATTAAAGTTCACTGCGAATCAAGCTACTTTGTTTTTTTCTCCCATCGAGACCGTTGCACCTATCAAGATTTTTTTTCGTTCCTTACACGAGTGCCACTTCTTCGCATGATTTCGTTGCTTTTCTTCGCTCGCTGTTCGCGCTGGCCTCTCACTGCTTTGATAAGCTGAAATTTCAGTTGTGGTTATTTGCTTCCTGCGCGGAATTATTTCCACCGGCTTTCTGCGGTCCTTAGCAGCTGGAGTGCCAAGTGCAATCCTCCGAGTATGTATCACCCGGATAAAGATTTTCTTCTTAGAGTAACTTTTTTTTTCTTGTGGCTGTTCTTTTTCTAGCAGTGTTCTTCCCGATACTCATGGTTTTCGGCTTACCTCTTTGGGCACATCTGGCAAAAGACTTAAAAAGTTGCCAGCCGGAAGTGACAGAAGAGAAACCGCTGTATTGGCGATACGTCCCGACAGGTTAAGAAGACTTCATTTTTCAGCTCCTTTAGAAAGTTTTTGGAAGGTTCTAACAACGAAACAAAAACCAACTGCAATTTTGTGCTCACGGCTCTAATGTTTTAAATTTGTTCCTGTTGTTTTTTCGGTTAGATGGATTCGGCAGAGGAAGCAGTGTTGGTGTTTTTTTCTTCCTGCGCTAAATGGACGTTTCCGGGGTGGGCTGCAAATACTTGTGTGAGATAAAAATTTTCATCTTGTAAATTGTATATCGTTCTTTTATGCTAAACATACGACTTGCACTGTGTGTTTGTAGGCACACTACATATAAGTCCGGATTCATCCATATTTCATTTTTTTGTGGAAACTCCTGGTGACATGCCTGATGCTGTGTCTTCATGACGGGTCGGTTTGTCAAACGAATCCAACCAGTGCTTCAATACGCGCATTTAATAATTCATCAGGAATCATTCCGAAACATTGACGAACTGTGCTTACATTGACTGGAAGTTATATTTGTTGAGGCAAGTTTTGGAGCCCAAATTTTATCTTCTAAGGAGTTCATTCCTTCACTCCGGAATACATGGGGCTGGAGTATATTGCAGTATTGTCTTTTGTTTTTTTCTTTTATACCGCGTAAGTAATGATTCCAGACTAATGTAACATTCAGAAGTTCTTATTACATAAAATAACACCTTTCTTTTAGCATCAGCAGTCAGCTGCTACATTTTGGCAGCTCTCAACGCCTGTATTCTTTTCTGGCTGTACCTTCATCGGCACTTGCTTCACAGGCGTTATGAGGCTACAGAAGCTAATATCTTTTGTCTGTAATGATTTTGTTGAAGAGTGTCAGAACTGTTCCAAACCGCATCAAATCATCGATATCAAACGATCAAGGCACCGATACCAACTACCCCTATAATTGCCCTAGTTATCAACACAACAAATACGGCTTTCGCACTTGGCTACAGTGATGACGTAAATGTAAACGAAATGTTGAAGAAACATATAAAGGTGTCAAGCAGATAAGCGTATTTACCTGGTATCTTGTCCTGCTTCATTTAGAAATAACCATAAATACTTTTTTTTTGAAGCGATGTTTATTGCCTCAGGACGTAAAAACTATGAAGTGAGAGATGAGTAAGATGCTTAAATAAATGAAAAAAGTTGGGCTGGTTAGATGAAATCAAGAAGTGAACGATGATATGGACCCTGTGTCCAGGCAATATGGAAATCCGGATTTTCCGGTGAGAGTCCCACTGCCGCCAAGTGCCGAATTCTCGTCGGCTTAAGCGCCGGGCAGTCCCACAACAGGTGGCGCACATCCGCCTCACAGTCTGTTCTTGCAGACTGGACACCCGGGGCGGGGATATATATCTTTGAAATGCGGCCACTTGCGTGTAATAGCTGGAGTTAGGGCAACCCCGACCCGTATCCTCCGAAGCGCAACCTCCTCTGCACGGGTGAGACCACGGGGGAGGGTTACCGCACACGGAGGGATTAGAGCACGTGTGCGGCGCCGGAGGTGTTCCTTTCTTGTTAAAAAGGGAGTGGTGTCATCCAGAGTGAGGACTCGAGGCAAATACGAGGTTGGGGTCGACAGGCGGGTGGCAGAATCTGCGCGGCTTTGTGCGCTCAGGAGGTCACGCGGGACTCACTCAATACGGATTTGCGGCGGTATGCGTGCCGCTAGCCGATGGATGTCTTGGCAGATTTCTGGGGTGCGATTGACTCGTCGTGGTAGGCGTGTGACGTGAAGGGCGTCGGTCCGAATGACAATGCGGGCCGTGGGTAGCATGGTAACGGCGGCCACAGAGCAATGTGCCTCTTGAACCGCAATAATCTCCACACAGAAGGAGGAAGGAGATTCTGAGAGGCGAAACCTAGACGTTTTGTTCAGAGCAGGCTTGCAAGGACAGTAAATTGCCGTTTTTGCTTCGCAGGCCTGGATGCTTGCGTCAACGTACATAACGATGGAGCGATGCGGCAGACTGGCGTCTCGATCTGTAATTCGGTCGCGAAACGACGATGCCGCGCGGGAAGATGATGGCCGACGTAGATCAGTTGGCTTGTTGTCGCTTAGCTGCATAGACGCCAGGGAGGAAGAACTGGCGGGGGCGGCTGTAGAATGGAGTGCGATGAAGCATATGCCCTGAGGGCACACGTTGTGTGTGTAAGACTTGACTTTAGGTGGCGAGCATCGCGTCGTTGCTGCACCAGCTCATCTAGTGTATTCAGCTGCGCATGTTCTTGGAGCGCCACGATCAGGGTAATGCGGGGAAGGCAAGTGATGACCCTCATTGCCTCTCGATTAACAGCTTCTAGACGATCCCATTGAGCGCAAGTCAAATGGTGGAATTGGGATTGGTAAACGAGGCGCGGTTGCACAACCGCCCGCACCAACTGTCGTGCAACATGAGAGCTGGCTCCGCCTGTTTTAGGAGCAATGTGTCTATAATCAGACCCAACGCCTGAATTGCTTGCTTTTTAGCTCGAGAAAGCCAAGGAGTACCTGTTGCTGACTCGTGTATTGTCAAGCCCAAGATTTTTACGGTCAAACTTTCTTGAATTGGAGCTCCGGATAGATGGAGACGAATTGGTGTTGCAGCCAGTTTATGGCGCCCTCAGCGGTTGGCGACTGGCACGAACGTGGCTTTGCTCACTGAAAGCTGCAGACCAATTGAAGAAGCAAAAGTCGACGTAATATCTATGGCTGATTGTAGACCTGCTGCTTGAGTCATCAGGTCGTTGTGACTGCTCCACATCGTTATGTCATCAGCATACTATAAGAACTTAATCTCAGAGACATCATGTGAGCGCCAAGCAAGGGGGATAAAAGCAATATTAAATAATGTTGGCGATAACACCGTTACCTGGGGAACGCCGCAAAGAGGCACAAATGATCAACGGCCTTGCCACTGAGGAGTATGGCAAATTGCCGGCCTTCAAAGAAGGATTTAACAAAATTGCGCACTCTAGCGGGAAAATGCAGAATGTCTAGCGATTACAGGATGGCAGCATGACTGATATTATCGTACGCCTTTTCAACGTCCATGGCCAGTACCGTGCGTACATTGTGGCGGCGAGTTGAGGCCAGAACTGCTGATGCCAAGACATCCAGTCCATCTTCTGTACCTATGGACGTACGAAAGCCAATTTGGGCGGGATGGTAGAAACCATGGTTCTCAAGCCACCACGACGGTTGTGTGGCAAGCATTTTTTCGGTAAGCTTGCATAATGTTGGCGTAAGCGATATGGGCCGGACATTTCCGAGGTCTGTCGGCGGCTTCCCCGGCTTTGTTATGGGGATCACAATAGCCGATATCCAGGTTTCTGGTACGACGCCTTCTATTCATACCTTTTTAATGGTGGCAATGAGTTGAGGCAGTACAGCGGAACTTAAGTTCTTGAAAACCTCGTATGGAATGGAGTCCGGACCGGGCGCAGTCTTCCGACAGGCCTCGTCTATTGCTGCAAGCAACTCGGGCATTGAAAATGGGCTTGCACTTCCCTCGGCGTCGGCTGTAGATGCGAGCTTATCGACGTATGCTGGAATGGCAGCCAAGAGGGCCCCTATGAACATTGGAGGTAACACATCATACTTGGGGTAAAACTTCCGCGCTGCCTCTCTGGCGAATTCATATCATCCGGAGCTAAGTTAGCTGCGAAGCATACTGTGGCCGCTGCGTCTGGACGACGGAAATTATGTTCCATTGCACGAAACGTTCGCCAGAGAGCAGCATTCGATGACTTTGTCGAGAACTGCTCCCACCACGCATGCCACTGCCGTCGCAAGAGATCGCGTTCATTTCTGCGAGTATTGGCAGTAAGGTAATTCAGCCTTGTCCGTGCTTGCGCAGAAGTCTGGTCTCGGGAAGCTGCCATCTCCGCTTGTCGGCGAGCTGCCCATAGGTTAAGCAGACACACATCCGGCGCCGGGCGATTCCCGTCCGTCCAGGTGGCAGCAGTAGCCTTATTCAGCGCAGATTGTATGCAGTCCACAAGTAGTGTAGATGACTGCAGAGAGAGAGAGATCTTCGACGGTGATACGAAACGTGTCCCAATTGACCACAGAACACCTACGGCGTAATTGGCGGGCCCTTGATGAATGCATACCGATGACGATGGGATGGTGGTCACTACCCCAGCAGTCTAGCTCCATGTGCCACGATGGAGTCCCGGGTCCTGACCACCACGTAAGGTCAGGAGCATATGTTGGACTGCGAGCATGGCGCATAGTCCGCGTTGCTGTATCTGGATGATTGAGCGCATCTGCGAATGCGTCCCGCACACGCCTACCGCGGGGGCTTGAAGTGGGGTACCCCCAGTCGGGATGAGGGGCGTTAAAGTCACCACCGACTAAAATAGGCCACCCTGGGTGCTGTCGTCGTATAGTTAATAACCACCCCCGATTAATGCGGGAGGGAGCTCCACCGGAGGGTCTTACATAGTATGACACGACCACAACAGTTGCCTTGGGAAGCTTCATAGCCACTGCGACTACCTCTTGATATCAGGTGCACCAGTTTTCGAGAGAGAGGCGAACTTGAGAAAAACGCGCATCAACGTACACCACCGCCTTTCCCGGAGGGGCAGCAGTGTGCACACGACGGTCGTCCATTGAAGGTGACGTGTATCCATTAAAGACCGAAATGGATCGCAGGGCATTGGGCTCCTGCAGTAGCAGGGCCCACACCTGGAGCTTGTTCATGCGAAGTCGATATTTGAGCTCTCCCAGCTTTGTGGAGAGGCCTCTGCAGTTTCATTGGAGCACACCACAACAATGTGTACTCGCCATTTTCGATTAGGCCTCCAAGCGTTGTAATAGAACTGATGTCAGGTTAGATAACTGGTTTACCATAAATCGAAGGTGGATGTACTGGAGTTATCCTGCAGTGCTGCAGAAGACCTGGTAGAGTCTGCGAAAAACGCATGAGGGCTGAACGTAGTTGAAGGCGGTCCAACATTGATTGGCATGGAGTGGGATTCCGCTGGTTGTCTACGGCGAGCAAGCAGTTCACGACGTTGCCGTAGTTTAGAGACCTCGGCTAAAAGGCGTGCAATTTGGTCGTCAACTGCTGCGATATCCTCACGCAGAGGTTCCAGTATGCTGTGCTTTTGTCTAGATTGAAGGAGACGGCGATACTTGCGCACTTTATCACGGTACGACTGTTGGGCAGGGGCGGCAGGTGGATTGGGCTCAGAAAGCTCCGGCCAGTCGCCTTCATCCCACTGAAGAGCCGCAAACCTGTTGGACGTCTGTATCGGGGATCTGTTTTCATTCGAAGGCACTTGCTTATGGATCCTACGCCGAACCTTCTCAGTTGCTTTCTGTTTTGTTGGGCAAGTTGGAGAGGTGATCTCGTGGTCGTCAGACTTGCGAAGTCCTCACCTGTAAGACGGTGTGCCGTGTGGCCGAGCCTCGTCTAGTGTTAAAAGGGCATGATCGGCGCATGTCTCCAGGTATGAAACAACTTTAGCAATAGACAGCACTCGGTTTGTAAGGGCGAGGCCGCAGAATACAGCCATAGTAGTAGAGTCATTCTGGGAGAATTGGTGGGCCCTGAAGTGTAGCGATGCACGAGCGCCCCTTTCCCATATAACGCGCTTGAATGACAGGGTGGGTTGGACAGTACAACTCACGCTGGAGGGTAGTCTGGTCTTCAGCAACGTCGACGTTGTAAACAACACAGCGTTTTACGTCCGAACCTGGACTAGGTACACCTGGTACACTAGGTACACCTAGGTACACCTGGACCGGCACCGAGGTCTCGCTTGTAATCGATATGCACTTGAGCGATTGCAGACGCTCGACAGCAGCCAAAGTCGGGAGCCACACAGCGATGGTATTGGATCTCGTTCTAGACGTGAAGCCACGAAAACCTTTGGTCCCAGGACACTCGTCCAGGTTCGCCTGAAGAATCCTGTTCGGAATGTCTGTCATGCTTTGGCTGCGAGAGCTTTAATGGACACTTTATACGATACGATCCCGATGTCGGCATAGCCACCTGGTTGGCATACGTTGGGCAGGAACGCTTGCCTTGTGAGCTGCTGTTGGCAGAAGACGAATCCTGTGCGGTGTCACCTGATGGGCGCTTCTGAGAACTGCGAGAAGCCGGTGGCAAGGATGGAGGTGCTGAAGACAGGTCCATAGGAGAGCTCTCGTCCTCACGCTGCACGGTTGAAGCCCCATCCAGCAGTGGAGGCTGGGCAGCCATTGCCGAGTTCCGCCCAGAGGTCAGATCGCTCACGGGCTGAGGTGCATTTGGAGAAGGCGGGATGTGCGCTGCCGCTGATGAACCGGGAGCAGGTACCGACGCCGGCGGAGCCATCTCTGCCAGCGCGTCACCGGTGGCTCAAGGCCTAGCCTCGGAGCACAGTCCAGCTGTCGGAATAACTGAAGGACACTTGCTTACTGCCACCCAGTCAGACGGCGCATGAGCCTCGGGAGCTTCCTGAGATGGTGCGAAGTAAGTTACATTGATATAAGGAGCGTATTTATATGGATGTCGAGATTTTTCACTGGAGCGATGCGCATCCACCTTAGCAGGGACACTTCGTCTTCTTTCTCTCTAACTCTAATTACTTCTTCAATGCATCTTTCATTTCAGCAAACATCTTAATCTCACGCGCCAATGTGACTTCCTGCTAGCCGCTGCTACGTTTGTCTGCTCTTAGAATCCACTCAGTTATCCTTAAGCAAAGAGACAGAAATGTGTGTGCAAATACAAAATTTTGTGCGCTACTTTCTACGTCCGCTACGTAGACCTACGTTTCCTTGAGAAGCTTTTTCACTTAATCGCTTTTTCCTTCTCTGTAGCGTTATATTCAACGTATAAAATTCCGAGGTACTTTTGAATGTGTGAAAATAATCAATCCTGTTAAAAAAATTGCAACCTACGGTACGCTTTCCTAAGAGCGGAAGTTATGCGCTTTGCAAACGATCGCGAGAAAAATGATTTTCTTTCCCTTTGAACCACTCGACCCGTGTAATAACGGTGACATATTGCAGAATCTGAGATAGGCCAAAGTAATTATTTTATCACGTCTCCTTCTAAGCTCTTCATATCCATTCACATACACACCATTTGTTTCAGTACAATGAATGACCATAACATCGCCTTTTCAATCCGCGCAATTCCGGATGCCTACTTAGTGTACTAATAATTGGTTAAATTTTTTTAATTACCATAACATGAATACGCATCCCAAACACACATTGTTAAGTCATGCACACCACAACGCGTTCACTAGGTGCCCCTCTACACGCTTGAACTGACGGCTCTGGTGGCCTATGGATTTCGTGCTCGCCTGGCACGCAGAGCGCCTGCTTTGGAACCATGATGCCGGCTATATCATTTTTATATATTCTGAATTTAGGAATTCTCCTCTGACGCCGGACGACGTGCAGCACCGTGTTTAGCACAACGAGCTCCTTACGCTATCGCTGAAAATGGAGGAAGAACTTTGTAGAAATGACGCCACACCTAAACGCATTGTCGAAGCTGGCAAGCGAACGAAAACAAACGAGAACGGACTGAATTTACTTTAAGACCGCGCTGCTTTCTGTCAAAGAATACCGCATTGCACGCCGAGATGAACAGCGGATACAAATACATGTCCCGCAGGCAGCTTTCTCCACGCGTATACTTGCTCTCTTGGTCACTGATCATTTTCCATCATATATGTTTTTTTTTCTTTCGAAGTGGACGGAATAAAGGATTTTGTGTGGATCAGACTGCGCAAGTGGGCTCCGGCAAAGCAAGCAACAATCTCTCTTTTTTCTGCTGTCTTTTTTTTGAGCCGAGGACAACACCGATTCGATTCAACGCAGCAGCTTATTGGTTTCCTTTTGGAATGTTGTGTTGAGCGAGCGGCGTTTCTTCTTCTTCAATACTGGTGGTATTTTTTTCGTCAATCACGGTAATATAGAACTGTTCCTTGTATGGTTTTATTATAGGAAAAGGAGGATTTTAAAAGCCAGAAAAAGAAGTTTTGTGAATTGAGCCCCGTGATCTGAGTCGCAACGGCATTATTCTTGTTCTTTCCGTTCGCCAGTAAAAAGCGAGGGATGTGCGCCTCTATAGGAGCATTGCTGAAAAGAGACTTTATTGGGCTTAGAATTCGCGGTACACACTGCATTGCATTTTGTGTTGGTATACTTTTGCACAGGCAAGCATGAAAATGGTTTGCTATTCAATTTTATCATGAACTAGGCTCGCTGGTATCCTGAGCTTTTCTAGTTCATAGGGAAATTATAAGTGCTTGTAACTTGGAACACGGAATCAATACGCGCAACGTGTTTCATGCTTTGTCGTAGCCATTTTACTCGGTTTTAAAACCTGGCGATAAAGCAAGATCTTTTTGTGCAGATAGCACGAACATGCAAACACATCAGTACTTCTTTTCTCCAAAGGCAGCATAGTCACTATATCGTGGCAGAAAAATAAAACATGAAAAGCGAACTTCAGTTACATCAGGCCAACGTAAAGAAAAGCTTGGGGGAAATGCAGAAGACCACGGGGAGGTAAATGTGGAGATTGTTGCTCGCTATCTTTTTGATGAGCCTTCTTTTTCTGCATTTGTTGAAAGTACTGGAGTTGTCCAATACATTTAGTACTCTCCTCTTATGTTGGCGGACATGCTCATTAGTGAGGAAGACGTTATCGCAGTATTTTTGTATTTCGATACAAGGCCATGGCCCATGAAAGCTAAAAAATCTTTTCCTCGTAGGTACGCGGGAAGGATGAACGAATGTTATATTTATCTGTTTCATAGCGGTCAAGAAATAGACACAATAGGGGGGAAAGAAGTCGGAACCGGCATTTGTTTGCACGGCTCAAGGTATATTCGTCGCTTGTGCACCTACAAGTCTGTGTCAGACAAGACTCGTGTCAGCAACGAGTTATCAAAGCAAGAGGAGTGATCGGAGGATGATTTAGGCACATGTCGTGTTCACAGATACTTTGAGGTTGAATAGGAAATCTTTGTCCGCTCTTCTCACAGACATCCGAAATCGCTGAACCACTGACCAGAATTGACTTTAAGCTATGAAGTTTCTTTTTCTGTGTATTTTACAACTTGTGTACGGTAGGTAGAGTACTAGGTGTGACGTCAGTCGCAAAGCGAGTCGTCGTAATGTCAAGCGTTAAACATTGTATCGAAAGCGAGAATAAACAATGGCAAAAAATTTATAATGGTCAGACTAATCGATGGGACGATTCTGCGAAAGGAGAGGAATTTTACCTTAATGCCTGCAAACTTTAGTTTTTTTCCAAATTTGTGCTCGCTTTTGGTGCTCTTCCAGTTTCACTGCATCCAAATGCCTGAACCTGCGTCGATTATTTTGGTATTTCCGTTCCTTAGGAACTTCCCGAAGTAATGTATTCAGCTTTTATTGGCTGGCTTACTTTGGCTTGCCGCAATGTTGCTCGCGATGAATAACTTAGCCGGATGCTTGCCGCTTGCGTTTAATCCAGATCAATGGCCCGCTTCAAACCGCGTAAGCTTACTTAATTGATTACAGCCATTAATTAATAAAAGATTGTTTTCACTTTAGTGAATGCGACGACCGCTTTGTTTTAAGCGTATCCGTCAACTGGTGATTCTGGCGGATGATTTGGATTCAGCGTCAGGACTACAGCCTTATGATCGAAGTGATTGCATGCGACGCGTTTCACAGCGTTAAGAAAAACTTCAGTGCGGGTGACTTTTGCTCGTATACCCGAGATATGTTGCAAGCGCGCTAGAGGGGCGTGATCTCGAGAACCTATCCCACCACGCCTCGCGTGGCTCGGGTGATGCTAGCGCACGCGATTACGCAACCTTTCCTCTTACGCAGATGCAGATTTTGAAGCGGCTACCGCTCTCGGCTTGCTTTCGGCTCGATGCGTAGGACCTGAGAAAAATTTAAGATATAATATATTCAGGCCATTTATTGCGTTAACAACGGAATAGCGCTTATTGCTTCCGTGAGAACTATACTCTGGTAGCCGGATGAAAGAAAGAAAATATTTTGTCGTAAAATTCTAACTGAAATGAGCTGTATTGTGACAACGAACGTTGTTGGAATGAATAGAACTAATCGCGAAGGAAGTTCGCTATTTAATGCACGTCGCGACCTTTTTGTAGACCTATTCGCTTTAGTTTTTAGGTGAGCTTTTGGGCATCAGTAGTATGAATGGTGTTTCTCTTGTGCATGCCTTTCTGAAGCCGTGGATACAAAAAGAGGGCTGAGTCACAAGGAGGCTGTCTTGGCCAGCTTCGGAAACTTAAGTTACTGCTGATGAACAGTACGAAGTGAGCTTAGTGGGAACAGGTCGAAAGGGTAGCGTTCTTGTTAAACAGTTCTAGCGCTTGCAGTCTTACATGCGCCGAAGCAATAATAAATTTGCTTAACCTGTTATAGCTCGGGGATGTGTACTTTTTCGTGGGAAGCAGTATCGTGGTTGTGATTTCAAGAAAGAAAATGTGCACTTTCGAGATCAATTCAAGAAGCTCAACACGCTTTGCACAGGGGCAGTCTAGAATCAATATTTTTAACAAATTAACTAAACAGTTTAAGTATACTAGCACGAACACAACAAAAATTCCACCTCATATAGTAGGAAAAGCAAGAGAAAGCTGTATTTGGCAAAACCAGCCCCAGCCTGAAGACGGCTAATGGCATGAGCATTAACGAAACCTACCAATCGGTAATATCAATGTAGTCCCTGGATTGTTTATGCAGCAAAAGTTTTTATAAACGACAATATTGGCATTTTTCTTGTAGGGTATTGTAATGTTCGAATATCAACCTTTGCTGTCGGTTTCTGCGCTGCTCTTCTCATTTGAAATTTAGTGAATGATTTAGCAACTGAGAATGATGCCTGGCACCAATAAGCCATATCTTGCTCAAGAGAGCATTGCTCACGAGGAACGGCCTCGATTACCGACAGCGACCTCACAACGCTGAACTGCTGTAATACCGAGGGTTACGACGCTGTAAGGAATATCGAGCTGACACGGCATCAGCCCCTGTGGGAACGATACACCGCTGTTCACGGCCCTCGGAGTAAGATCGGCAGCCGCTGGGACATCGACGTCACACTTTTTAATCGAGTCACGCTCCGTTCGTCGGCACTGGGCATGGTGGCGCCGTGAGTTACATGGCGTTGACGAACCGTTTCGTCTTTTTGGTTCAGGTGAGAAAAAATTTCGGTAATTGCTAGCACAGCAACAATGTGTTCCTCCTGGTACTGCCGTGCCCATGGCTGGTCTGTTCACTTCTTGGTGATTTTATCGTCTCACTTAAGCATATATTATAACTTGCCGGTGACGTGGAGAGCAACCCTGGCCCGAACACGTAAGAGCTTACTTCTGAAATCCGTAAAATGGCTGCTGACATGGCTGCCATTAGAAATGAAAACAAAGCTGCTACTGAATCACTCGCAGCCACGCTAGATTCTGTTGGCTGAATTAGACAACAGACTGAAAAATTTGAAAGTAGAATTAGCCAAATAGAGCAAACTTTTTCTCACTTTGCGCAAAAGATTGACAATCTCGAAAACGCAAGCAGGCATTCAAATCTTATCATCTATAGCCTGAATGAAGCTGAAGATGAAACGCTGGAAGACCTTGAACACGAAGTGGCTGACAGGGTTATCAAGGATAAATTAAAGGTGTCAATTGCAGGAATCGAAACACTGCACCGCCTTGGATATAAGAAAAAAGGTAAAACACGCCCTGTGATATTAAGGCTGCTTGATTTCAGGAACAAAGTTAAGATACTCAGGAATTGTTCCAAGCTGAAGGGATCGAGTTGGTCCGTAAGCTAGGATTTCTCTTCAAGGGTTCGAAATATGAGGAAGCAGCTTTCGGACAGTGCCAAGCGGAACAGAGATAATAAAGGGGAGGTTTTCTTGGTTTTCGATAAGATTAGAATAAACAGAGAGCTGTTTGCCTGGGATGAAGTAGCAAGAAAGAGTACCCTGAAAAAACGAGCTTAACCAAGGGGTAACTAAATTTTGGCGAGACAGCACAGAGTGTAACTGTAGTGAACGTAAATGCGAGAAGCGTAGCCAACAAGGTGGATGATGTTGAAGCCTTCCTGATTGAACACACACCTGATATTACTACTGTTACTGAAACTTGGCTTTCTCCTCACATATCTAGTGATGACATCTTCCCACCCGGCTACACTGTCCTCCGAAAAGACAGATTCTCTCGTGCCAGTGCTGTGGCGATTCCGATAAAAAATGCTTTCATATGACATTATCAATATTGAAGCACTTTGGTGCGAAGTTCTCATAGGCAAACTGGCTTTCTATATAGGGACAATGTATCGACCTCCAGGCTATAGCTCCGATGTATTACATGAATTAATTTAATACATGCAACGTCACCTTAAGTGCTCAAATAGAATTATACTAACCGGTGACTTTAGTCTTCCCGGCATAATATGGGAATTCTTCAAAAGTGGTAATGTGTATAGAGCCTGCGTAGAGGCCCTTTTGGATATCACTTTTAACTTTGATCTTAAGCAGATTACCCTTCAACCCACAGGTGTCACCGAGAACTGCCAAAACATTCTAGACATTACTTTAGTTAGTGATAAGCTTGCCTGTGAAAGGGTTTCTTCGGAAACGGTTGAAGGCTTAGCTGAGCACAAAGCGACCAAGTCAACCTTTACATGCGAGGTAAAGTCCGTTGAAAGAATAAGAATCTTAGTCTAAGATGGGGATCGCTCCGACAACTTCAAAATTATTGAATGTTTGGAACAGTTTTATGCCGAGTTCCAGCATCATTTTAGCGATTCTGACGTGTCAACCAAGAAGCTGTGATTAATTTTCAAAAACAACGTTAAGCACTGCTTGACAAAGCAGGTGCCAACTAAAGTAAAGAGTATACGGAAAGTTAACCCCTGGATGACGAGAAAAATTACACAGGTGAAACGCAAACTTTTCAGGCTGAGGAAACTCAGAAACAAATTTTCATTGCCTAGATACACTGAAAAAATTAGTGAAAATTCCCGTGCGCTCAAAGTAGCCATAAAGTTAGCGAAAGCAAAATACCAAAATGTTACCCTCAATAATTTTTGAATTCTTTCCCTCAAAAATTTGGCCATACTTTGATTCAAGGTCCCATAAGCAATCTAATCTGCCGCCAAGTGAAGCTCCACTTAGAGCGAAAGAGCTTAACCGTTATAAATCTCTGTTTACTGCTGACAATGGCATATTACCCGACAGAGACCCTCTGATATCTGACGGGACCTCAAAACTTGAGGAAGTAAAAGTAACTGAACCTGGCATCCTGTCCTTGTTTCTTGCCATTGATGTCAAAAAGGCCAGTGGTCCAGACAATATTCCAAATCCTTTCCTTAGAGGATACGCAATATGGGTATCCATATACTTAAGGCTTGTCTATGAGAAATCACTGAAAACTAGTAAATTACCACGCGACTGAAAAATAGCTAAAATAATTCCTGTTCATAAAAGTGGAAGTTATGACAACCCTTCTAGTTATCGCCCCATTTCTATCACTTCCACAGCTTACAAAATTCTTGAGCACATTATTCTGAATCATATCGTGACTTATGTGGAAGTAAACAAGTTCATTTGTAGCAGCCAACACGGTTTCCGTAAAGGCTTGTCAACTACAACGCAATTAATTGAAGCCATTCATGACCTCGCCTTAACTATCGAAAATCATGGGCAAACAGACGTTTTTATTCCTCGATCTATTCGAAGCATTCGCCAGAGTATCGCACCCAAAAATGATTCACAGACTACACATATTATTTACTCTGGGAATATAACACAATGGCTTCAGGGTTTTCTGACTAATCGGTTCCAGTTCGTTGAATACGAAGGGCAACGTTCGGGATGTTCTGAAGTAGTGTCCGGCGTGCCTCAAGGCACTTACTAGCTCCATTTCTTTTTTTCATCCTCATAACTGACATTTCAGACAACATCGACTGTACGGTCCGCATTTCCGCAGACGACTGTATCATAAACGAAAAAATTAGAAGCTGTGAAGATCAATTAATTCTTAACAACTCACTAGTGCAAGTTTTCGAATAGTGCAAACACTGGCAGATGACGCTTAACTTAGATAAAACTTTGTCTATGACAGTAACCAGGAAAAAAAATCCTCTAGTATTTACTGAAGGTATTGAGAACGAGAAACTAATAAAGTTGATGAACATAAGCACTTAAGAATTTTGATCTCATCGGATTTGAAATGGAATAGACATGTTTCTTAAATAACATCTTAGGCACTCACTGCGCTCTATTCGCTGAAGCGTTCCTTAATATCTGCTGCACCTGACACCAAATTATTAGCGTATACCTCACTTGTTCGTCAGTGTTAGAATATAGCATAATTTGTTGGTTTCCGTCGACTAACCACTGCATTGATCAATTAGAAAGCCTCCAGCGAAAGGCCATTAGATTCATTTATAACAAGTACCGCCGTAGCGATTCCATTACAGCACTTTTACGCAAAGCTGGTCTTCCAACAATACAAAATAGGGCCAAATTCTTGCGGCTAAAGTTTCTTTTTCTACTTTTAAATGATGCATTCATGATATAAAAAATAAGTACTTTTTATTTTCTAACTCAGTAAACTCAAGAACGAAGCATACTAAGCACCTTAGGTAGTACAGATTTCATAGTGACACATTCAAATCTTCGTTCTTTCCGCAAGCCATCCGAGACTGGAATGCGCTGCCGAATGGTCACCTGCAATTCTTTTGCTTTTTTGGAAGGATTGTCAAATCTTGAATGGGAATAAGTGCACTCTTTTGGAATGGATTGTTTTTATTTTGTTTTTGTGTACATGATTTATCACATTGTATTGTATTGCCTTATTCTTTTTTTCACGTTATTTCGCAACCAAATTTTTTATCATTATTATTATTTTCATTACTGCAGTAACCGGACTGTAAACGTTTTTCATGTGTGTATACAATTTATCCCTATCCTGCAAAAGCCTCCATGATGAGGCTAGCAGTATGTTGTAAATAAAAATAAATATATTAGGCACAAAGGCTGCAGCGAGGAGATTGCCGCTGTTTTGTGACAGTGGCATCTGTCCCAACGAGCAAATGCGAGCCACAAGCTGTGCCTCGAAACCTACCTCTTTCCTCTCGCAATACAGTAAACGGAAAATGGGGGACATCACAGCGTTCTGTGCGTCTAAGCAATGTGGAATTTTAACTACATCGTAAGTGTGGCAATTTTTTTAAGCTGGTGTAGAGAGCTGCGCAATGAAATTATGATGCGTCCAAGCCACGAAAAGTAGAAGCCTGTCTGTAGCGCTTGGCTTCTGTGGTGCTGCACGAATTTAACGAAGCCATTAACGGAGCAGAGTCGGAGTTAAACAGGCCCTGGGGAGAAGGCGCTCGGAGAAGGACAGATGCATCTTTAACGAGCAAGAAAGAAAAAAAGTAAAAGTAAATTACAGTGCGCACCGAAGGGTATAGAGCGGAGAAGGGCAGTCCGGCGCAATGCCGTGAAGCTAACGTGTCCTTTGGGAAGTGAGGCTTTCTGTTGCGCGGCTCGTTGTGTTTATAGAGCAGCTTTCACATTCGCGTCCTTTTACGTATTCTTCTTATTATTCGTACGCCTGTATTGAGGATATTTTCTTGCTTTTATTAAGTACTGGCCGCGTGTGTATTTCATTAGTGCTGTTGAAGGTAGAATATAACAGGACTTGCGCTATCTATCGTCAAAAGAGTGCAAACGAGAAACATGTTTGAGGTGAAATTCTTCGTCCTTTTAAGTCCTTCCTCGATGTTTCTAAGAAATTCAAGCATTAAGCGGTCAGAGAGAGATTTCGAGCATGGAAGAAAGTTGATTTAATACTACCGCTATAAAGTGATAAGTTTTCGTTGTAGTAAGTTTCCTACACCTTCATAAAATTTTCAACTACAAAGTAATTTTCTTGCATATCCACTTTCTGCACGTGAGAGTCGGTACTGTACAAATACTGAAAGAGTTAATTAGTTAGTTTTCAAGGACTAACGCTTCAGCAATATAATTCAGGAATATTTCAAAAATATGCCCTGCTTGTTTTTTCTTGCTGTCGTGAATGAGAACTTGGAATATCGTAATAGAGACATTTATCTAACACTTCTTTTCAAACAGCTTTCGCTACGCTGACAGCCATTCCACTTTGTTGACAAGCTCACAGCACTTTCAAGATTCGAGTTCCGGGTTCTTTAGCTTGACGATGGAGACAGCTGAAGCTGTTTCTTAACATTCTCAAGAAATGTAGACAACGTAACTTTAGCTGGAATTAAAGATCATCTGGTTCATCTCTTTCAGATGCATGTGGACGCCGCTGCATGAAGGAGTCGTATGAATGTGGGAATGACGAATTCCTGATATATGGGCATTAACGAGTTAACGTTATCGCGTCATACCTTTAACGCGCAGCTCAAGTGACTTCTTCATTTTTTGTTTACCAAAGCTGCATATCCCTACGATCATCCAGCCGCCTTCTTGAGGAATGTTAGGCCTCGGATTATGCCCATTTTTTCTTCAACTACAAACATTAGCGAAAATGCATTGAGTTTGCTGCTTAACATCCTAATCACCATCAGGTCTACGCTAATTTAAGTGACTTCGCAAATTTAAGTATAAGCTTCAGTTTGGAGCTGAAAACACTTTGTTGAAGTCCCTCCACTAGCCGGAGCACTAGATTAAGGTAACAAAAGCTACCTGAGTTATCTGAGTGGAAGACGGCAATGCCGTTTTGTGTAAAGTTCCAAAAGAGAAAGAGTTAAAAATAGTTGCTGGAAACTTTTTCCCGTCTCATTGTGACCATAATCAGGCTGGCGATAATTTCGGCAGCCTAAAATTTCGACCACATTACGACAAACATCCGGCAAGATCCTTACTTTATTGTCACCTCGCCTTTAAAGGACAGCTAGCGGGATAATTTCGTTCAAGACTAACAGATGTCAACGACAGGCGTTGTATGAAGTGGAACTAAATAGTTATTCAATAGAAGCTACAATTTCTGATGTTCGCACTAGCCGCTATTTGGTGCCGCTATGAGGATAACGTGTTTCAGAGCTGTTATTACTGTTCTATATACGCCAGATGAAGCAGCCTCAGGGATGGAAGGAGATTAAAAAGATAACAATTGCACAACAGAAACTCTTGGCTGACATGGCTGATGCTTTCTGCCTGGCAGCTGACTAACGACATAATAATAATAGCCAGTTTGTGTCGCTAGGCTCTTTATTGGCTTTATATACTCCTGCGTTTTCGTTCGTTCGGAAAAGTCGTAGATCGCATATGGGTTCCGGGCTGCTATGCAACTCCAAGCGCTTTGAATTCGGCGCGGGCTTGCGTGCGGGTGCACGTGCAGAGAAAGTTAATGAAAAAAAATTACAAATCACGGCGAGTTCTCGCAACAACTGAAGCGCTGTGCTCTCTGTTTCTTTTACTGAAAAAAGAAAGCACCCAGCAACGTTAAATTGTACTGTGCTTTCATGCGAACGTCGATTAAAGCGATGTACGAAGGAAGTTTGACATATTATTGAAACCCATATTGCTTTTGCCTGCTGAAAATATGGAGCTATGGTGCTTCGTGCCCCAGTAACCAAAAAAAAAGGACAATGTAGATTACTTCGTTTAAACGTGGCCTACAAAAACCTCTGTTTGTGTCAGCACACAAAAACTTCAAATTCCCTAAACTGTACCGGAAATTATGTACCGTAGCAGCAGAACAAATATATCGCTTTGTTTCTTCCAAAAGAGCCGATTGCGGCGAAAAAGGTTTGACGAAAAAGATGATGCATGAATATTGTTTGCTTACCACGGTTTGAGAATGGAAAGTTGGGCTAGTTGGAAGCTGTTCACGATGAAAAGGGAGGAGGGGGGCGCCAACAGAGAAGACAACAGGACAAGGCGCTCGTCCTTTTTGTCTTCTTTCTGTGTCTCCATTTTGTTTGCGCCCCTATTTTTATTATGCACGGCCTGACGGTCGGCGAAAAAATCGGCCGAACAAAGCGAACGCGAAACGCCGGGAGGTTTATTTTGTGGTGGCGCTGAAAAACAGCAGGAAGCAAAGCTGTTGCGCTGCAAGTCCGAAGAGATTTAAATCTTTGAGGCCTATTCCACAGGACTGGAATACCACGCCGAGAACAGATCCTGCGAAGCGACTGGCGTCCCGTAGGATTCGTCTTGCGTCCTGTGTCGCGCGTAGTGAACAAAATGGAGAGGAAATAGCACTGCACGAAAAAAAAGAACGTAGATCCTGTCCTACGACCACACTAAACTCAGAAATAGCTTTAAAAAGCAAGAAACACTGTTCCAGCACCATTTCTCCGCATCTGCAGGGGATCTACTCAGCACATTTGCCTTTTCTTCTAAGGCACGCTTGTATCACGGCAGCGTCGTCCAGTTGGATACACATGTGAAATTTTTTTTCTCCGTCTCCTATACCCCTTGCCCTTTGGTACCAACAATCTGTTTTTAAATAATACCATGTCTTGCACAACTTTGCTGTGATTGCTTTTGTTCGCTATAATGCTTGTTTGTTGAGACACAAGACGTAGTGGCGTCTTGTGTAGGATTGATGTTGACAGACTTCGATTCGGAGTGCTGGTCTCAGGAGAAGAAAACAACTGAACAGTTCGTTTTTTTTTTTTTACATTGAGCCTGAAGGACATCTTGCACTTTTTCTGGCTGAAACTTCTTTTATTTTTCGGTGATTCCTTTCTCACAGTTCGGTGGTTATCCGACCAGAAAGTGGAGATAAGGTGGAAATTTTATCGTTGACTGCTCATGCGTGCAAACATATCAACAAGAGTGCCAGTGCGTGGCGTATGACTCAATTGAACTTGAACTGAGGAGAGGGGTCAGGCGAAAGACAATACCTCTGAGTGGAGTCAGCGCTCGGGAAAATTATCAGTAATTTTCATATAGACAGTTTAAAAATGACTTGAAACAAAAACCCTCGGTGCAAGGGTCCTAGAGAGGCATTATCGGAAAGGGCACACTGTCAGTGACTAAAGCCTCAGCCGGGAGTTTGAGTTATTTGATGAATAATTAGTCAGCAAGTGCCGGCTAGCCTCACGGGACTCATATTTACGCCTGTTGCAGAGATCTGTGCTCTTCGTGAACATCTCTACTTTTTAAGGTACTTAGTTATAGCCAATAGTCAACAGTCAATAAGTTTATTTTTCAGGTTCAACTGGAGGGTTTCCTGGCTAAAAGCTGCCTGGGCATCTAGAATGGGTCCAGTAACACATACAGTAGTAGAATAAATAAAGAAAACGCTGGACACATATGTACACTGACTCGAATAATGTTTAAAAAATGATAACACTGAAATGATCATACATATGTTGAATGATAAATACATTAACACTCAACCAAACTGTTCAACAATCAACAAGTGGACAACAACAAGTGGCGACATAGAATGACATTTGATCAAAATATTTCCGCAGCTCAGCTTTTGTATATCCCGACGTATGTTGATATGTGTTTAAAACATGGGACAGATTATGACGACATTTGTAATTTATAATCCGTGCGAAAACGGGGTACGTTCCATGAGTTAGTACTTCTTGTATGTATGTTAGCACGACGCCTGTGCAAAGATGCGAGGGTAGAGTAAAAATTGACAATTAATGCCGTGGAAAAATACATTTTTTCTAATAACTTAAAATTATACAAAAGATCAGCTCGGACAATGTTATGCGCTTGGAAGGTGTATTTGGTGGTAGTCATGTTATCAATATTGGCGATTATTCGAACATTTTTTTTTGCAATACTAGAAGCTTATTTAGTTCTTTAGTCATTGTGGCCCATAGTAAGCTACAGTAGTTAAGGTGAGAAAAAATATATGCATATTAATTTGTAATTTACATTTCAAAGGTAAAGTTTCGCGGCATCGTGAAAGGGCCCCGCCGACAGAAGAGAGTTTTTTGCAGAGGTGTTCGACGTGGGTATCCCAGTTTAAATGACACGAAAAATATACTCCGAGGATCTTGTGCTCTTCAACAATTTCTATTTGTTGGTTTCCGAAGTTGAGCGTGCAGTTGGGTGTTGTCGGTTTGTTTCTTGTGCGACATTTTATAGCCTCGGAATTTGCAGGATTTATCTTTAATTTATTCATCATTGACCACTTACATAATTTATTGAGTATGTCAGAACATTTCATAATTAAATTGTTAAGCTTAGGGCCCGAAAGAGGTATTATGCTATCATCGGCGTATATTACAATATCAATGGAAGTATCTATACCAACAACATTATATATGTATGTACTAACAACATTATATATGTATGCATTAAACAAAAGAGGTCCCAGTGCGCTCCCTTGTGGGACACCACAACTGATAGGCAAAAGGGAAGAAAGTTAATTATCTGCGGACACCGACTGACTTCTGTTTTGGAGATAGCTTTCAAGCAAACTAAGTGGTTTACCACGGATACCGTAAATTTGAAGTTTGTTAGCAAGAATCGTATGGTTTGAGCAATCAAACGCCTTACTGAAATCAAGAAAAAAGCACATCGTATAGAAGTTGCCATTAAGATTGTTCAAAATAAATTTTTTCATTGTTAGTAAGGCTGTTTCTCTGGATTTACCAGTTCAGAAACCAAATTGGGACTCAGTATTTACCCTGTGTTTGTCAAAAAACTTTGTTATTCTGGACGAAATAAACTTTTCCAGTCCCTTGGAAAACACAGGGATTGCTGAAATGGGCCTGTAATTTGCTGGTACATTTCGGTCGCGCCCTTTATAGATTACAGACACTTTTGCCGTTTTCATTCCGTTGGGGAAAACCCCGCATTCCAGTGCGAGATTATAGATGTGAGAAGCAAGGGACAAATTGTGGGTAAGACATATTTCAGCGGTTTCATGTGCACGGTACTGATATCTAAGGCTTTGCTGTTACTAATTCCCATGTACACATTATAAACCTGATTTTCATCAGTAGGCTCAAAACATATTGTCTCGCTAACCTGACTAGGGTAACCGTCTATATTAGTGTCCGTAGGATCTTGAGATGAAGAAATGTTTTCGAGAAAATGTTTGTTAATATATTCTGCGAGTGCTCTTCCTTTTATTTTCTTTCCACTTAGTAGCATAGTTTATGCAACATAGTTATTCGCACGGCGACCTAGGACATCGTTTAAAGGTTTCCAAGCAATATCAGGTCTCTTTGAACTGACGGTAGGAAAGACCTGCTGATAATATGAATTTTTTGCTTTCCGTAGCTCCGAGTTTAATCGGTTTCTTAACTTTTTGATGGCAAGAACTGCATCTTCTACATGTGTTGAAAAGAACATTTCATACATACGATCATTGTTCTTTATCAATTTGAAATATATAGGCCTGAAATTGAACCACAAATGCTTGAAACCTTCGAACACTCTAAATTTTCCTTTTATCTCGTTATTCTGGCGGTGAGCTTTTTGTGCTTTTCTTTTCCTTTACCATGTTTGGCTCATACGGCGCTTCAACAAGTTCAAGCAGTGCTTACATTGGGCTGCTGTGGTGTTTCCTTTCTTTTTCCTCTTTTTTCTGCTTGCAGGCAGCGGTTGAATTCAGTCTCTTCATCGCCGAAATCAAGCAGAAGACCTATGGTCGCATACCAGGTCTGACACCGAACTGCTTTCAGTATTTCTCACATTTTATCCAGCCCATTTTTATATATGATAATTCCAACAGTTTGGCAACCAGAGTACACTGTGCTTGCTATAGTTGAGTTTTATTGTCTGCTGGGTCTACTAATTACGAAGCGAAGGGTAACATAATGCCTTTCACTCACGGGGGCCACAGGAGCAACAATATTTAGCAGCTTAAAAAATTGGTTCTTTTGAAATCTCCTGTATTTTCCGATGCAAATAGTACCGGATGTTTTTGTATTCAGGTGTTCCAGTGTGCGCATTATTTTATTACAAAGCAATTTCTTCGCCTTTTCCCA